>VZTA01019308.1:45435-90358 GCA_013398855.1 Mohoua ochrocephala | reverse complement strand
CTGGATCCCGCGCAGCCTGTGCGGCCGCGGGCACGCCCTGTGCGCGGCCCTGCGCATGGCCTTCGTGGCGCTCTACGTGCTGCTGCTCAGCGGCGAGACCTTCGACGCCTTCGTGTGCGACCAGGTGCGGGGACGGACGTGGGCAACCCGACGGGAGCGCCGCCGCTGCCGCTGGCCCCGCGGGAGGCGGGGATGCTGGTGGGCTGCTCTTCACAGAATCACAGAATTGTTAGGGTTAGAAGGGGCCTCTGGCGATCATCTACTCCAAACCCCCCGCCAAAGCAGGGTCCCCTAGAAAGGTGACACAGGAACGTGTCCAGGTGGGTTTGGGATGTGTCCAGAGAGGGAGACTCCACGACCTCTTTGGGCAGCCTTTTCCAGTGCTCTGTCACCCTCAATGCAAAGAAGTTCTTTTTCATGTTGATGTAGAAGTTCTCGCGTTTTAGTTTATGGCCACTGCTCCTCATCCTGTCACTGCACTACTGAAAAGAGTCTGGCACCATCCTCTTGACACCTGTCTTTGAGATATTTATATGAATTAATAAGATCCCCTCCCAGACTTCTCTTTAGACTAAATTGGCCCAGTTCCTGCAGTCTCTCATAAGAGAGATGCTCCAGAACCTTGGAGTATCAAATCCCAACAAAATCAGATTCATTATGTGGTACGCAACAAGCCAATAATGACACACTCAAGAGAGAGACATCGATTGTTCATTTCAGAGCTGTGCAAGCCTGGCTGCTCCACAGTGTTCCACAAATCAAGGACACCCCATCAGGCTTTCTGTGCCATCTTTTATACACAGAAATTCAGAGTTAGTAACTTTCCAAGTGCATCCCCTCATAATGTTATGATTGGTTAACAATTTCCAGAGCAGGGCAGAGTGAAGCTGGGGGAGGATCTGGAGCACAAAGCTTATGAGGAGCGGCTGAGGGAGCTGGGGTGTTTAGCCGGGAGTAAAGGAGGCTTGGGGGAACCTTTTCACCCTCTACAACTGCCTGAAAGGATGTTCTAGCAGGTGGGGATTGGTCTCCCTGACAGCTAGTGACAGGACAAGAGAACATAGCCTTAGGCTGCACCAGGGGAGATTCAGCTTGAACATTAGGAAGAATTTCTTCGGAGAGGGTGATTATACATTGGAGATGGGGTCACCATCCCTGGATATATTTAAGGAAAGACTGGATGTAGTACTGTATGCCATGGTCTAGTTGACATGGTGGTGTTGGGTCATCGTTTGGAGTCAATGATCTCAGAGGTCTTTTTCAACCTAATTGATTCTGTGATTCCATACGAGTTGCATAACTCCAGTTCACTTCTACACATGCTCAGGTCTTCACCTGAGCAGGGGTCTTTCTGACCTGTAGGTGTGGTTTTTAGCGTTATAATGAACATAGTTCAGCTATAGAATACGTGGACCTTCAGTACTTTGCCAAGTTACCAGTCTATACATAGACATAAATCAACATCTTGATTTACTGCATCTTTAAAACTTGCTAGTTCCAGGATGTCGTTGACTAAGGAATGGTAGCTGCTGCCTGTTCCTCTAATTGGGTCTCCTTTCTTACTGATTAGGCTTGAAAGTCTGCAAAGATCTTACATCAAAGAACATCCTGAATTATGATAATCTTGACGTATTCCACATTTTGCAATTCCCCTTTTCCATTCTGGGGCAGCTGGAGGGAGAGGATGCCACTGCTGCTTGGGCTCTGCTCCCAGCACCCCTGGTAGTGGCAGGAGGAGGTGGTTGGAGAAGTCTTGGGGCATGATGGGGGCCTAGGTGGGGAGCAGGGTGCCTTATTGGGGGAGAAATTATAGGGCCACAACAGGAGGTCCTGGATGAGGGAGTACAACTTGATGTGCTTGTGGAGGGGAGAGGGAGAAGGCACTTGGCTTGCCAAGCACTCAGTCCCAGAGCATGGGCTTGAATTTGCACATACACAATGGTGGCACTGACACAAATAATTAACCTCTCATTCCCTCTCTCCGGTTGCACTAGGTGTCTGCCTGCATTCCTGTGCTTAGGCTGGCTAGAACCCGTAAGAAGGTTTTGTTTTACTGTCACTTTCCCGATCAACTTCTGACCAAGAGAGAATCTTTCCTGAAACGCCTCTACAGATTGCCGCTCGACTGGCTGGAGGAGTACACGACTGGCATGGCAGACTGTATCGTCGTGAACAGCAAGTTCACTGCTGGCGTGTTCAAAGACACGTTTAAGTCCCTGTCTCACATCAACCCAGATGTCCTCTACCCATCGCTCAACATCAGTAGCTTTGAAGACATTGTTCCTGCAGACTTAGCTGACCTGATACCGAAAAAGAAGAAGTTCTTGTTTCTTTCCATTAATAGGTATGAGAGGAAAAAGAATCTAGCATTGGCTCTCGAAGCTTTGCACGAACTTCGAGGGAGACTTGATTCTCATGAGTGGGATGAAGTTCACCTGGTTATGGCAGGTGGTTATGATAAGCGAGTTCTGGAAAACGTGGAGCACTATGAAGAGCTGAGGAGACTCGCAGCCAAACTTAGTGTTAATGACCACGTGACTTTTCTGAGATCGTTCTCAGATGAACAGAAAATCTCTCTTTTTAATAACTCTGTGTGTGTGCTTTATACACCGAGCAATGAACATTTTGGCATTGTCCCTTTGGAGGCAATGTATATGAGATGTCCAGTTATAGCAGTGAATTCAGGTGGTCCTTTAGAATCGATCTCGCATAACGTTACAGGATTTTTGTGTGATCCTCTGCCAACCCAATTCGCTGACGCCATGGAAAAAATTGTGAGAGATCCTCTCTTAAAGGACACAATGGGAGCAGCTGGGAGAGTGAGAGTTCGGGAAAAATTTTCTTCAGAAGCTTTCTCAAAACAGCTGTACCAATATATACGCAGATTAACAGAATAAAATTATATTCCTATATTTTACAACGTTGTGTCTCTCATTTGTGTAGGGGACCAGTATTCATTGTGACTGATGAGGAACCAGGGGTATCTGAATGTCCTTGTTTTGCTTCTTGTGCTGCCTTATGTCACTTGACACAAAGAAGGAGCAAAACATGTCCCGCTGTGTCATTAGAAGGTTAAAATTTTCATGTGGTAGACTGATCTGCCGTTGCAGGACTTCTTTTGTGTACTGTGCCTTGGTAAAAAATTAAATGACAGTAACTTACTAGGAAAATTACTTTCCTGTTTTCCTTTAATACCGTATGGTATGGCTGATTCAATTTACAAAACGTGGATTTGTCCAGATAAGACACACAGAGCTGTATGTATTTAAAATGGTCATCAGTAATTTTTAAGCAAAAGAGCTATTTCAGCTGAAGTATGGAGAGAATTGTACTGTCCAACCAACTGCATATTTAAAAAATACAGTGCTGTTAGGCATGTGAGTGATATGGTTTTAAAATGATTGACCTTTTATTGTGCTTGTCCACTTGCATCGTGTAGTCCCACTGGGTGTCAAAAAAGCATAGAGGTGTGTGAACAGGAGGAAGTGAGACTAGAATAACACCAAGGGTATCAGCCTACCTCAGGCAAAAATGTTAGTGCTGAAATCTATGTTTCTTCGTTACCTGCAGTGCTTGAAGATGTAATTTTACTTTGGGAATTTCTGGTTTGTAGATACTGAAATAATATTCCCTATATTTAACATTTCATTCTAAATGACAGCACACTTAAAAAAGGTCTTAATCTGCACCAGACAATAAAGACCTTTTATTTTGCTTAATTCAGTGGTAACTTTATGTTCTCCTAATGCAGTGAGTGCATATATGACGATAATGTGATTTTTTTTTTCCAAGCTGGTCTGGGGCAAGGAATAAATTTTTTGTTCATCTGCCTCTCTTTTAGTGCATCTTTATTGGTTAGTTGTTCTGTTTGGTTATAACACACATAATCCATACAGCTAAATTTTAAGTGTGAAAATAGATTGAGTAGCTATGAATTCTTCATTCTTTGAAATCCAGTGTTATCTATAAAATGCAGTTTGTAGTGTGGTATGAAATACAGTTTGTAGTCTGAATTCTGCAATTTCTATTTAAGATCATTTCAGGCATTTCCACGTTAGCGCTTCGCAACAGAGAAACCATTCTTTCTGATGCTTAGGATCAAAACCCAGGTCGCAGTATACTTGCAAGGCTTTTATTTGAAATAAAACAAACGAAAATCCACAAACAAAGTTTGTCCTTGCCTTTAATCAGGAAGTTAGAATACTCTAATTTTTATTCATTATGGAGTGAGAGCAGGTGGTCTCACAGGCCCTATTTCCTACATTTCTGTTCAGTCAGAAGAAGTGGCCAGTGTGAATCTGTACTCTTTCTAGCCTGTTCCTGCATTTCTGGTCCTTTCCCACCCTTAAAAGTTTTCCTAAATCTTTGTGCAACTTTTTCATCATGTGTGTAGCAATGGATGACTGAAGGCTCAGAAGAGACGGTGAAAACCATCTGTGGTCAGATTAACACTCTCAAGACACATTTGGCCTGGGTTTTATGTTCCAGTTAGAAAGTACGAGGTGGTTGGGGCCAATTCCTGTACTTGGTTAGTCTGTGTTACATTCTCCTCTCTCAGTTGCCCTGGAGTTAACCTGGAGCCTAAGAGGCACAGCAGCGCACGCTCGCCAGCATAGCTGCAGGGTAGCTCCATTTCTGCTCCAGCCTTGGCCTCCAGCCCTTTCCTGAGCCGTGTTGCTGGCAGGCACGTGCCTAGTCCTATATCCTGCAGCTTCTGTTCACTGAATTTCATGGATTCCACTCGGACCTGACCTGCCGTCTCACATTCACCTGGGGATCGCTGTGACTGTCAACAGCTGCTCCTGTCACCAGGCTGCCCCGCTTGGATACTGTGCCCTGGTCAGTGAGGTCACTGTCCCGTGATGTGATCGCCCCTGGCTCTTCACTGTCATCCTTTGCAGAGCAGCCCCAGTGCTGCTGCTTCATGGCAGGTAGGTTGGACCACCTCAAGCCCAAGGCTGACTGTTGTGGAGCCTGGCCTTCAGGCTCCCCATCAGCTGCAGATTAGCCTCAGATTCCTGCAGGAAGCTGTGGTCAGTGTGTAGAAGTGCGGCACAGCGCTGCAGGCTGCTTCAAGATCTCTTGCTTCCCATCTTGAGAAACCTGATCTAGTAAGAGATATTCCTGCCTATGGAAGGAAGGTTGGATGACGTGGTCTTTAAGGGTCCCTTCCAACCCAAACCTTGGTTTTATGGTCTTCCGGAGCCATTCAGTGGGGACTGCACAATTGCATTAGGATTAATTAATAAGATGTGGCTAATCTAATCTTTACAGCCTGTCCACGTACCATATATCCCAAGGGACATTAGATGACCAACAGCAGTAATATCCCAGAACAGCCTGGATTGTGACCATGTGGGAGACAATGGCCATGATCCAAAACCAGATGACTTAGTTCATTTAAACAGTTTGCAGTGGCCGAGGACTGGAGTACTGGAGCTCCATCAGGGGAGGTAGTTGGTCACTAAATACACAAATCAGTTGACTCTGGAAACTGAGTGTGAAGAGCAAGCCCCTTTAAAGTCTGTGTCTGTCTGTGACCCACAAAATGAGCTGGCTAGGACCAGGGCCTGGGGCAGTCTATCAGTTGTATTCTGGTGGTAGGTCAGCACCACTGTTGGTTCTTCTGCTGCCTCAAGAGTGCGCTACCACCCCTCAGAGACGGCTTGGATTGCCAGGTGCTGTTCGTCTCAGAGGTCAAAATTCCTATTTGTGGGAGTGATCTGTCTAAAGAAAAAGACATGGGGGCATGGCTCATGCTTTGGTCTCGATTATGGGACAGTATGGGCCCTCTGGCCCAGAGACATGTGCTTCCATAATAAAATGCCAGCCAAGACCTGGGCAGGACAGTAAGGCAGGCTGTGGTGAATGCCTTTTTCTGTTCCTCAGGAGCTGTGTGTGCTTCTCATGCCCATGGGAAGTGAGGCCCCTTCCAAGTAGGTACCCCTAGAAGAGCCATGATACTGGAAAAACGTGTTTTGAATCATCAAAAGAAATTGGCAAATCCTAAGAAACTCTGCACTTCTTGCATGCCAGAAGGGAATGAGCAGAAAAGTGCTTTCTGAACCGGATACAGACTCTATGAGGATCTTGTGATACCGTTTGGTCTTTCCTGTGCTCTGACCACCTTCCATGGTTCTGCACATAATGATCTGCTCCCTCTGCTTGATAACGGTGTGGTGGTGTTATCGGCATCTTCATGTTCTCCAGCGCTCGACAGGCGCCCAGGCTATGCCAGGGAAGTTCTGAGTCACTTGCAGCAGTGGTGACTCCACGTCAAACCCCAGAAATCAGATCTTTTCAACAGCACAGGGTGGAGTTCCTGGGATACTTGTTGGACCCCAACTGTTGGCATGTTGGTCCCAGATAGGTTGAAGCCACTTTAAAATGACAGGCTCCTGTGAAGGGTCAGAAGGCCGCACACTTTTTTTTGACAAAAAATGTGGAATACTGGCAGTGGAGGTAGAGTGTCAGATCAAGAGATTAAATCTGTGATTGTCCTTAAATGTTTTCAGGTTATGCTGTGACTCGAGTTTTTATGTTCTTATGAGTCCTGAGGTTGACTCAGTTGGTTAAAGCAGGGTGCTAGTAATGCCAAGGTGGTGGGTTTGGTCCCTGCATGGGCCATTCCCTTAAGAGTCAGACTCAATGATCCTTGTGGATCCCTTCCAACTGAGACTATTCTGTGATTCTGTGAAGATATTTTTCTGTTCTCTCGAGCATCTCTTTGTCTAGTCATAGAATCATAAAGTGGTTTGGGTTGGAAGAGATATTAAAGATCATCTAGTTCCAACCCCTCTGCCATGGGCAGGGACACCCACCACCAAACCAGGTTGCTCAAAGCTCCATCCAACCTGGTCTTTCCCTACTGCTGTTTTAAAGACTCACAGAAGAAAACAAACTTTTAGGTTTAAAGACTCACACGTGAAAACAAAGTTTTGGAGTTATAGAAGAAAGAGACTTCTCCTTTCAGAGGTGCAGGCACTCAGTCAGCTCCTTACTTTATGACAGTGTAGCTTTGTTTCCTCTCTCCTTCCTCTCCTCCTTTTTGGAAATCCAACAAGAATCTTGATTATGGACATAGAATCCAGGATGTTTTTGTCAGTGATAAGCTTCCTGTCAGTTAAATGGAAGCAGCTCCATCATGAGAGGACAGTAAGTACCCCCATATTTTACAAGTCAGCATGTTCTAGGGCATATCAAGTACATTTCACTGTGCTGTCTCTGGACCAACACAATACGACCAAACAAGGCTGACAAAACAGTGCTGAGTTTCCAAAAAGGCAGGTTTTTAAACAATAATTATGTGTACCAGTTTTGAACCTGTTCCAGAAATACATACTTTTCCCTCCCTTCTCCTTTATTTAAATAAAAAAATTGTTTATGAGAGTTTTCTTTAAATCAAATTGCATATGCCTTGTGCAAGCTGCTGTCAGAAGAAATATTAAATATTGGACTAGTATAATTAAATAAATTATCATCAGTCTACAAGAAAATGAAAGTTTTAAATTCATATCCCACCAGTGTGGTGTGAAGGATGATGCAACAAAAGGAAAATGGCAGCAAGGAGGATCTCTTCTCTTCTCTTCTCTTCTCTTCTCTTCTCTTCTTCTCTTCTCTTCTCTCTCCATATTTGCATATCCTGCTACCTTCTCTTACACCCCAAATAAATAAAAAGAAGCCAAATAAAGAAGTTGTTGAAAGCATAGTTGGAAAGATAAGGGCAGAGTATGTATAGTGTATTGGGTGTGAGCAAAGGAAAACAAGGAGAAAGGTGATTAGGCTTTAGAGTTTCTTCACTTACCAATACTGTGGGCTGGAAAGTGCGAAAACAGAGTTTTCCTTCTTCAATGTACCTTTAATATCTCTAGTCAATCAGAGAGGCCACAAACAAATAATTTAACATGCATATTTTTATGCACTCTTTTTCAGATTCTAAAAAGAAAGCTGAAAAATTCATGATTAAGCCAACCTGACACTGCTGCTTTTTCTCCTTTCCCTTCCCCCTTCATTGCTATTTTTTACAATTTTACACAATATAAAAAATTTATAGATTTTAACATTTGCATGGAGTCTATAAAAACCTCATGCTACATTATCATATTGGTAAACTTTATTATTTTTTATTATGGCTTTATTTTCTCTCATGGATGAAATGGCTGATATTTTATTTTGAATTGTAATTTATTATACAGTTAATATCACAGGGGTATTTTTAACAAAACAATAACTCTAGAATACTGAAAAAAAATACAGTATTAAGGAAGGGGTATATTCAACAGCATGAATGTTAGCACAAAGAGTAGAGAAGGAAAGACATTTTAACTATAGTTATCCTTATCTGCTTTTATGGTGAAAGTAGAACGTGTGACAGAAAAAGAAATAAATTATGGGTTAGTCTCTATTGATTTATGGGTGTGCAGTTCTTTAGTGCTCCTTTTTCTATGCCCAAGGTTAACTGAGTTGGTTCCAGATTTTTGCACTGTTGGTCATATGAGAAGACCAACAAGTCTGACCTCATGAACTCTGAGACAGATCAGATTAACATTATGGTATCTTTATGACCCCAATTTCTGTGCACCAAAAGAGAGAAAAAGTGTAATGACTGGCAAAATTAAAATAGAAATCATTTGGAGTGGTTTTACATGGAGAAAGGAAACAAAAGTTGCTAAGTTTAAAAACTCGTAAGATAATCAGTCTCAGGGAAATTGGTCTTCAAACAACCTACTTTACAGGCACACACCATATTTTGACTTAATGAACTTTTCCCCTCACAACTATGCACAGAACTCCTGCACTGTATAGCAAGCTTTGTGAAAGACAAAAATCTGGTCTGATTTACTCTTTTAAATCTTCAGCCTGGCCTAGGATTAGCCCTGTAAACAAACCTACAGCTGAACAAGGTGCTGTGTGTAGTAACAAACAAACCTCGTAATGATTGACTGCAGGAAGAGATCCTGACCATCACCTCCCCTAGGAACACAGGACAAGAGGACAGAGAACTATGGAAGCATGAAACCTAGCTGGAATAGGGTCTCTCATCGGCACCCTTCTTTTAGCAGCTGGTGTGAGGCAGACCATTTACCTCCTTCATCCCCCTTTTAACCTCCCTTTTCTTAACAAAGTGAAAGCCAAGAAGCCTAACATGGCAAAGGACAGCTCGGTGGGACCTAGTGACTGGATGCCCCGCCAAGGTGAGAGAGGTCCAAGCAGAGTTCCTACAAGAGCAGTGCAGAATTTGCAGCCACTGAATGAAGTGGGGGCTCAGCAGGGGTCAGGGAGAATGAAACCATGTTGGTGCTGACAAAGGAAACAACATTCAAATAGGTCAGGGAAAAATCCAGGGCAATCTTCATTCCCAGGTACCTCAGTTTCTCTCCTGTCAAGCCTTTCTCTTACCTCTCACACCTGCCTGGGTTCAATCAGGGTAAGAGTTAAGAATGCCCAGGGAGCAGGAAGGACTGTTTGGTCACTAAGGAGCAGGGAGCCAGGAGCTGTGTGCCATGAAGCGGGCATCCCGCAGTGTCCACTCAAGGTGAGCAGGGCGGGCCCGGAGAGGTGTGAATTACAGAGCATAGCTGTTGCCCAGCTGTGAATTTAGCAGAAACGAAACCAGGAAGCAGCCTTTGCTCCAGGAAAATGTATCAGCTGGGTGAATGCACTGGCTGAGTTTATTGGTTTAATGAAAACAATGCAAATACACCAGCACAGCTCAGTCCAATGTGGAATATAACTTGCAAACAACGAAAGTGGTGGTCCAAATGCAGTAATTGCTTAGAAAGTCCATCAATAATTGTGATTAGGAGCTGGAAACTATATTAGATGGCACACAAATAATACCAGATACAAGCATTTGCTTTGGGACAGATCCTGCTGAAAACAGAATTTCAATCTAATCTGATCCTTGATCCATACTCGGACCTCTTCTGTTCTTTGGCAGAATTTCTCTATCTCTAAGGATCCCAAACCATGGAAAAATGAATCAAGAGGCCACCCAAAGAGCACATAGAGTGCTTGAAGGACGTGAAAATAGTCAACTCTCTTCCTGAAACAGTTCCTGTTCCAGGAAAAATGTATGCATTGACATAAAAATCAATATACTAGGAGAATTCTGCCAATGGGGAATGTTCCATTCATCCAGTACCAGTGTCTGATTTAATAATACTTGAAGGAGAGGATGTTTTGTCACCTATTCCAGCAGCATCTAATTTTCTGCATAGAAGTATTCTTCTAACACTTTAGTGGGAATTCAAGACAAGAAATTGGCACTTTTAACTCCAGATACCAATTTGTGATTTACTGTAAATAAAATCTTCATCTATGAATTTTTAATCACTAAAGCTATATGTAAGTTCATGATAGGTGAGAGGGTAAAATTCTCCATCTTGCATTCCTGTTACATTTCATAGATAATCTGGGATGCTCAAGTCTTGAAGTACTTTGTATATACATGAACCCACTGTAGAGAGCTGACCTTTCGAGTGACAGAGGTCCAGTCCAGGCTGTCCTCCATGGGGATAAAAATGCTCACAGTAAGGGTACCTTCTGCCTTTATTTTCCTAAAGGGAAGTCAGTTCCTAGAACTTGGGGGTTATGGAATTGATAGTGAGACTGCATTTCTAGAGGCTGAAGCAGATATTAACTGGAATTAAATCTGAAATATTCTCTGCAGGGGGTAAGGGCACTTGCCATTAATCTAACATAGTAGTCCAACCCTGCAGCTCTAACAAACTCCTGTATTTGATGAGGGAAAGAGATTTTGATTGTGTACCTGTTTAAAATTAGGAAAAATACACTCTGATTCATACAGGTGAAAAGGTTCTCCAAAACATAATATGAAAAAAAACTATCAACTTTGGTCATCTCAAATAAAGATGAGGAACAATAAAGGTGGAATTAAAAAAAATTAATAGACAACAGTCCAGAAGTGTAAGAAAACATGCTTCAATCTGATAGGAATGAGTAAGCACAAACATTCCTTCCTTTAGACTGCAGAGAACCTGATACCTACACTTTTAGAAGTTTCCTTGATTTTTATTTGGTTCCAAGCATGAATATTTCCCCAAAAGTAACTTAAAACAAAAATCTCTGACTGAGCAAAGGAGACAGTTTCATCTGCTCCTTGCAGTTTCCATGAAATGATTCATTGTTCTGCCAATCCTAATAACAGGTTGAGAGAAAGTGAATCCTGAGACCACTGTACATAGAAGAGCAGCAAATTCCAAATAAAGACCCATTTTGAATAAGCAGATCCACTAGAGCACAAAGCAGTCACAAAAAATATTAAAATAAATGGCTAATAAAAAGGATTAGAAAGATATGCAAAGGCCTGAAATAAAACACTGTGCCAGGATCTTCTTCAAATCAAGACCCAGGAGAAACCAGGACTTTCACAGCCAATCATAACAAAGGCAGGATTTCAGCAAGAAATACGCTTTTCTGCGGAGAAGGTGGCTTCCTCCTTCAAACAGTCTCCTGAAAGGCATTTTTCTCAATCAGACATAAAATAGGTCCTAACCACATGCATTTCTTACAGAACTAACTTGGAGTAATAACATTGAGATATGTAAGAAGTTATATATCATTTTCTTCACAGTAATGTGAATCAGAATCTATATGTATGTGTGTACACATGATTTATTCTAATGAACTGAAGGCACAGCCTTTTCAACCTAAATTTTTAGTAGAGAAATATATTCCGATTTAAGAAAATATGTAGTAGATGATCTTCTTATGAACTCAGCTGATACAGTCATATCCTTCATATCTTCATCTGGAACCTGCTATATCATCAGTTTGTGTTTCCAACCGTGAAATCTTTTTTTGTGCAAACAACTTTTTATTGCTTTGGACTTGCAGAAGAGAGGAAAAAGCACTCTAAACCCAAGCTGTTTCTGTGCTGAAAGCAGCCACACCTCAAGTCTAGAAAGGTTTTATTTCTGTCGATACCTTGTGTTTGCTGTTTCTTGCACTCCCTGCCCCCTTGTGGGATACTCTTTGCTTTTGTCGGGTTTCGTTTCCTCAATCCCTTCGCCTCTGTACTTCACCTCTGTACTGTTACTTGTGATGCAAGAAACACCTTCCTGTGACAAAATACTCAGGAATCTATTCTCCTCATCTCTGTTTCACCCATAGAATGGCCTTTGTGGTCACCATGTACAAGAAGAAAGGAGCAGAAGTTGCTGCCTGTTGTGATTAACGCTTCCTGTAATTGTACGTGGCATTGAGATGCTATTTTCTTATGAGCATGCGAAAGCCCTACAGAAGAGTGAAAGAAATATTAAATCTGCAATACACTGTGTTCTGTGAGACCTCTCCCAATGACCATGGTATGAATTTGGAAAAAAAGATCCCTGGTGCTCAGAGACCAGTACCCAGTCACTGCAATATTGCAGCTGCTTGGATGGAAACTCCTCTGGATAATAAGCAGATGATAAATAGTCAGGAAGATCAACTCCTTTTACAACTTAATTCAAATCTCCTCTCTCTTGCCTGCAGGATTTATCTAGTTTTCACCTTTCTCCTTTGAGAACCCTTGTATATCAGATTCTCTCACTCAGGCAAAGAGCAAGATCATTTACAATGGCAATAGAAAGTTGATTAAAACAAACAACAAAGGCTGTAGTTTCGGCGAGTTAAAAAACCCTTAAGAGCATTTAACAGACGAAACTAAGGCAAGATCTGAGTCTGATAGATTCCCACAGTAGGTTTCATGTGTTTCCTTTCCATAGGACTCTACATCTTTGCTCCACCACAGTGATTCTGGGCTCAAAGTGAACCTTAGGCCTGTGCTGTTAAACATTGATGCTTAAAAGACCAAGCAATTAATTCCCAATGTTCCTGTAAAATGACAGGCTACACCACACTCACTCCAGGCCTTTACAAGGTGAGAAACGTAACTAAGTTCACGTTTGAAACTCTCACCTCCCCAAAATATTCAGATTGGCCATTTTACTGTGCTTGGTGCTGGTCTTGGTGGACAGGGACGGGAAGGATAAAACCAGTTTTTCCACTTTGCAATGTTGTTTGTATTCCTTCAGTAACAGACTCCCTTCACTAATTGCAAAGAATATTTCAACCCCTACAGAGGAAAAGAGCAAGAGAAATGGATAGGGGTGGGCCTACAGCCAGAAAGTTATCCATAGACTTTCAGATGACATCTCATTTAAGCTGATGAAACTCACTTTCACATGAGTTGTGACATAACCATGGCAGGAACTGACAAGTGTCAAAATCTTGTGGAACAAATAAGATTTCAAGTCCTATTCCTCTCTACCAAAGGAGAGCCAGCAAATACTACACATTTATTCTGCTTTTTCCGATGGCACCGACTACTCTCAGCAGCTTCAGTGGCGCTCTGTAAGCATGTCCAATTCTCTCGTTTACTTAGAATAGCTGCTGATATTTAAACTGAACTTTCATGGCTTTTCCATAGAGACACCTTCTTAAATATCACTCTGCTGTGGGCAATAAAGAGTTACTCGATGCTCTGTCATCAGGACTGGGGGTTCTGTGCGGATTCTGGAGCCCAAGAAGAAATCTCAGTGTTCTAATGGCACACCAGTGTTTTAATAGAACAAACCAACAAGTGTGGACCTTGGCACAAAGGGAAGATAAGGGTGAGAAAGAGATAGATGTAGGTATAACTAGATCATGGTGTCAAAGTGCAAACAGGGGGAATTTTCCAGCTTTTTCCCCCCTCACAGTCACGTACAGCACTGGAGGATACTGTGACCTCTTTCAGCTAATCAGGTCCTACAGCCTGGTTTTTTCCTGAGTAATGCCTATCTGGTGATTTCCTTGTAGCCCCTCTCATCACCACATGGTGCAGACAAGTAGGGGCAGGGAGTGCAGTAAATGGGTCTGTATTGCGTAAGGAGAAGAGATGAGAGAGGACTGCTCTTGAAATTCTGGCACACTTTCAGCTACCTTACGGTGCAGACAAGGTCTGGAACCATAAAAGCCCCATGATATGGGCAGCACAAGCTCACACCAGTCTGCTCACTCATCCAAGTAACAAAACACACAGACAATCCATCTAGGACAGAATGATCCATCTAGGACTGCTCAACTTACCTGCAGTAAATAGTTTATCCAGTGTCTTATCTGCAGCCACAACGAGCAACAGAAATCTCTTCATTATTTATTGTTAGTACCTCATGATTTGACATTTAATTTAAGTCTTTCACTGTGTCTTGCCCAGCAGCTTTAGCATTATAAATAGGCAAGCACTTTCTTTCCCATTTAAGAACTAGCCACAAGGATTTAGATCTGTTTGATGAACCTTTCCATAAGGCTTGCATCCTGTTGTCATAAATGGATGATGTTCAGATTTCAGGCTTCTCTGTTATGAGGAAAGTTGCCTAATTGCTGAAGGCACTATTGCTTCAAGGCATTTATCCATGGACAGACGTGTTTCCCTAAATACTGTAGAGATTAGGAAGTTTTTTCTTTTGTTTACAGTTGCAAAGTTTTTTACAAACAGCTGGGGTTTTTTGACAATTTTTTTTTTTTCTGTTACAAAGGCTTCCGTGGCACTTGGGATACCAGGCATTTTGACACAGGGGGCAGTCAGGTTGGCCGCAGACAACATGCCCTTGGCAAATCCGTGTTGAGTACTGCTGATTGCTTTCTTGTACTTCACATGCTTAGGGATGGCTGCCAAGAGGATGTGCTCTGTGGTCTTTCCAGAGAGGGCTTTCACTGTGTGCGTTTCTCACTGTCCTTCATCCCTACTCATGCTGCTTTACCCTTTACAATATCTCAGATGCTGTATTGCATTTATTTGTAGCTTCCATTCTCGAACCAGAAGATTCATGCCAAATCCAAACATCCTTCAGATGCAAAAGCTTTCCAATAAACATAAAATAAGAGGTTTCTCTTATTTGAAACAGGCTGTTAAGGCCTAGAAGAATCTAAAAGAAGCAGCCACTCATTGTTCCTCCAAGGAAGCCTCTCAGTCCTTTTAAGCATGGTCTGAAGCCTATCCATGCACCTTGCAGCTGGAACTGAGAAGTAAACCAGGCCATCTGGTCTTCAGGCCCCTCGCCCATTTAAGAAATTTACCATTTTGTCAATAATTGCTTTTCAAAGCACCCCTAAAAGCATTTCCAGCACTTATGCTTGCATAGGTACTTACTTGTATTAGTGTTTGAAACCTCTTTTATCTATATTAAATGCTTATACTATGTGAGTAGCGTACTACGTACGGCCTCAGAAATCTCCTGAAAACAGTAAAGTAATATTCCCTTCAACTTACAGGCAAGAAGTCCATATATTTTAAGCTCTCTGTCTTCTGACAAGACTTGCCCTTTCATTTCTGAAAACAAGACTTTGTTTTGGTCCCTTGGACCCTGCAATGCTGACCACGGACACACATGGTGGGACTGCACTCCCTGGATGCAGAAGCTGCAGTCTGGGAGATCAGGAAGAGATCTGGCAAGTCACGCAGCCGATTCCATCAGGGAACTCACGTCCTCTGGCTCAGACTATAGGTGGTAGGCACAGACTCTTTTTCCTCCTCCTTCCTCTGCCAGTGGCTTCTATGTGGACTGAACCCACCAGGCCTGCCCTAGGATCAGCTGGATCAGGTTCCCTGGCTGAGGAAGCAGCTGCCCCAAGGGATCTGAGCTGTTCTGAACTGCTCTGCACTTTCCCTGGAGCACACACTGTGCTTATCCATGTGGGATCCATGAATTAGAAAAGGTGCCCATACTTACATAGACTTACTGAATGTTTGCAGATTGTGTGTTTTGAAATGGCTTTATTAAGGCACCAATTGTGATTACATTTGAATAGCAGTGAGAACTCAGTGTTGTTAATAATAGTACTTTGACCATGAATTCTATTGCTTCACATTTTATTTTTGTTTTCAACATATTTCTTCCAGAAAAACATATCATCTTATATTCCTTTAAGAGAGGGGTGTAACTTATTAGTGCCTTGTATACTTGGTCTCTTATCTTCATTAACCTGCTACCTAGATTTCAGAAAGACTTACAATTTTCCCTCAAATCTATACATCTTGAAGACCGTACGAACTTGCTGAGACTCTTTTCCTTCCCAGAGGCTAGAATAGTCTGTATTCCTGTCCTCTGAGGTTTTGTTTGTATAACTGGGCATGGGAAGACTGCAACCTCAAGGTCAAACAGAACTCTAACTTGGCAGATGACACAGTTTTGTCATTTATGTATGCATTTTGTTTTACAAAATAATTTATAGTGGAGCAATTCATCTTTACCTCCGTTCTCAGGCTTAAAAAATCAAAGACCCTGCTGCTGGCATTTATTTGTTAGCTGAGGTAACTTTCCATGTTTTGTAAAATAAGACTTGTAAACTTAAGGAAAGGATCTGCGGTGCAGGAATAATGGCTTGTGTTAAATGTCTTTGGAATAAAAATATTGCTTCACTCAGGGCATTAGCACTGGCTATTCCATGACATCTTTCAAGTACCGCTGTCCTTAGAGCTTTGAGAATGATGCCGAGATGTCCATTTCGGTCTGTCAAAGGCATGTGGCAGGTCAGGATAGGAAATTAAAGAATCAGTGGGAAGCCCAATGTGATAAAGAAGACTTCCTTGAAGGCAGAGAACAAATGGGACGTGACTCCATGTCTGAGTGGTGCTTCTGCTCCCAGTTCCTATGGTGCTGCTCTTGAAGGGCTGAGTCCTGATCTGGGTGAATCCTCTGAGCCTGAGCATTCAAGGCAGGACTAGTCCCTCTTTTGCAGAGTCTGTTTTGAGCAGGGTCTCGTTTCACATGTTTGGCCTATGGAGTAAAGTCCTGGCATAAACTACAATATCAAGAGTGACTATGCTCTCCGACATGATACTAAAGTCAAAAGCAGAGGTGCCGTTGTGGGGTACTGTCCTGCCAGAGGGAGCTTTGAGGAGAACAGGCTGGAATTTGGATGTGCAAAGTAGACATTAATAAGATTTTTGCCACCAAACTCCATTTAAGGTCTAAACTTAGTCTTCTCAGGCTACTTATTCAGAGGCTTTTTTCTGGATTTCCAGCTGGAAATTCCATAGAATTTCAGCTGATATGAGTATGCAGCGCATATAGATGTTACATGTCTGTAGTTCTTCTTTTAATAGCACACAAAATGAAAACTTCCAGAACTGGAATTTTCTTCTCCCAAAAAGCCACCAGTGCAACTTTGTGATTTGTTTCATCTGTAGTGCAGGGATGACGGTGTCTTGCTTTCAGCAGATGAAAATGATTATGAAAATCCAAATGAGACACACATAGCCTAACCCTGAAAAAGGATGACATATGAAAATATTATATGACTTACCTGTAAACTTCTTTTTCACCTTGGCTATAAGACTTCTGGGTCAATCACTTCCCAGTCTTCTCCTAGCTATAGTAAATTTGGCTAGCAGAAAGGTTGGCAAGTTAAAGGAAGTGATTCTTCACTCTGTTACACACTCATGAGTACTCATCTCCACCTTTGAAGGACAGATAAAGACCATGCGATAATTAATATATGTTCTAAAAAGAGCTCCAGAAGTTCTTGAGAAGCATGATTATTTATTTCTGAGGAAAATTGACTCATTATATGATTAGAGATTCACTAGACACATACCTAAATTAAGTTAGAAGGTAAATTTCTTAGATATCAGAGAAGTGGCCCTACAATCCTCTGATTTTGCAAGCTAACAATAGCTTTTTAGCTACTTATATCCTAAAGGTAGGGTTTTGATAAGGACAGACATGAAGAAGATTGAGCATCTCCTTGGAGGTGCACAGATAAAGGACAACAACAGACACAATTTGCAGAATTCTGGCTCGATGTACAGGGAAAAAAAAAATCACTTTAGTAATAGTCAAATAATGGACCGAGTTCCACAGAGAAGATGGGGAATCACCATCCGTGGAGATACTTAGAACTCAACCAAGTGTGTCTCTGAGCAAATAACGGGGTAATTCCCTGGCTGCACTGGATGATCTCCAGAGCTTCCTTCCAACCTAAAGTTCTGTATGATTCTATGATTATGACTGCATAAAGACGTCTGTCACATTCACGTGAATCATGTGATGTCACTGTGTGAGCTTGTGTCAGTCCCTTAATATCATAATATCGGTCTTTTGGGGTTCTTTTCTGTTCTTATTTTACACTATAGCAATCCTCACAGACACTGAAAATTTTTAAATCAGATAATTGTGTTTGCTGACCTCCTCTAAGCATGGCGATGGTCACATATGTTCAATGTGATTTTTTTTAACTGCTTTTTGGGAGACCTTAACGAATATGACTTGAGAGCAAGATTACAATTTTTTCACAGCAAATGTGGCTTTATAACTTATAAAACTAGCGCTACCTGCATTGTGAAGAGCTCTGCCATTTTTGGCCTATCTAGATGGCCTCTTATTCTAGTGGAGTTACTTTGGAAGTGTCTTGGAATATCTGTATCAGTTATAGGCGGCTTGTATGTATTTCTTCTTGGGTGAAATGAAAAATTTAATTATACGAAAAAAATGCAAATTGCTGCCAACTGTGTTAACTGTGAGAGAGTTGCATTATCTTCTAACATAAATTGTCAGTGAATTGAAGAAAAGACGTTTTGGAAGCTGATCTGATTACTGTCAGGGAAAGTGCTCAAACTCAATTGTTGGCAAATGTCCAGTACCCATCACTGAACGATCATCACCTCATCATTCAGTCTTCTCAACTGACATGCAAAACAACATCCAAATATTCATTGCACATCTGTGCTGGACAGATTATGCATTAGCAATTCAAATCAATTCAATGTACAGGCAGTTTCTGTAAAGGCGTCTGTTTGGGTGAGATGCCTTGTTGTCTGGGATGGATAATAAGGCAACTCTGTCTAATCTTGGAGAACAATCAACCCATCTTGAGAAGGTGACTGACTACGTATGCTCTTGCCCTGACAGCGCTAGAACAATGGCCCCATAATGCACTTGACTCAGCTGGTAATAAAATCTACTTTTGATTAGCAGCCATGGCTTGTGTCAATCACTGCGTGATGTACCATTGTCCTCTGGTCCTGAACACAGTTTATTTACAGGGAAACAAAAGCTTTTTGGATATGGCTGCTGCCCAGAGATTGCAAAATAGATTGAGCTGTCAGCCTCACACACTAGATGAAGATTAATGAGTTGTGCAGACAATAAATATGAAGCAATGACCATAAATATGCTAATAGGTATTATCCATATACACTATAATTGCTACAAAAATTAAAAAGTAGTGTAAAGGAAATAGGTCAGAGGGTGACAGATAGATAATCTTGGATGCTGAAGATCTTTGGTTCAGTCGGATTCTCTACAGGTTTATTTCCTTCAATTAGACCCTTCAAAAGATTAATTGTTTAAAAGCTGTTTGAATAATCTCTTTTGAAACAGAGGTTTATGGGAAAATGTTTATGAAAAAGTGACTTCAATGAACATGTTATTGAAATAAAAAAGGTGACTACCAGAAGCAGAGATTAATGTCTGTGATCAGCTGCCCAGCTTCACTACAAGGCAAATATTTCTAAGTGGCACACTAGTGGGGACTGCGAGGAAAACATGCCAAAGAGACACAGCAGTTTATATCCACAGACACAAGTGATTAAGGTCCTTCCAAGCAAAATATAGAAGAGTTGCCTGCACATCTGATTGCATTTGGTTTATTTGATGTTTTCAGCTTAGCTTATTTTTCCTTTTTATCTTTTTTTTTCTTCCTTTTTAATTTAAGAAGAGAAGAATGCCCACCACTCAAATTTTCAGACTACTTCCAGTCAAGCCTCTGGCTCTCCAATTCCTTTCAAGGAGCACATAGTCTAGATTTTTGACACCTAAGGGTTTCATTTGAACTTGAAACTCAGAGAGTTAAACTGTTAGCTCTGTGTTTAAGTGCTTCAGCACCTAGGGCTACTGAAATTGTAGTGACACTGAAAATGAGGGCAGTCATACTCCTGGTATTCATGGCTTTGACTCTCTGTTCTCTCAGGCTTAGAAGTGCCACGGGATGCTTTTCAGGTCAGCTCACACCACCCACCTTCTCTAAGATTTTTAGTTTCTGGTATGGGGAAACGAACTTACCCAGATATTCTCCCAGGTACAATTTTCTGTTATAATGCAAAGCTCGATGATAAAAATGAGTTGGGTTTGGGTTTTTTTCCCATACTTTAACTAGAAGTTGCATCCATTTAGCTCTTAAATTATCACTGCTTGGATTTTGGCAAACCATCCACAAAGATTTACAACTGCCTGACTGCTCCTGTGCCAGTCTCCTTGAAAACACAGCTGAACTTTAACTACACTTGCTTAACATCTTGGAAGTTACCCTTTCTAACTACAAATGCCAGTAAAACAAAGCGCAAAAAAAAATTATATTTATATATATATATATATATAAAAGGGTCGGGAACCGTTTAGGAAAATGTCTCACGCAAAGCTGTGGAGTGAAAGGAGAAGCACATCTTTCTGGAAGAATTAATGGAGAGAGAGAACCACTGGAAGCTGCAGGCTCAAGGACTGTGTCCTCGTTCCCAATCCCACTTCAGCAGTGACACTGCATCTTTCTCAATTGGAAGCTGCGATGTCAATGTCACACGTTGCCAGGGCACAGCAAGGTGCTGTCCCACCAAGAGAGCTGAGCACAGCAGATCCAGAGATGATAAGCAGATTGAACCAAGAGTCCAAATATCATCAGGCAAGTTGGTAGAGACAAGTCCAAGGCTTCCCTTGAATCCCTCCAATGGCTTCCCTTTCCTTATTACACCGAGTGTCTTCATCTTATTTTTCTGAGACTTCTAGTAATTTCTTCTTTCCCTGCTTATTTTCTGATGTCTCTGCCAATCTGAATTGCCTTGAGGCACTTTTCTTGCAATAAAAATTTTATTATATCTAGTTTTAATTATTTTTCGTTAAACAACTTTGTGTGTATCCATTATGATTTGTGTTTTAGGACTAAGTAAAATGTCACCTCGTATAGAGTCTCTGCAGCTTGTAAAGCCTTCATTTTCCATGGCTTTGTTAGACTTTACCATCATTTCCTAATGGGCTGCATGGAATAATAAATAAATTGTATCAACAAAGCACCGAAAGGTTTTACCATTTTTGAAGGAAGGATCTGTAGCAATGTGTACAAAGAAACTGAGATTTCTGGGTTTATTGTGACTTTGAAGAAGGCCTCCAGCATTCATTGTCCTATTCTCACACAGAATTTTACCTGCATTTAAGCCTCAACTTTAGATATTTTATAACATTAAGCAATTCAAAATGATAAATGAGGAACCTGAGAAATAATGGGGTTAAAGATACATAATAACTGACATTAGAATTAAAGAAAACTAACATATAGGAATTAAAGAAAAGTTGAATGAAAGAAAAGAGTTAAAAGATCACTGCTGCTTAGGGGTTCATGGGCCAGGTATTCCACTGCTCAGATAAATAGCACATATAAGAAGAGAGGAACAGGCTTCATATCCTTTGTTCTATAACCCACCCTGTACAAGACATAGATATTACACTATTGTGAAAACACTATAGTTTTATTCTGTATATTTCCTCTTCGAGAGCCATTCCTGTGGTAGTGTGACCTAATCAGATATTCTTCTTCACCTAAGGGAGGTCCATGGATTTTTAATGAGCCTTATTTAAACTCCTGGCTAAGAAAAGCTGTGATAAAGGCATGTGTGCCATTTGCAAAGGCCTGTTCATTAAAGACAGAGGCTCTGCTTTAGTGGGACTTGCGTGAGGAAGAACAAAACATCTGTCAATCTGCTCATACGACACAAGGTCCTGGCACAGTCCCTTCCATATAGAAATTAATTCCAACCAGCCATTGTTGGCTGGGTTCTGATTTCCAGCTGTGTGTTTTCAGGGGTAGCTGTACCACAGCTGAACTCTGGCTATGATAACCAACCCATCTGAAATCTCTGCGTGCCGCCACTTTACTGCCTTTTTCTCTCTTGTCTTTACTCAGAGTTGTATGAATTCTTAAAACAAGGCAGTATCTTCTACAGGTGCAATTCAGTACAATAGAGTGCAAAGCCAAAGAGTGAAGAAGCAAAGATTTCAGCCACACCGGTTGCCAAACAATGACTCATGCACTACTGATTTGTTTTAGCATCATAAGAGGAAATTACTTGGTTTGCCTGAATTCCGACATAGCAACATCAATAAAAAAGCCTATTGATAAAGTTCAGTTTCGTTTCCTGGCTGAGGATAAGTTTCAGTTTCTATTCTTCCTTATCATGGCAGCAGTTTCATTTCTTCACTATCACCTGGAGAGTGTATAAAAAGGTGGGCTGAGCATTCCCTGAGCGCTTCACTGGAATCCTCACCAGCAGAAAGCACCATGTCTGACCAGAACGTCCGCAACGCTGGGTTCACTTCCTCTGGGATCGCAGGAGGATCCCTTGCTTCATCAATGATGTCCCAAGAAGCGAGATCCTCTGGGGGAGGTGTGCCTTCTGGAGGCCCCACTTCTACTCTCCAGGCAATGGGTATGAGCAATTCTCTGTGTGTGTGTATGTGGTTTTGTGGTTCAGTGCATGGGATCAGACAACTTTTTCTCCCTGAAAATAAGCTTGCCAAATAATCTCTTCTCTCCTACATTCCTGTAGTGCACTGAAGAAAAAAGATTCCTCTGTTTAACTGTGTGGTGTGAGTGGGATATTATTGAGGGTGTTTTCTGTGTGTGTACCTACTGTGCATGAATGAGCACACACGCGTATGGTACTCATGAGATTTTGGACGGCGTTTATTTGAAGTTTGTGCTATCTCTCCATTCTGCCGGGAATCATCAATAACATGAAGAGTCATGGTAGGAACAAGCAATGATGCACTCATGCAAGAACGTTATCTGTGTACCTATATTTCACATAAATTATCAGATTTCTCTTTCTCTTTACTCACGTACATCCATACAGGGAGAACTCCTAAAACCTTATAGAGGAGAGAAATTAGTTGCAGTCCAAGAGACAAATTCATGAAGGGAATGTATACACATCCTTGACAGCCCCTATCTTAAGTACTGAAATGAGGCATAGCTCCTTTCACATGAGCTAACCCTGCAGGTGTTTGCTGTCCTGCTGCTTGCATGGAGCAGTCCCTGACCACATGACTCCTAGCAGCTTGGCACTTGTTTAACCCTAGATCCCGTGGGATGTGTACACAAGGTGTTCTCCCTGCCAGACCTGCCTGTGTGACCTGATTCAGCAGGCAGCCTCTGAACAGGCATGACTCCACAGAACGGAGTGCCCCACGCAGTCCTGCTTTACCCAGCAGCACAGCAATTAGCTCTCTGACTTTGGATAGAGGCTTCAAAATCCCTTCTGCCTTCAGGGTCTCGGACCCACATGTCCCATGTGTCAAAGGTATGCCAACCAGCAGGCTGATTATAGGTGGGCATCTCTGCCATATTGGTCTACCACGGGTCTACTACTTCCATAATCAGCAGGTAGAAGTCTGAAGGATGGAGCTGAGTGTGACTTCTCCAACCCTAAAATGGGTGGTTGACCAGGTGAGCTGGCCGGGATTCAGATTCAGGACATCTTTGAATAGAAAAAAAATGTGTTGCGCTTGATTGAGAGGAAATAAGTTGGATTTTTTTTTAAGATATGATTTACATTGCTGCCAATATTATTCATGGAGTGAGACTCTAGACAGTGAGGGAATAAGTGACATAAGAGTCATTCAGAGACCTACTGCATGGGACTCCTGTGAGGCATTTTTTAATTTTTACTTCATATTATTTGATCAGTGAGTTTTAAGTTGCTGAATACAGTGTTTATTGAATATTCAGCAGGAAAGAGCTCAAGGGATAGTAGCAGCCAAGGGACAGAATATGAGAGAAAGTTGGGAGAGGAGGGGGATAGAGAGAGTGAAAAGCAGAGAGGAGAGCTGCTCTCAGGCACCACACTACCTTCCCAGCAGAAATCCTGGTGGGCAGGAGATGCCAGTTGCTCGCTCTAGTCATGTGTCAGTCAGCTGCACGAGCTGCCTTCTGCTACAGATCAGGGGGGTACAGCAGTCCTCAGCACGCTCATAACCAGTGGGAAACTCTTCAGTGGAGATGCCCTACAGAGACCGTGAAGCTGTCAGTTCTAAACTAAAACGTTGAAGGTTTCTATCCCTCTGTCTGCTGAGATTTTTATAAGAAACAGAAGCAGAATAAGCATTTAACTATGTCTGGTTTTATTCTTGCAACCTCTATGTTAACTATGGACTTTAATGAAAACCAACTTTTTGGTGAAGAGAAATCTGCATGACTCAAGGAAGCCTTAGCCATGCCGACAGGAGATACTCCAAAAGAGCTTTTATCCATGTGGAAAATGCTAGCTCTGTAACATTGCCAAGACAGGTGTGAGCTTTGGCTCCCTGCAGCAGGAGAGCTTGCCACACATTCTTTGCCTGATTGAGAGCTAAAAGGGCCTGATTTCATTTCCGCAGGTGCTCACTGAAATCTCTCCAAACACATCTTCTTAACCTTTTCATTCAGACTGTAACCCTTCCTCCCCCCAGAACAAACATGCTCGAAGGAGCGGCTGATTCTGCAGTGGGGCATGAGTATTGTTCAGTATCACTTTACAGAAGATGTTATAACAAGCTCATCACCAAAATATTTGAGCATCCTCCAGGAATGCTTTAAGCATTATCACTAACATTTGTCGTCACTAATGCTTTACTCCTCTCCCAGGAGAAGGAGAGTTTGCAATGGAGTGTTTTGCTTGGGGCTTATTTAGACTGAGACGAAGACATACATATAAATTGGCCACTGGCTATCACAACTTGTGGTACTTGAATTTTACAGGTATCTGTTACAGGTTTGTGTGAGAGAAAGTGAAGTGAAAGGAACATGTTCCTCACCTGGGACAGAAAGTGCAACAATTCCTGGTTTCTACAAAAGTTTGTTCCGCCGTCCTCAGGCAGCTCCACAGAAAAGTGCAATTTCAGCAGAGGCAAATTGTGCTGGAAACATTTTGGAGATCCAGGTTTATCAAAAACAGTCTGTGCAAGAGCCATAGGTTTTCTTTGTGTTCTGGGAACATCCACAACAGCGCTGATACATCCTTTTCCCAAGGTGGCAGCTGAAAAGCAGCATACTGACAGAACAAGTCAAGTAATCAGCTGTCACCTTGTCTTTTGATACATCTGCTCGCCTTGAATTTTTTTAAAACACAGTAGTTTATAATTGTCCTGTAAGGTTCCTTCCTTTTTTTTGTCAGTAACATCTCCTTTGTAACTGTTCTAGGTGCCAGAGGCACGACCCATTCAACAGGTTTTACCAGCAGTGGGATCTCTGGTGGATCCCAGGCCTCCAGCATGATGTCCAAGGAGGCCGCATCTCACGGAGGTGGAGTTCCCAGAGGTGGCACAACTTCCACTGTCCAGTCCATCTGTAAGTGAGAGTCCTCTCGATAAAGATGAATTAACAAATGGCTTCTGAACAGTCAGCAATATTCCAGCTCATTGACTGTACATTTACTAGATGAAAGGATGCAAGTAACAGAAGTGGCTGCTTTGTACTTGAAGCGATATTTCTACTGTTTGTTTCTTTAAACGTGGTGGGAAGAGGGAACGGGGGAATAAGTGGAAATAACTATGCCACAGAATTGCAAAGGTATGAGTGGACAGCAGAGACAGAAATCTGAAGCACAGTGACAGGAAAAAAAAGCCCAATGGACTTCTAGATTATGCTTTCATCAGCACCACAGTGGCAGTTCAATAATTCTTTTTCAATCACAAATTCAGGATCAAACCAAGAGCTCCCCACTTGAACATACAAAGCAGGTGTAGTGGGAAAACACAGTGAAGCATGAGAATGGAGTTATCAGACTGACAGGAATTATTAGTCTACTTCTTGTGGCCTTTTAGAACATCTTAGCTTTCTTTCCTTTAAAGGAAATTCATTTTGTCAAAACCAGAGGAATCTACCTGCACTTACCAGCTCAAAGCAGAGAACAGAAATCTTCCTCATCGCTCTGCCAGGTTAATGCAACACACACCTAGATAAAACAAACCAAGTTGTGAGAGAGCCTAGTCTATACCTAAATGCATCAGTAAGGGTGCTAGTTGTGTTAGTAGGATCCTGTGGGGTTAGGAAGAGAATTGGAGACAGGATTGAAGTCCTTAATTTCAAAAAGTGTCTTTCAAATAATAGCACAGACCTTTGATTTCTGACCTGGGAACATTTGGAGCCAATGTTTGCATAGTATGTTTTCCTGTGCTGCAACTTTGCTTTATATTGTCCTCACAATTGTTTCTCTGTGTTTGTCCTTAGCCATGGGTGGAAAGGGAGGAAGACACTGAGTAGAAGAAAAACATCGATTCGGTCCTGAAATAACCTCTGAAAGAAGTTCATCCTTCACCATTGGCTTTGACATCTTCTCCCCTTCACTGATCTCTGTTATGAAAGGCAAAGCCTTCCCCATGCATAAATAAAGTTTCTGTGAAAATGATGGATTCTTGCATTCAATTAATAGGGCCAGAGATGAGGGGCGGTTCTTTCCTTGTTTAAATATTGTCTGAAGCACATACAGGCCAATGGAAGCTAAGGCACTTTAGACTGCAAGGCTGTCTCAGGAAAACCCTGGGTTTAGCAACACTGTGCTCTTCAATTGCAAGTAGCTTGCTTTGTTTATTTTGCAAAAAGTAATTACAGAGCAAAAGTCACCCTGTTGTGAGAGAGAAGCATAGAAACACTCAGTAAGGGGCATCCAGCAGTTCCTTCTAGATGTACTTCCAATAGGCTATCAAATGAAATTCTACTTAAAAAAGGAGACACACAAGCAAACAAAAAACAGGTCCCAGGACTGATTTTTGTATGCCTCTGGAGTTTCTAAGGTCCCTTTCACTGTAATTTCTAGTCCCTGTTTGCTTGCAGCGAGCTGTCAGCTTTGTCCCAATCAGACTGAAACTACCCCTGTAAATTCATGATACGTGAGAATAGATAAGGAAGAGAGCCCATTTTCTCTGATACTGGTCTCACTGTCGGGGCTTTTTGCTGTTCCCCACACCTGACTCCTTTCCTTCATATGTGCTCATACAATGATGTTTCCCCAAATACACACAACATTGGGCATTCCCTATGCAAATTCCCACATACATACTACCCCACACTTTCATCTTCCTTCTGTCTTTCTGGCTCCTCATCCTCCCTACCCTATCACCTCCCTCCCTCTGTATTTCTAACAAAACCACACAGCACAGCTGCTTCTTCCTTTTCCCCACTCCATGATGGAGGGAGAAAATCTCACACCTTCAGGCCAGAAGTTAAGAGGCGCTGGATTTGAGGAGCCTGCAGTCAGCGACTTTCTCCAATGATTCCTGTCACCCTGGTTGAGCATTCCCATCTCAGCTGCATTTCTCCACAGCTGGGAGATGTATTTGCCCCCATGCCCCTTATGCTGCCTAGGCACCTTCCAGACTGCGCACGAGAAGTCAGTGTTTGCCTCCAGTTGCAGGAAAGTTAAATTGAATTATATGATGAGTGGCAAAATGCTAGCATGGAGGAGAGGCTAATGAAGAGGAGAAGAAATGTATCTTCACTTGCTGTGCTACCCAAAGCATTAAAAGGCAATTGAAGAACAAGGGCTTCATTTCATAGGCTAGAGCTGATGTCCTAGCAAGGAGCTGTCTTGGGCAGATGCTTAAATGTAACCAGGACTTGAATTCGAAATATCATAGAAAGATTTAATTTCAAAGAGATGTTGGTGTGAGGAGAATGAGGGAAGTTCTCTAATCTAAATTTCTGCTAAAGAAGGGCTAACCTTAATGTTATACTTGTTTGCTTAGGACTTTGCCCAGTCAGATTTTGAAAATCTTCCAGGAGGAACCATCCTACACTTTCCTTCCTAGGCCTAATGCAGCAGCTTGGGACTGCTAAAATATAGCTGTGATCTAGCAACAGATCTTTATTCCCCTCTATGCCCTTATCACTGACATGAGTTGAAGGCAGAAGGTCTGCCTTGGCTTTTTCCTGTTCAGAAGGTTTTCCCCATGTGCAAATGCCAAGCTATGGTCCCAGAGAACAGCAAGGGCCTTGATCCCCACAAGCTGACATTCAAACACCTGCTCAGCACTGATGATTATAAATGAGTCATAAGAATGAAACCAGTGTAAGAATGACAAGAAATAATAGAAAAAGTCAAGTACGTACATAACTCATCAGGGAAACTGAAGCTGTATTGTCAGAGAAACAATGTGTGACCATTTCATGGCAATTAAAGACCTTGTTTCTTATTCCAAGGGGGGAGGTTTAAAAGTGGGTTTTGACTTTATTGTTGTCATTACTTGACCCCAGGTATTTTTGTCTTATTAAGAAATGGCTCACATTAGTGAGAGCTGACGAAGGGTACTTGTGACTAAAAGAAGGAAACCAAAGCAAGGATCCTTAATCACTGATCATTTCACTTTTCAGCTTTTACGTAATTCTGATGTTAAAAGTTTGAATTATTTTCCCATCTTTAGATCTTGTGTTGAGAACTAGCCTAGATAGCTTTGCCAAAGCAGGGAGAATTCTCAACTGTATATGAAATCCCTTCACTGGGTCAGCTCTGATAGATCTACAGGAGAACAAAGGTACAAGCATCCCCTGGAAGCCTTCCTCGCAGACTGCTTCAGCAAACTCGTATGCACAGAACGACAAATGAACTATTTACATATTTAACAGAATATAATTGGAAAGGTCAAATAACAACAAATATGGCAATTTGAATCCTCCATGTCTCTCAGTCAATCTTTGCACAACAAATAGATGGAAAGAGAGAGAGAGGGAAAGAGGCAGCAGCGTGTGATTACCAGAGCAATAGCACTGGAGCAAGACACTGCAGAGAGCACAGAGCTCTCTGCACAGAAATCAATTTCTCCCATGGGATGGGATCAATAGTTGTCTGACAGGACACTATGCAGGCAATTTAATAGCGTTTTATCTAAATGAATCTATTCCTCCCCCCAACTGGCCTCACAGTTCATAAGAGGTCTTTCTTAGCAAAATAGATTTATTTATTTTTTATAATACAACGGGAAAGTATTTATCATTCTGCAGACACTGCCATTGTCTATTAAAAATCATTTATCCCTGTTAGTTACTCATTACCTACAACTCTTTCCCAACATCTTTATTCTAGTTAGCTAACTCACAGACACAGCCCATAAAAATTACTTTCAGTTACTCTGGAAAATTTTTTCTTACCCCAAAACATTCTAAACTATAGATCAGCCTTTCAGGAAAAATAATGCCACACAGCAGGCAAACTCAGTTAACTCAAAGGAGTATTGGTATCTGAAACGACATTTTTATGCAACAAAAAAGCTTATTTTTTGAGGAATTATTTATACATAGAAATTGGTTGTCCATTGTATCTATTTTAATAGTACTTAATAAATAATAAATAATAAAGTCAATCTGATCTTATTAGTGGATATCTGTGCGAAGTAAATGATAATGAATGAGAAACACTAATAAGCATAATTCCAAGGATGGATCTTTGGCACTCTGGGAGTTTGGTATTGTGCCCCAAAGGCTCTTGTAAATCCAGCTGCAGTTCTTGCTCATCATTTAGAAGATTAGGGGCTGATAAGCAACAGTCAAGCCTTATTAGACCAGGCTAAGGCAACAGGAAACATTAATTGGGTAATTTAATGCACAAGGAGACGTTAAATGCCTGCATTGTGGTTCAGAGGCTGTTTCCTCCATTGATTTGTTCACGTCTTGTTCTATGAAATTCTCACAAATTCTTGGTGGAGAGGGTGTAAGACAAAGCCGAAGTTTAAAAATACCGGAATACTTTTGCTGTTTCCTGGGGCTTCCCTTTACTCCTTGTGTTAATGAGGGACCCATCAGTAGCCCTGCTCTTGCAAGCAGAAGAAAGAAGACTACTCCCTTGTCCAAGCACTCTTCCAACAAAGAAGGGCAGAGATCCAAGGTCTAACAGCTATCTGCAATGAAATGCTGGCTCACCATCTCACTTGTGTTGTGGTTTCTTCGCAGTGTGTGCGTACAGCAGGAGCCCTGCAAATCTGGGAGGAAGCTCAGACTCTCTTTTCTCCTGGAAAGCTGGGAGCACTCGACAAAACCCTCTTCTCTTGCACTATTCTGGAGGAGATGTAGAAATAGTTGCTGGACTGCTCTTCCTCTGGAAGTAAGGAAGATGAGAGGAAGGTCCTGACACAGCTATTTCTTCTCTGTCTAATGCCAGAATTAATCCACTCATGTGGGTGGATCTGCTCTGTTCCCTCAGTGGTGGATATTGATGTCTGGAACACCATAATCTCCCAATTACATACTAGGTCCTGATTTGGGTCCCATTTTAAGACTCCCTTCCTGAGACATCTTTCCCGCAGCTGAACAGAAATGGAAAGATGAACTCTTACAGTGGGAGGCATTCAACATGAGAAGGCAACAGCCTTTCCTTTACCTCAGTGACCTAGGCACTCTTTGTCTCTCATTTTCTAGCACTGCAACTTGGGAGATCAGGGGTGATAATTCATGGACACTTTATTTTAATAATTTACTTTTGCAGCGATTTAAATATTAAAATGCATTTTGAAGGCATGCAAGCCTCATTAATTTCAAATAAACATTGTACGTTATGCTCTGTTTAACAGCATTCAATCCCACTTTTTGTAGCTACAGCCTCTCCCTTCCACCCAGCAGCCTGGCACTGTTCCTGCCTCCAGCAAGTTTCCCCGTGTCCATGGCATGGGCTGGGAGGCCACTCCTCATTTCCTGCTGCAGCAAAACTCGCTGTGGGCACAGCACCCCTGCTCTTCAAGCTTCCTCAGGACTGTCACATTTGAAGTTGGTGTCTTCTTCCCACTTCCCCGTGTTTTAAGGAAGGAAACAGGACTCTCTGACTTTATTTACCATCCCTAAAGTCATGGAAGCCTTGGTAGAAGAGGCAGGGTCCACTTACAGCCCGACACATCCCTTCCAGCACGGCATTACTCGGTGCTCTGGCTGTGCTCCTTGCGTCTCCGGGAGGACTGACCTGAACACAGTGATCCAAGACTGACCACTGGACCAGAAACCTGGAGCAACACCAGCACATTCCTTTCAAACCAGCAGCTGGGTACCCAGTGTCCGGGTTACACAGGGCAGTCCCTTCCTCTCTTCAGGAGAGGAAGACCCCCCCCAGGACTATTTCTGTGGGCTCTCATTCCACTGAAGTTTTTGGTGTTGTAACTGTTGTGAAAAGCAGTAAAATTGTGCAGGCTGCCCACAATGGTCTATTTCCTGAGAACCTCACACATTAAAGAGACACGATTAATAATTCCCTTTAAATGCACAATAATTTTAAAAATTATCATTATTATTATAGTAATTAATATTAAATCAATCCCCATCCTTCTTTGTATCTCTTTGGGGTAAAAGTGAGCATTGAAATATAACCTGGTTTAGTGCTTATCTAATGTAAGTAATATTTTATCTAAGCTATCTTCTTTTTACTTATTGTTCAGTGGTTTTTGGGTTTTGTTGTTTGTGGTGTTTTTTTAAAGAATACCTGGGTGTGAAAAAAATTAAATAGATATGTTTTCCTCAATGTAATAAAATTTCATAAAAAATATTGTTGCTAAAGAAAACGTGTATGCTACAAAACCAGTTCTTAAAATTCAGATGTTGCTTTTTGCAGTCTTTTGCTATTGGAATTTCCACCCAGCCAAGATTTTTACTGGCCAGTTTTAAGCTACCTCTGCAATTTATGTTTATACATAAACAGCTCTGATTTTAATTGCTATCAACTTCTTATACTTGATAGATGGTCTTAAACATTTTTTGCCTCCAGAGACTGCTTGCTTTGCCAAGTATTGACACACTTTCAAGATTTATACTTCTCTAAGGAACAAAGTTTACAATAAAATGTAATGTATTCCGTGGCTGTGAATGGTAATGTTGCTAAACAGTCCAAAGATATTTCACAACTGATAGTTATTTTCCTCTCACATCCAGCACTGCCCTCCTTTAGTACGACTACAGATTTGGGTTTTTAAAGAAAAATCAGATCCCTGATTTGCCTAATTTAATGTTTCAGAGATCCAATATGACTTGATTTAGGTTTTCTTCCACTACAGCCATTATTGAACTAATGATTACAATTTCATTTTTCCCAATAACTATTTTAAGAGGCTGACTCTTGTGGAAGGGATTAATTCACATATGGGATTGGAATAACCCCTTTCAGAGCTCAAATATCAAACTGTAGCCAGAAAAGGGAGCGATTACAGAACTGCAAACTACGATGTCAAACATACAAGTAGTTACTAATTATTGGACAGACAAAACTCAGTAGATGATTGAAGTCACGTCTAGGTTTAAATATTTGGATTGGATCCAGTTTCCTGGTAGCAATCCTGGATCACAATGCCCAGAGAAACCCCAGAGGACAAGGAAGGGTGCTTAGAAATAATACCTCAATTTGTACCATCTCCATGAAACTGCTGTGGCATTGCAGCAGAAGTAGCATCATCAAGCTCTAGCAGCGGCTCTTGTAAAATCAGCTGAAAAGATCTTCAGCACCGAAACAATTCACGGATGTTACTTTAGTGACAAAGTGCAGCTCTCAGCCTTCTAAGAGTACACTTTCAAGAGAGAAGATTTCATTTCCTTGTTTTATTTTTTTACAGCCATTTGACGATTTTAATGCAGCTTTTTATATTAATCGGTTTTGTAAATAGGTAATTTAATGTCACGCAGCCCCTCTGCACAGGCGAAAGAAAGGTGTCTCAAAGGTGAGCCAATATCCCAACCATAAAAGGAAACACTCTCCAAGGGCTGCACCACCCCTCTTCCTCACTGACCAGGGAATGGAAAGGATGCAGTCCAAGGGGTTCTCTAACTTCCCTGGGATAAGTGACAATGCAGTCTGTACAAGAGTAATTCGTTGTGAATTTTTGAACTTAAACATCCCAGCTCTTGGTGAGACTACAATTCCACGTTATTTGGCTTTTGTGCTAAAGATGAAGGAGAGATTCCCTACAATTTCTGTACGAGATACTAAAAATTCTAGGAATAGTTTATTTTGTCAAACTGACAATTTCTATAATTACTGATTTCCTTGCCCTGGACGTTCTCCCCCTCCTACCCATTTTACAGGGATTTTTATAGAGCAAAAAATAGTTTAAACTGCAGACAGAATAAAAACTGAGGAAAGCAGAAGAATAGAAGTTTAAAGAGACAGAAACAAGCGGCTGCTTAAATTTGTTGATAATACATTGTTTCAGATATAGAAACAACGAATGATAATGATCAGAAAACAGAAGAGACCAAAAAGGAAAATACTTTTTAAGATTTCAGCCCCATAGGAGAAAGCAATAGAAACAGAGACCAAATTTAGGATATGATTCGAAAAGCATGCAAGTACAAACTTATGCACTTATAATCTTACTTAAGCACTTATAGAAGTTAATTTTTACTTCGGCACAGTAGTTTGTGTTGCAAAGACTTTTTTGCAAAAACACCAGTGAGTTTTCAACAAAAATTTTATTAGGGTGTAAATTAACTCTAGAAACCTGTTTCAAGATATCAAACCAATAATTCTTCTCTAGTGCATTTTATTTACGCTTTTTAGTGCAGGGATATAAATCTGAGGGTAATTTTGTACCAGTCTAATAGAGGACTTATGAAAGACAGTGGATGAGGTAATTCATTTCTGATTATTATGTTTATTTTATCTTTGGCATAAATAGATTATGAAAATAATGTTTTCCATGGTTGATGCTTTTTTGATGAATTTTAAATTTTATGTGGAATATTCTTAAGCAGAAAGATACTGAAAGTATAAATTTATCATTATTTTTACTCCTCATGGCTCCTGCGCTTAAAAATGGTGTACACACAAAGAGGTTAATGGCACTGTGATTTTCAGATAATCTGTTTTTAAACTACTGGCTCGGAAACTGTGAGATTAATAGCACTGGGAACATCTAAAGGTAATAAGATTACAATTTAATATTAACTAAGTGTTTCTTGAGGGTTCGCTGTAGCAGTGCCTCATCTCTGGGATCCACTAGAGTAATTAGTCTGTAGTGGCATACAGTGGTGATGCATGATAACTGCAGCTTTTCCTGCCGCAGACAGGATTTTCCATTCACTAGCAAAGAGTTTTTATTTGCGGTATCTTCATAAACACGCACCCAGAAAGCCTGTAATTCTTTTTGCCCCAAGCTGATGCTGATTAGGGAGAGACCAGTTCTCAAAAGGTCACACCTGAAGCTGCCTGTGCCTGGTCAGTCACGGCCGACCAGGGCAGTGAAGTGAGGGATTTGGAGGCTTTCCTCCTGCTGTAGGAGTTTGTACCACAAGCATTAAAACAGCATGAACCGAGTGCAATTAGAAAAGGACCTGGTGACACAGCAAAGCAAACGGCAGACGATCAGGTTTTATCTGTGAACAGGAGCAGCCAAGAGCGGGCGAGCTTGCTAACGTTGAAGAAGGTGGTGTTTACATCAAGATGTAAAGGCTGGTGCTTCAGTACGGCTGAAGTACAGCTGGGTCAGCTGAGGACCTGGATGGAAGGATGGCAAAAAGGCACTTTTTACCTGGCATCGCTCCTCTTGCTGTCCCAACAGGAAGATGCATCTTTAGTACAGGGATGCCCACATCAGGACACGGAAGCAATGCATAGTAATGTTTAATATTTACAGGATGAGAGGGTTAAACAAGCAACGTTCAGAAGCAAAAGGTTATCTTATACTAAATATTGATCCTTAGGAGCTCAGACAGACCCATTCAACAAAGTCCTTCAAGACAACCAGGCCCTGCCAGCCCCAGAAATGCAGTGAGGACTCTGCAGCCAGAGCCCTTCGTCCTCCAGGTCACACAGAGGAGCCTCTGCCCACACTTTGAGGACATGTGCATCTCACTGCCTGTGTGCAGGCCTGAGCGAGCAAAATATCTAGGAGAGCTTTGTATATTTGGTAGCAAAATGAAAACATTTAGATTAGAAAAGTAGGCTAGCAAAAAAACCCCCAAACCCATAATCATTTGAAGGAGGATATTTGAATGATCTTAGTTTGCAGAATGTCCTCATAAAACACAAAACTTGAGAATGTGATGTACTTCAAGAACTGCCTCCTGCAGAGTGTTAGTAGGATTTAAATGCTGCTACTTGTACATTTTAAAACCTGTTTCAGGTAACGAATAACTTCTGGCTTTGATTATAAGGATCCATTCACCTAGAACATTCAGATCTACAGAGGAGCTCATGTGCTGCCTCCACTTAAAAGTAGTGTTGTGCTCGGTATCAATCTCTTCCATACTTTGATTCAGTTCAACTGTTCATATTTCTAGCTATTTTTATCAGTAATTTTTAATCCTCTGCTTGCTAGGGAATGTCTTTATACCAGTAGGAAAACTGTTAATGACAGGAAAAATATAATGAAACGTAAATAATGAAAACCAATAACAAACCCATCAATGTAATATACAGAAGATTTTTTTTTTAAAGGCTCTAATCATAATTTCTTTTGATTTCAAGACCTCTGAAGCTCTATGTATCCCATTAGGTTAGCAGATGTGAGCCTACCTTACAATGACAATACTCCTGTGAGGCAGAAAGTTTTATTTGGGAACACCTGAGTGGGTGAGGAACCTGAAGAAACTCCACAGCCATGCAGCAGAGGAGAGACCTGGGATTTATCAGGTGGCACTGACACAGAACTTTTTTTCCCTAGAGAGTCACAGAGGCTCAAAATTTAAAGTCATTTAAATCACATTCAAGTTCATTAAAACGTCACTGAAGATATTTAAAGATATTTATGGCCCCTGATTTCAACAGAATTTAGAAACCTAAATGCACACAAAAATCTGTGTTTGAAACAATAAGACTGAACAGTTCTTCCACTGTTGGTGAAAATTGTCACTGCTTTTTGAAGCTGTGATAAGTAAATCTCTGTTATCTGTATTACAGGGTTATCAGCATGTCTTGTAGAGGCCAGCCAGCTCCTTCTGCCCTATGCCAGCCACGGAAGCTTCTGTAGGTGCACCCGTGCCTCTGTCTTACCCCTCGAAAGCAGCAACAGAATAGTGACAGGGCAGCATCCATTACAGGACTGTAACATGCACCTGCAGTGCAGGAAGAGTTGTTTAATGGGTCCCTTCTCACGATATTTGCAAAAGCAGGCAGGCAGGCGTTCTCTTCATGTGGAGGGAGAGCAGCGCAGCCCACCCAGGGGTTGTTTTTGACCATTGCCAGTGATGGTTGCCTGCAGTGAGAAAGCTAACAAAAGTATTAAACATTGATACATTTCAGTGTGCCAATTGACTGTGCATTTTAAATAGGCTCTGGTATTCTCTCCTAGTGGAAAGATTTATTTTATTTTAAGAATATATGGGGCTGTGCTTTCAGTACTTTTTCTTTGTTTAACAAGCAGCTCTCTTGATGAAAACCCAGTAGACCACAAAACCAGTCAGGGGCTTTTATCCAGGATGTCTGACCCATCGCCTGACAATAATTAGTTCAGGTTAATTACAGCAAATCTGTAGATTTGCAGCCTGAAATCATCTCATCCCCTAAGCTGAACCCTCCAGAGGTTTCTTTTATGAGCTCTGCATCCTAAGGGTGGACTTAAAGTAATGAATTTGTCTCTAATAAGATTCATAGGTTTGTTCCCTAAGCAATGGTGTCAATTATAGAATCTAACACTGATGGCTTATTTTGCTGAAAATAGAGAAATTGAGAGTTTTTAATGAAGCATGCAGGATTTTTACCGCTTTTGTTTAACTCTTTGCATTGTTGGAAAGTATAAAAATACAATTATGCGAAATATTGTGCCACTTTCTAAGTATTTCTGTGTGTGCCAATAGCTAATTTCCTTCTGCTCTATAATGGAAAAGGTTAATGTAATGACTCTGAGATTTCATTTGGAGATGTTCCAGAAGAGTGTCTGAGTATTTGCCGCACTTAATGGCAGGAAGTAATAAGTGAGGTTATGTATTGGTGAAAAATATTTCATGTACTGAGAAGATTAATACTGGAGAGAGGCACATGGGACACAAGCCTGAGGCTTCCTCCTCAATTCTGGCACGATATAATATGTCCATACTTGATACGTGCCCTTCTGTAGTTAGCTCTTAATCATTAACAAAGCAGACAGCAAATCCCTGGGGAACCTGGTATCGGGAGAAGAGAAGGAACCAGATGTAGGATTCTCCTCTCCCCTGCAAATGAGTGGCAGACACCTCCACCTGGGAGCGCCGGGCCAGATGGTTCTGGTAACAGCAAGGTGTCTGCAGAGCAAGATAATGCCATAAGAACCTTAAAGGGTTTGACTCGATCCTGACTCTTCCAATATCTTCTCTAATTTTTGGGCACAGTTATTGTGCTTAGGAAGATGAACCACCACGTCACAGCTCTTTTTCAGCATTTTATTCCACATGAGATTTCTTACTTATGAAAAATTTAGTATCAGTGCATATGAAAGATTTAGCCCTTCATTTCAAACTTTTAAAATTTACTTTTAATTGAGACCCTATTCCTGCTGTCTGACTTAGTCTGAGTCACAAAACTAAGGTTTCAAGCTCACGAGAAATGGCTCCGGTCATTGATTTCATTAATTCTAATAATTAAATTATTATTTTGCTTTTAATAGTGACTTTTTAAAAGGGCATCGAGTGATAGGACATGGGGAATGGCTTTAAACTGAAAGAGGGTGGGTTTATATTAGATATTAGGAAGAAATTCTGTGCCTTCAGGGTGGTGAAACACTGGAACAGGTTGCCCAGTGTGGATGCCCCATCCCTGGAAGTGTTCAGATCCACGCTGGATGGGGCTTTGAGCAAGCTAGTCTAGTTGAACATGTCCCTGCCCATGGCAGGGGAGTTGGGATGAGATATCTGTAAGGTTCCTTCCAACCCAAACCACTCTGTGATTCTATTCTCTGATTCTACGAAAGAAGAGACAATGCTCAAGGACCCTCTGCACCACTGGAAAGGCATTTTTGAGGATGGAACTGGAAGGGGGCAAACATGGCAGTAGTCATCATTGGAAGGGTGGATATGTCTGAGGAACACAGTAACCGTTCACCTACGACAGCTCCTAAAACTTAAAGCACAATTTACTTCAGCAGGGTAAATTCTGGAAAATTTAAGCTAACCCTCCAGTGCTGGCAGACTGCCACAAGAGCTTGTTCTTCTTCCTGGCCAGGGGTCACAGCTGCAGGTCAGTGCAAGCTACTCTTTCAGGAAGGCTTTTAGATCAGCTGTGTTTTCTCTGCACTTTCAGCTGGGTTGGTTGAACTTAGAGACTGCTGGGTCAGAATGGACAGGCTGCTGTGGTCTCCTGACACTGGGAGCTGTGTATCTCCTCGTCTTCCCCGAGTCCACGAGTTCACTGAATTCTCACACTTTGCTGACTGCCATGCATAATCTTCCACTGATCTCCTCTCTGAAGGCTGCTTATCTAATGAAGTCTATTTCAGTGCACATCTGAAGCAATAAAGGTGTCCATTAGGAAGAATATTATTTAGAAAAGAAAAAAAAATGCACTGGATATAGAAGGTTAGAAAGAAAACTTTCTTTAGGTTGAGCACTGATCGGATGCTTGCAGTGACACACTATTTTAGCTGGAAAAGGCAGGAGTACTGTATTCGATTTACATGTCAATGTTCTGGATAGAATAATCTCTTCCTGTCCTTGCCTTGACCCATGAGCTTTTTGTCCTGTTGTTCCCTCTTGTCTTGCTGAGGAGGAGGAGGAGTGAGAGAGCAGCTTGGTGGGCACCTGATATCCAGCCAAACTCAACCCACTGCAAGTACCAAGACCTAAATCTTTAATGGAAAAATTACTTGATCTCTTCTTTTCCCAGCAAGGTCTGGGATTGTATTTCTGGAGAAGGAAACTCTCAGAATGCAAATGGATTGGTTGCTTGTCTCAAATGGCAAATGCTTCAATATTGGCTGCTGTTCTCTGTTTCAGGGCAGGGATCTGAACCTACAAATTAGGTGTTGTACATGGGTATCCGCTCTGCTGGAGGGAAGAGAGGGTCCACACCAGCCTAGATCATGCTGCCCTCTTACTCATTCATGCAAACAAATAAAGACAAGCTGTTGAAGGCTGTATCTGCAGCCTGGTGGTTCCAACGCTTGTCTTAAGCACAGCTTGGACCTGAGACATTTTACAGTCTCAGGGGAGGTGAGGGTAGGAGAATCATATTAGAAAATTTTCTTCTGATGTTGAATAAAATAAAAGTTCTGCAATCTCTCACATCTCCCATGAAGCCAAAAAATTGGTTTTCAGGTGGCCCTTTGGACTGACAAGTGGTATTAATTACTTAGAAGACTGCTTTGGCCACCTCTGAAAACATTTCCATCACAAGGTTGTCGAGCAGGGGCTTAGGGAGGGAAGGCACATGGTGCACTCTGTTCTGCCAAACCTGTTAGCTCAACATTGCAACATATTTTGCCACACAACAACCCTTCCCTGTGGAAAGACCACAGGAAAGCTCAGGTGTACAGGATAGCCATTGTTTAATCCTGTATAGCAGTTGGAACTCTCCTCACTTGGAACCTGTAACCTGTTAATTGCCTTACCCTCATTTATATGATAAGTGGTTCATTTCCTTTATTGTGATTGAATCCCCTCCCTATATTACAAGAAAACTGGAGCTGCAGAGAGTGCTTGATTGGATTTCGTTGCTGTAGGCCATTTCTTAAACAGGTTACAGGTTGACAAACATGGAAGGGGGATCAATATCCATCCTTTGCCTCATTGACAAGCTAATCTTTTCAGTAAACATTTCATCAGTACCTGCCATTTGTATACATACCTGCCTCATGAGGATGGGGAAAGCTCTGCTTTATAAGGTTTAGGTGACTAATAAATGAAAAGACAAGAATATAAATTGGGCAAATCATTACGATAGCATTTTTAGGAAAATGGCCTTTCATTGCCTGCAGAATATAACCAAACACATTTCCAACCACTCTTAATTTTAATTAGGTTGCATTACACTCAGACCTGAGGTGTCAGCTCCTGTTTCTTTAACTCAGCTTGTACTGCTCTCTCGGAAAGGTCTGTCCCTCAGCCCAAAATCTCACACTCGCTGGAGCTGAAGATATTAAATGAGCTCAGGGGAGCTAAACTGCCTTTTTTTCAGGCATGTGGCCTGCCCACTTTTTGCCTGCTTTTTCATTCCAGCGCGGATGAGAAGGGCCGCCACAGTCAGTAAAGTGACATCCTCCTCTCTTATCAGAGGTAACAGGGCTATTTTGAGTGGGGATTGAAGTTGAGGCTCTTCTAATCATTTAAAACTCATGAGTCATACTCCAAAAGAAAGCAGGAGAGTTGTGTTAAATGTGTTGGGAGACATTTTTTTTGTTTGCTTTTGTGTCACATGTTGAAGCCTCCTTCCCCCACAACGGTGTGGGCTAGAAACTGGCATTGTCTCTGACATAAATAAGGGCCAAGGAAATCACTATATTTAGGCTTCTCTTACAGTCCTGCGTATTAGAATTGCATGGCTGGATGACAAATGCTGCCAAAATTGGTGATGCCGGATTTCAGTCTAACCTGAGATGGAGCATGAACGCATTCCCTGCAGGGTCTGGGGTGAAGGAAAATGAACAGGAAACATGAAACTTTGGGTTGACAGGAAAATTAAGTAATTCTGATGTGGATACCTTAGTAATAAGTTTATTGCTACCTTCCTGTCTTTATTATTAACCAAAAAGTATGTATTAGTGATGCAAACAGGCTCTGAAGCATGGCAGGTAATTTAATACTTTTATTTGCCCTTCCTCTGCTGCCAGGATCCAAAGCCACTACTGGCTGTGCCGGAGGACTGCACTGTTTCCTCCTGTGCTTCTGAAATACCACCAACAGCAGGATGTGCACGTGAAAAATACTCCTTCCCAGGTGGAAAAGCCTCCCTCCACTGCTCACCAAGGCTAGCAGAAGGGGGTGTGCTGGTGACAGCTGGCCATTGGTGCATGTGCTGCCTCAGCCAAGCTGCTTCTGACCACAGGACTGGACATTACTCCAGCTTTAGGTAACATTTAGGCATCTGGACCTTCTCCACATGGAACTGCCAGTGGATGCTAGGATGGGAGATATTGATCCTCGGCAGTCTTATCAGTGCAGGTAGGATACTGCACCAGCTCTGCTCATGGTGTGTGTTTGCTCTTTTGGACATCTTTAATTTGCCATCTCACAAAGTCCTGCAAACCAGAAAAGTCTCCTGCAATAATTTTAGAGGTGAACTGTTTCTTCAATTTCTCACTACCTTTCCTGCTTCCTTTCTTCTGTGACATAACGAAACTCTATTAAGCCACACAGTAACACTTTCCAGTCAAATAAATTTTGCAGAGAGTAGAATTTATTAGAGGTGGGGATTTCCCCAGGTGTAACTTCACTGACACCACTGAAGTAATACTAGAAATATTTTGGTCCTGAATCTTGCTAGTGAAAAATGAGGTGGTGCCACTGCTCAGTGCATCACTGAGTGTAAAGGCAGTGCAAAGGTCGGGGGAACACATACACGGTTCCTTTTCTTCCCAAGGGAGTATTTCAAGGAGTATTTTAAAATACACTGTAACTAAAAGCAACACATCTCAGATGTCCGTTCTATCATCCGTGTAACATTAGGAAGAACAAGTGGAAAGCAAGAGGTCAGTTAATGTTCAGCAGTCTGAGGAAGTATTTAATGTGACATTTTCCCAGCATATTGGATGCCCTCTTTTCTCATATCAAGCTGGTCCATGTAGGCCTGAGAACTTTTGTTTTCTAGACTCTTCAATGAGCTAAAAGCGGTGTTAGGACACATCTTTTATTTGATGCACAGACTAGAATAGAAATGTAATAGCAAAAAAAAAAGTCCCATACCCATAGGTTAATTGCCAGCAAATGTTGCTCAAGCGGTCCTGGGTATGTTGATTAATGGCCTCAGCGAGCAGCCAAAAAATAGCTGGGCTGCTGGAAAGATCATTAGCAATTTTAACTCCTCAGCTATTGTGGTGGGCATAGAGAAACAATTGCTACCATATATAATACATTTTGCTGAGTGCAGTGGCACACTGAAACCAGTTACAGCGAGGGAGAAACAATCACTGAGTTTGTCTTGCATGCGATTTTATAGAAGTTTACAAGACAGAGAAAGAAGAGAAATTTTTTTCTTCTTTTTCTAAATCTTTTGGACGCATCCTTGATAAATGCATGGGAGGTTTTGTACGTAAACACAAATACTCAGTTCTGCTCATTAAATCCTATTATTTGAAGGAGGAGAGGGACAGGGATGCTGTGTGAAAGGTACTGTGCCAGCGAGCAGACCCTGTTTTAGCTTCTAAAGGCATGGCAATATTAAGCAGAGCCTTGTGACAGCACAAAGCTGGCAGTCCAGGGGCTGAGGAAAAGAATGAGGATCTTTCACGCTGCCCCTGATCTTTGAAAGCTGTGAATACCACTGCCTCCCTCAGAGCATCCAGGAGACCATGGTGCTTGTGGGAATTCAGGATGACACCTCTCCTTACCCAGAGTGGCTGCAGACCCTGAAGGTGCCACAGGGCCAATCGAAATTTTGGAGAGGAAATCTCTCAGCAGACAGAAGAGGGGAATTCAAAGCTCTTACAGACCACTCCTGGCCATTCACACTGAATAAAACCAGGGCAAGGATCCCAACATCCTCGTTTGGACAGATGCCCAGCTTCACAAACAGTCATAAATTGCATTTTTTGACTTAAGTCCTCAGAAAAGAAGGAAACATCACCTTCAAGCTGACTCTTCCTAGTGAGGCTTCTGCAGGCCAGGGCATGGCCCCACAAACACCTGAAGCACTGCAGCCGGGAGGGTGGCAGAACAGGCAGCTGAGCTAAGAACAAAGCTCATACAAACACCCCTGCATCCACGGCAGTGAACACTGCTTTGTTCAGGAATAAAGCAGCCTCCAGAAAGTATGGTCATATTCCTTGAAATGATGTACCTTTCAGCTGCCTGTGTGGCAGGCAGGGTGTATTGGCACACAGGCCAAAGTCAGCTCTGTGTTCCTGGAGGATCTTTCTGGCCCTAAGAGTCCTTGACTCAGTGCAGGCACAGCCGGGGCATCTCCTCAGTCTGCTCTGCTGCCCGAACCGGGCGTGCACAGAACGATCCACTGAAGGATCCTGCTGACATTGCTCTCAGTCCTCCCACATGCTTTGAGCCACCTGCCACCTTCAGCCCCAGGAATTTCACAGTGCCCTCTGCCCACCAGATCGTGTCTTTACTGAAGGGTGGCATAAGGGTGATACACTCCCATGAACAGTCATTGCTGGCCGCTGGACCATCCTTTGGTAAGCCCTGGTCTAGGATAAAGGCACCATATAAACCCTTTATGAAGCATCCCTGCTGCTCAGAGCTCTCCCTTCCTGACATTTTTCTGTGCTAACCCAGACAAACTTGTGACACCTACTGTCAGAGACTCCATGATCCGTATTAGCGCTTGAATCCCAGGAGGGGAAAATAAAACAATCCTGAACGACAAGAGAAAAAGGGTGGCAAGAAGCTGAAGGCTATAACTGGCTGATAATTAGACAAGTTCAATTGTAGCAGGCTCCTGGAAAGCTCATCAAGAGCAATCCCTCACATGGTTTCAGAAAATATGCAACAGGAAATTACAGCCTGAAGGCACTGTGTTCACTAGCAATTCCCAACCAAGGAAAAGAGAGACAACACAAACCAAAATAATTGCATAAGACTCTTTGAGCTTTACATGCAAGCGCTGCACTTGTCAGGGGAAGTGGGCAAGCCGCCAAAAGGGACACAATATGTCACTAGCTATCAAATATAGGAGAGAAATGGCCGGCTTGTTGGAGAAACAATTCATAGAAACAGAGAAACAATTCATAGAAAGAGAGAAACATAGTATCTTTTACCATGGGAAAAACCTTTAAGACTATCAAATCCAGCCGTGAATCGAGCACTGCCAATTCCAGCACTAAACTATGTCCCTAAACTCCGGATCTTTTAATGATCTCCAGGGATGGTGACTCAACACCTTTTCCACTCTGTCTGGAGCAAGGCACGTCGAAAGGTATCTGGGATGGAAGGACAGGGGGAAATCCCTTCCTGCTCCTTGCACCGGCGTAGCTTTTGTATTGAGGCTTCTAAGGGGAGACTCAGCCCGTGCACACGGATGGACACAAAGCGTGCCAGGTGCTCTAAGGTACTTGCTTTGGGTAAGAAACACACGGGGACAGGTAATTTTATGCAGGAGTTTGCCATTGTCATAAGGCAAATGAACCCTTCTTGGCAACACCCCACCAAGAGCCAACTCTCTGTTGCAGGGGGTTTCTCCTCTGTTTTGCAGGAAGCCTAACTAGGTGGAGGGGAATGAAGAAGAGTGGAGGCAGGAGTGGGGAAGCCATCTATGTCCCCTATGCAGCCTGGAAGGACATTGCTTTCCCTCAGAGGTGAGGAAGCACTGCCAATCCAGCCAAGCTTCTATGAAGCAGTGTTCCAGGCAGTGATTCCCTCCTCGGTGTTCTGCCACTCCCAACACATTGACAGACACCCATCGGTCCACTTACAGGTATCCAGCACCTTCTCCCTGTGCCCAAGGCCAGAGAGGACGTTTAGCTATTGAGTCAGGACTACAAAACAACACTGAGAACTGCGTCAGCCAGGACACTTTAATAAACGCAAGCTTTTTCTGAATTTCTATACTATTGCTTTGTTTTCTGCCAGTTTAATGTGATTTTTGGATGCAGGTGTGGGTGGAGCTGCAGCCCCCCAAGCCATAGCCACAGGTGCAGACATTGGGCTCACCAAAAAAGGACAGAATATCGACTCCCTGTTCCCATCACTTTGTCTCACTGTATATTTGGGGGGGCTCGGCTAAACCCTTTCCAAACTGCATTTTCAGTCAAATCCGTGCAGCAGAGCCCCAAGCCGCAGCCTGCGTTACTCCACTGGGTGCCGTGGGATGAAGAACGTTGGATCGAGAGCTGGAGCCCGCCCGGAGGGGCCGCGGGAGCGCCGGGGCCGGGCGGGGCCG
>VZTA01019308.1:0-45397 GCA_013398855.1 Mohoua ochrocephala | reverse complement strand
CCGGGACACCGCCGGGACACCGCCGGGACACCGCCGGGACACCGCCGGGACACCGCCGGGACACCGCCGGGACACCGCCGGAGCGGGCCAGGCAAGGCGGGTGCTCCAGCGGGACCGCGGTGGCCGGAAAGGTGAGCGGTCAAAAAAGGCAAACTGCGTACTAGACTAAGGGAATATTTGATCACAGAATCACAGAACGGTTTGGGCTGGGAGGGACCTTAAAGATCACCTGGTTACAATCCTCCTTGCCAGCCCCATCCAGCCTGGCTTTGAACGCTTCCAGGTACGGGGTATCCACAGTTTCTCTGGACAACCTGTTCCAGGGCCTGACCATCCCCACAGAGAAGAATCTCTCCCTACTATCTAATCTGAACATATCCTCTGTCAGTTTAAAGCCATTCCCCCTATCGCTAGGTGCCCTTGTGGAAAGTCCCTCTCCAGCTCTCATGCAGATCCCTTTCACACACTGGAAGAATGGTATAAAGTCTCCCAGGAACCTTCTCTTCTCCAGGCTGATCAGCCCCATCTCTCTCAGCCCGTCATCACAGGAGAGGTGCTCCAGCCCCTTGATCATCTTCATGGCCCTCCTCTGAACTCAATCCAGCAGATCCACACCCTTTTTACACCAGGGGCCCCAGATGCTCCAGGGATGCAGTACTCTGGGAGCGGGGAGAGGGTCTCACCAGAGCAGACTACAGGGGGAGAATGCCCTCCCTTGCCCTGCTGGGCACGCTGCTTTTGATGCAGCCCGGGACACCGGTGGCTTTCTGGATTGTGAGTGCACATTGTCAGGTCATGATGAACTTCTAGTCAAACAAAACCCTCAAGTCTCCTCAGGAAGAGATTTTGTCCTTTTGGGAAAATAAAGGAGGGAGCTTTGAATATGCTTAATGCAGACTTCCTTTTTCAGCACCTTTTAAAGACCAGTCAAAATTTTCCCCTAAATGTTCTATTAGTATTTAACCCAGAAGACAAGAAATGAAGCCTCAGACCAGAAAGAATTCCTCCTCTTCCTCTCTCTCCTCCTCCTGCTGCAAAAAGACCTTAGAAATCATCTGCAGGCCTCTAAAAATAGGTATTTTTCTCACTTTAGCCTGTTCTTTGTTCTCAGGGCAAAAGTTACTTCTACCTCTAAAACTCTGAGGAAGCTCCTAAACATCTTGTTTTGCTCCAACATGACAGGAGATAACCTTTCTTTGCCACCTCCCAATCTCCACAGCTCTCCAAGGTGTGGTGGAGAGTGGGGCAATACACCAACACAGAGTCTTTTAATACAGACGGCTGGTAAGTCAAGTTTCAGTGCACACTTCCCAAAAATCATGTGGCTTTTGAGTGAGTCACATCAGCAACGTTACCCCTTCCTCTGCATTCGGGCTCCTACATACACCAAGGTTTGCTGCACAGCCAGAGTTCATCTGCAGAAGGTATCAGCATCATAATCTTGGGTCATGAAGAATTAAATTCACAGTTTGGGGGTTTTTAATTGTGACAGTCATACTTACATGGACTCTTTGTGGAGTGCATGAAGCAAGCACTGAGGCCAACTGAGTGGCTTTGTGCTTCTTCCATGTCCAGCTACCTCGACGCCCCCTCAAAATGCTCTAAAAACCTCCAGAAGTTCACTTGCCATTATCATTTGAAATAAAGATAACTGCAATCTTTGTTTCGTTTTGTCCTCTCTTTACCTACCTTCCCAACTCTCTCTGAACTGAAAATGAAACCTAGGTGGCAGCAGAGAAAGGGTCTGACTTGACTCACTCAACTACAATATGAACAGTTTTGCATCAATAATTCAAGGAACCATAGGGCCAATAGCATGAAAGTCATTAGGAAAAAAGCAGAGTATTTCAATACTGCCAGTTTATTTGATATCAGCTTTTAACTTTACGTCAGCTGCAGCAAGCCTGTTATTTTTTTTAGAAAGTCCTGTTTTCATCTCCATCTCACTCGTCAGCTGAGGGCTGAGGGGAGGAAGGCCCCGAGGCTGCAGTTCCTGAAACACACACACCTGAGTGGGAGTCGAGTGGGTTTTCTTCACTGGCAACACGTCAGCCGAGAGGGGGAGCAGCAGAACCAAACGAGATCCAAAGCAGGAGTTTGAGAGAGAAAGAGGGATGCCTCTTCAGCTTCCACTCTTAGCTCAGGCTTTGTAGGAAGTGAGGATTTATGATCTGCTGTACGATTTAGCCTCTCTTAGAAGGTTTCTTCTTTCTTTCCTGGACTAGAATACTTGCTGCTTTTATTTCTCCCCAAGTTACAAAAGAAATAATGTCATATGTTAATGTCCTGGAAACAAAATTTGAGGATTATTCAACAAAGAATCAGGTAACTGCAAAGGCTTGAGTAGTTAATATTCAAAAATATTTATTTTTCAGTTGTTCATTATATGTGTCAAATTCTTGGTTACAGCAAAAAATTGCAACAAACAGCATCACAGTGACATATAATCAAGCCCTAAGAGTGCAGTTTACTACAACTGTGTAAACAAAAAGAAGTATTTACGTAATGGCACTGCTCATAAACCAAATTATGGCATACAGAATCTCAGCAAAAGTCAAAAGAAACATTTACAAAGAAAACAAAACCCCAAATTGAAGCACAGTATATGAACGTGGCCAAAATGGCCCAATCCACATTTCATCAGAGAAAAGAGTGTCCACAGAATTTTTGCTCGGCTCGTTTTTAAGGAATTTAAATCTTCATTGTTTTCAAAGCATCAATCCAGCATGTGAAATATTACTTTTATTGAAAAATATGAATAAAGAGCAAACATCTCTTAATTATGACAATGCGAATACTCCTACTGTTACATTATTAAAGGAGACGAGATGATTTGGGATTGTTATCATCTGTATAGCATGACACCTGAAAAAGATATTCCTTAGGAAATAAAAATAAGTTACTGAGAAATAAAACCCAAAGTGCACCATCAAAGAAACTTTTTTGTGCATGAATGTCAAAAAGGAGAATCTTATTTTTCTGTTACAGAAGTAAACAATTTGATTATAACACAAGGTACAGACTGTAAACTGTAGGATGCACTTTGAACTTGAAATACACTCATCTCAAACATATTTTATATATAAGCACCTAAAACGGGATTTAAACAATTTTAGGCATTTTTTTTCAGATCATGCATTAGTTATGGCCTGCTTGATGGACACAGTTTTGCCAGCAGCCTTTTAGTGCTCTGTGAGATCCCCTTAATAAAAACACACAGGTCTGAATGCCACTACATTTTACACAGGTACCTTTCACACAGGAAGTTTTGCATATGTTCCATTTGCAGAGAGAAGGTCCCACAACAGCAGGAGGCAAAGACACAGCAACGAAGGCAGTTATTAAAAAGCACTGGACAACTGGGAGTACATAATATAATTACAAGCTGGTATCTTCAGTTTACAGAAAGCTATAAAGTTTTTTGTTTAAAAATTAAAAAAAAAAAGACATCCAACATGTGCTTACTCACATGTTGACACAGAGTTCATGCAAACGATTAAAAAAAAAAATCTTGCCCATTTTACCCTTCAGAAATGCTGCATATAGTTCATCCTCAAATAAACTGAGGTCCCCCTCAGAAGCAACAGGGGCCTAACGTGCAGATTGACTCGAGCAACGTGTAATTGCTTCCTCCACAATGAGAAGTGAACAGCAGTTTCAAACAGGAAATTTCATTGAATCGGGCTTCATTTCAAACACTGTTAGGTCCAAATCCAGGTTCACTTGTCATTGAGCATTAAGACCACCTTAAAAAAAAAAAAGTTATTTTCTTGGAGGAAGAACATTTTCTTCATAATAGCCCGGCATTACTACATTTCCAGCTGGATCATATCTAGCCACCACAAACGTTGAGCCATCACTAGCAGATGCTTTTCCAACTCCCATCTTTTTTGTACTCTTCCAAACCATTGCTGTGAAGTGGCCTGAAGAAAGAGAGAGAAACACACACATGCACTTTAGACACTAAATCTGTAACATTCCCTTTAACACGCAAGGTGCTGGGGAAAAAAAGAGCAATACAAAGCTGCTTCTTTGTCTAACATGAGAACAAGCTAAGGACATGAAAAAGAACCCTACATCTAGCATTTTGTCTTGAAAAACCCTGATCTGATCTGTTTTCATACTACTATTCCCATTTCCACGTCCTCTATCCAAATAAGAACACGTAGCAGGAGAACCATGAAAGAAGTAGTTTGATAAGTGTCTGACGTACAATTTGACAAAGACATCACAGCCTTTACTCCCTGCAGTGTGAACAGCAGTTCTGAGAGTGACTATTATTCATTTGCTTTAACCATCTCATAACTCCCCCATGTGTTTGCACGTGCAACTGTTCAAAAAACCCACTGTTTTTGTGGCTTCTTCTGCCTAGTTTAATAGCCACCCCTGCATTGTGCTGCTCCATCAGTTGTCCCCTCCATGCATAGACAAATCCCCAAATCAGGGAGAAAAGCGTCATTTCCTTAATCTGAAACAAGGTCGGGTACCTCTCTTGCTTGAGCATTATTTGAGGAATAATGTTCTTAAATTCATTTTGCACTAGATTGTCATTATGCAGCCAATGACCTGTTCCCAATCTCCAAATTTTAGCTGAAGTGATCTCTGTGAGCGGAGTGATACAATTCAGCAGAAGTCACATGTCAATGTAAACAACAACACAGTACATTTAGTAAGACACCCATATGATTCCAATTTAGTATTTCTCACTAATTATTTTGCCTTAAAAATAAGTTGCCTGTTCAAAACTTCGGAATTAGAGGAAAAATGAAGTACTAAAAAACCCCTACAAATTTTTCTTAGTTTCTAATTTCTCTAATTTTGTCAGTTTTTAGCATAATAATAGAAGATGCGTTTTTGAAGAGACAGTTCCCAGCCTGAACGTACCTGTCATAGAAGAAAAGCCCGGGTTTTGAAAGCTGTAATTTTTTATTTCACTGTACCATCTGTCAGCCACATCTTTTCCTGAAAGACAAAAGAAATGTGCTGCAGAATCATGACGTAGACACAAAAGTGTAGCTCACTTCCAGCCTGGCCAGCAAGATCTTCCGTAACTTTCAGCTTGGAAGGTAATGAAGACACATCTACCTCACCTTGGATAAGTGCTCCTGTCATCAGGCTTTACACATACAGCTTTCACCAGCTCCTTCCTCTGGAAATATATTTGGAAATGCCTAAGTGTGCCAGGTTTTCTAAGCAAAAGGCCACACCTTGGATGTTTACCCCTTCCAGCTCCAGGCAAACCAAAGAAAAATTACATTTCTGACGTCTTTTACTTTCCCATGTTCTCATCAGCATTTAATATTTCGGATTTCTGAATGCATTTATTTTTAGTGGCTTCTACCTAGCACTAAAGCCATTGTGAAGGTCCATTTTGAGGCACTATAATCCAGGGTACTACAGAAACCTCAAATATTCACACTTAGAAGCAACTCCTTTGTGGAAGTCTGTGTGTCCAGCACCATCTCGTCTCATCCAAGGCTTTCACTGAAAACAGCTGCATGAGGACTATGACTACAACCAGGGATGTAGCTCAGACCAGAATCTGCAGATGCTATGCAGACAAATGTCAAATGTTACTTGTTTTCCATTACTGGTTGTTAGGAAAATCTTGTGTCAGACACTGGGGGGGGTGAGAGGGGTCAGGTTTTTCCCTGAGCAACATGGATAATGAAATTTCTGCTTAGCATTCCAGGATGTATCATCAACGCGAGGCCAGGAGATTTCAAAGCAAGCTGCCAAAGCTGTTAAGCCTGCCATCATGAAGAATGCTGGTCCCTGGTGGACTCTTGGCTGCAGAAGAGCAATGACTCATGCTTTGCTATTTTGCAGCAAAAAGTCTTAAACTTGAGCACTCCTAGAAGTCAGACACTGTATCGACTTCTTTAAACTTCAGTTTCTTATGACTGAAGTCAGCTAAAAGGATGATGATGTTAGCCTGGCAAGCTGGTTGTCAGAGCCATAACTGATAAGAAAATATCCAATGAAATGCCACCTCTAGAGAGGTTTATGAACTGGAAGGACTATGAACTTATATGCCACACTGCTTGTCAGGAATAGTGCTTAGTAGAGACAAATAATTTTTTCTACATAAGAAGGTAGCAAAACCTCTCTTGCCTCCCAAAGTAAAAGTTTCAGGAATAACAATTGATTTCTTCTTTTCCTGCTCTCCATGCACCAAAAAAACAAACCCAGTAGACCTGTATTATGGTTGGAGTAAGTAACACATATTTATTTGTTCATTTCTTACTCACACTAAAGCAAAAATGAAGACTGAAAAAAAAGTGAAAATTGTGACCTTTATGCAATACAAGGGGAAAAGAAAAAGTGTGTAGTAAAAACCCACACAACAAACCGATCAGATCCTCCTGTCCCACTCTAGATTTCATAGCTATGAAGGATTTAAATGTGTTTGTGGTAAGCTGGGTGTAACAGAAGTACAGAATATGACTGCTGACATATCAGGCCTTATGAAGCCCATGTATTTTATGTGTCCAAGTGCTGAAGTGAGTATACTACATAAGCAGGACTTTAGCAGATGTAGGACTGCATCCTCACTGCTGCCAGCATTTCATTCCCTCTGTTAACGCATCAGTGTGAAGCAGTATAAAGAGTATTTAAAGAGAAAGTCACCACTGCTCTGCTTACTGTAGCTCTAAAAAGTGTGCCTAGGCCACACGTGGCAGAACTTAAAATCTCCATAATGGAGGTATTGCAGGGCACATGGAAACTTTGACAAACACGATATCTCTTCATAATTAATTTGCTTTTAATTTAAAGAATACTGTCATGTGAAAAAATGTTCACTTTTTAATTCAAGGGAGATAGCAATGGCATCAGGTAAGACTGCCTCAATCCTGTACCTGAAAGACAATGAGCATAGTTGGGCAGCACAGTCTATCATGTGCTAATTCCCAGATTTCAAGGATGAAAGCTTTCAACCGACTGAGGCCAGGCAGTTAAAGCCTAGAAGCTGATCACTATTCTCCATTTTTCACACGCAGGATCAAGTTTTCATTATATGCCATTGCTGTCATCATCCGTGAATTAAAAGAGTCATGGCCTCATAAGCTGAGAAAATAAAGACCGACTTTTTTCCAGAAAAAGAGAAGGTGACCAAAGGACTAGGCAACTTTTACAAACTCTGTCTTGAAATCACGTTAAAGAAGCGTCCTGTAAGTGAAGGGAATGAATTTTATCTGTCACGTGGCACAGGAAGTGAGGGGGAGTCCAATGTGGAAGTTATTACCATGTGAGAAGACAGGTAGGTACCTAGTGATTAAACAGTCTCTCTTTCCTCTGAAATACTTTTCTTCTGATTCTTTGCCCTTTGTGGAGCAGTAAACAATGCCCTGGTGGGACACAAGCCAAACCAGCATTGAAAGTGACAGCTGGCACACAGGGGACTAAGGAAAACCTCTGTTTTGAGCCCAGTGACCCTCAGACCTCCAGAGAGAAAACAGCACGAGGGTCAGGAGTGCACTGAGCCTACCTGCTTTAGCAGCAACTTGGATCCTCAGACTTACTGGTTCAGAAAACTGACCACAATACCTCCATTTAAATGTATTATGGAATAAATTATGCAGTCGTATTTAGAGTCTGTTTTGATTGCTTTTCAATGATTCATGGAAAACAGCACCCCCTGCTCCCAACGTTCCCACAAAACAGGGGAAGTTGGTGGCTGTTCAAAATGCTTTTTGGTCAGAAGGAAAAAAACACAGAAAAGGAATTGCTCGCATCCCTCATTCCTGGTCAGAGCAGAAATGATAAAGTTTACTCCTCTCAAGAAGCACATGGATCTACCCTGCAGTCAGAGCTGCAGTTTCTCTTCCATTGCTCTGCTTGCAGAACTGATTAATAAATATTCTGCTGGGCATTTTTAACACCCTTCCTGTTTGCACTGCTGTAAACCACACTCAGAGTTTCAACACTTTCACTGTGGAAACACAGTTTGACTCCACCCTTCTCCCATGAGAGATAGCTCACTGGTGACCTGCTCTGCTAGGCTTACTAGATGCTCATTTCAGAACAGGCTGAATCTCACTCAAATGAGTTTCAATCATGATGGACAATCTTCCTCACATGAAAACTTGGTGCAACAATCTTTGAACTAGTGTCCATAGTTTTGTCCAAGACTAGGACCAGAACCAGCACAGTGATTTGATTTTATTTACACAAGACACAAGCTTGCAATGTGGCCACACTGACTGTGCCCCAAGCTTCCTCACAGGGTCAGAGGAGTGACCATATGGGGTCTGTCCATATGTAGGACTAACAGTGTAAATTATGTCCCCCTTACTATCAAGGGGCCACTGCAGGTAAACAGGTGCCATCACTCTTGCCTGGCCGTGCTCTGCACCCCATCAGTTGCGCTGTTGTCTCATTAAATGTCATTTCTAGCTATTCTCCTGGGCGAGGGGCTCCATTCTGTGTGGATGGGCGGGTGAGTGTCAACAACTGGTACCAGACCAAGGGTTGCAGGGAGCTCTGTGTCTGCAGTGCCAGCAACCAGAGCACCAGCAAAGCGTGCGAGGGACTTGGAGGTGAGCAGGTGAAGTGCCCTGGGAGGAGCTGCTACAGAACAGTATGACCATTACAGGGTGGGTTCTGGTCAGCAGCCAGGTACCTGTGTGTGTGAGATGCACTGCAGATGGCAACTGGAGTGGAACTGCAGCCTCAGGAATTGGTATGTCCAGGTGCAAGCCACTGGTGAGATCGGGATCCAGGGACAGCTACTGGGCAGACTGCATGTCTGAGCTTAGTTACTGCTGGGATCCACTCTGGAATTCCATTTCTATTCTATTTCTGTTACTTTTATATATACATAATTCTATATAATTTAACAGTATAAAATATACATTACATCTACTTTTAAATCATTTACTGAGAAATACATATTTGTATTTTTATATACTATATTAATTTACTTATATACACTCCAGTAACATGTATCATTGGAATCAGCTGAAAAAGCAAAGAGGAAGAACAGCTGGTGCTGTTCATTTTAATACTGACTGCATCTGTTTGTGCTGCTCTGCACAGACACACCTGTCCCTGCTGTAAATGTGTGTTTGAGTGTGTAACACTGGACACACATTCCCAGCCTCACCACTGGGAACACAATGCTGTGGCAGCCCTATTCCTGTATTCAGCTCGCCCCAACACTTAATTTCTCTGGGCCCTGCCTTACGGTTTCTCCTCATACCAAAGAATGCTGAAATCTTCAAGTAATCCCACTAAGCAGCTAAAAACATTCTAATAGAATGACACTGAATACATTTCTCTGCAAATGGGCAGCACCTTGGTGATCTACTTAAAAACTAAGTTTTCACAACATTCCTCCCACCAGTCTGAGGGGAAAGAGGGTAGATTTAACATTGCCTCTGAAATAAAATATCTACCTAGACTAAAGTCATACCGATGGCTTTTGGAAGTAATTCTCTGCTTTCGACATCCCTCATGCAGGTCCTTATTTTATGTGACTTTATTTAACAGTACCGTACGAGCCTGGTGTTAGACAGCAGGAGACACATCAAGGCAGGCCCTCAGTGAGAGCACACTCCTCCAGGGCTTGGGCAGCCAGTGCTTGTGCTGTTCTGCCCACTAGCCCCAACCTTAGGAGACCCAGATTCCTCCCATAACAGATGTGGGTGACAGCACACCGTGGACTTCTCTTACAATCTCTCTACTAGGGAGTTCATAAGCTGCAGTGTTTCCACCAGCAATGTGGCACGTCCTTCACAGCCACACCAGCCATCCCAAACAGAATTCAGACATGCAGTGCTTGCCTTCAGCCTCAGACACATGAGAAATGAGATGAGGCATCCTGAGAAGCCTGACAGAGCACAGCTGCCAAGGCAGGCTGTGGTCTCTCGCATTAGTGGCAGATGACAGCTCACTTATTTGAACACAGACAAAGAGAAGTCAGCCACGGAGCAGTTCCTGCAGAACTGGAGGGAGGAAACAGCTGTCAACTATTTCTTGGATTACAGGGATAAACATATTTCTAGCAACAGCTTTCGGCTATGTAACTCTAAAACCCTGAATAGAATTCAAGGTATTCTTGTACCAGGAGAGGAGTAATATTAGAAGGCTTTACAGTTGAAAGCTTAAATCTTCTCTGAAACAAGGAAATGCATCTTCTGGCATTATTTCAGAACTCAATAAGAGCCAAAATAAACAAGAGCATCACTTTCTGAGAGAGAATACAGAGTATTCTAGAGGTTTATTGAGTCTTGCTTTATCTGGGAAAGAAACCAGAAGACACTGCCTGCCTTTGTTAAACCCCTGAAAGGATGTCTTAATCCAAATTTCAGCCTCATTGAGCAGGGTACAAATTAACTATCCAGAGGGAACTATATGAGAAAAAGAGAAAGAATGAACCAACTCCACGGAGATGAAGGCTAAGCCTAGATGAGAAAATAACTTCCTTTGAAGAACTAGCTTTCTCATTCTGGTACTTTGAGTAATCCTGCTGCATTGGAAATGTAGAAATGTTTCACGGAACAAGAGAGGATGTAGCTTAATTTTCTCAACGTGGCATTTAATCCTGTGGATAAGAACCAGTAAAACTTCTCAAAACTGGAAAGTTATGTATGGAAACAATGCATTGAAGGAAAACAGACCAGATCCAGAGAAAAGACAGACATTATGCAGAAGGATTTGTGTGTTATGTTTCCAGCTCTCTAAATGGGAATTCTGTGGCTTTAACCTCAGGGAAAGGAGCACAGGCCATTAACACAAACGAGAAGAAAGAACTAAGCTCAGGCAGTGAGTCACAGCCACTCTGCAAACTCTGCCGTGCATCTGTGTTTTCCCATGCTGCTCCGAACCCTTTCCTCACACCCTTGCAAAGGACAGAATGCCAAATATGAGCAGATCAAATTGCATTTTTCCACCGTGGGTTTCTTTTTCAACATGAAAATGTACCTAACTTGGGACTAGAGCTGGCACTTGAAGAGGAACCAAACAGCGTCCCTGGGGCTAAAACTCACTATAATTTCCAGGTTCTTCAAACAGAGCCTCCAGCCTGCAGAAACGAGCTTCTGTTTCCTTGAGGCTGTGCTGGAAATTCCAGGGGTGGATTGGAATAAAGAAAGCAAGTGGTCACTTTTAATACATCCCACCTGCTGTCCTAGCAGGCTGAGGCATGAGCCCTGCTCACTGGAGGAGGCAGGAGAGAAGAGCCTGCTGAATCTCTCTCCAGCTGAGGGCTCACTACAGGCTGTCAGCCTGACCAAATTCAGCTCCTGGAGTACCCAAACCAAAGGCTCCCACTTCATGTTACATTTGCAATCAGAAAATACATGGAGTAAATTTGTCTTCAAAAATGTAAGCATGGAAAAGGGCTTAAAGCCTGTTTGCTGACAGAGTGGAAGGTATTAGTGGAAGGACATTAGCCACTGTCACTTTGGTATCCTGTCCCCTGCTTTTGCCCTCACAAAACTCCCTCAGGAACTGCTGTGCAGTGTGCAAGAGACATTTTTCCACTTCCCTCACCACAGCTGGGCTGTGGGCAGACCTCTCCTTGGCTGGGACAAACTAAGGATAAAGGTGAAGTAAGGGGCATTGACGACTTCCTTCTCTCCTGCCATGGACACACACTAAAGACAGCTCCCCAGCAGGGACATATGGAGCAGCCTAGCTGCCAAGCCCTGCCTCCAAAGGGACATAACACACCACCACAATCCCTACTCCCTCTGTGCCTACGTATGTTTCTTACTCTCAGGACACATAGGTGACTGCAAACCACCAGCCTGTCCCCAGGGAGCCTTGGCTGGGCTATGGTGGATACACTTTTGAAGAAGAGGAAACTCCAGCACTCTTGCAACCAGATGCTCTGAGCCCAAAGTACTTGAGATAAGGCATTTATCAGGTGTCCCTGAGACAAAAAGAGAAGCAGCCTCACCTGATTGGTCATAGGATGCCCATGCCAGGTTTTCTCCACATTTCCCATTAGCAGACTCGGAGCTGTGCTTGAGGACCCTCGTGGTAGCCAGTTCTTCTGCATACCTAGCAAAGGAATCCACACATTGGGTCAGGGACCACAGTTGCAATGAGCAGAGAGGAGGAGGAACAGGAGGAAGAGAAGGATATGCAAGCAAGGAATTGTGCTGGAAGGTGATGGGTTTAAGTCAAGTTGCAAAGCCCTGAAGCCAGGGATGCTTTAAGCTTACATAGATCTATGAGTTAGGCAAAGAGAAAACACATTTTCCCTGTCTTTAATGAGCCTCTGTATAACTTCTGAGAAGAGCCTAGAAGAAATCAAAGGGCAGGTGCCCTTCCACCACATTGCGACCAGCACCTGGAAATCCACTGGCCATCCTTAGCCGCACCTGCTGGTGGAAAGAGAAGCACCTACAGCAACTGCTACAGGTGTCACCTCCTGGCATTTCCAGGTCCCTCACAGGAGGAAATTAAATGTTCTTAGTGAGACTGGAAAAAGAACAGAAGTGAGGATTCAGTCAAAGCAAGCGTAAACCTCCTACATTTACAAATTTTAACAAAAGTCAAATGCAAAGAAAGAGCAATGTACCAGGCAACAGGATGGAAGAGAAGGGGACCACATGGACAGTCTGAGGCAACAACTGTGCAAACCAACACAAGGGTAAGCAGCACTGTTTCTATAGAAGTTGACATGTGTGCGAGTGTGGGATGTATTTTATTTTCTTAGAACAATAGGGCTAAGAAGAACATAATGGGTAAAACAATTACTCTCTTTATTCAACATTGGAAAGGCTTCAGTACAGAGACAGGGAAATTGGAAAGACCATTTGTTATTTCTTATAGTGACAACACAGAGAGTCATCAGGTCGTAGATTTAAAATTCAAGTGAGACAAAGCACTGTGCAGCCAAAGTCCTCGCTGCAGGACAATGTGGACACCAAAGCACACGTGGGTTTGAAAAACAGAGAGGCAAATTTACACTGTCTGGATGTGGGGAGGAATCTTCACGCCATATTAAACAACAGCAACAAACGAATGAGGATACAACTTACAGCTTAGGAAAACCATAATTTCCAGGATAAATCTGTCATTTCCAGGAGAAGATAATGGGGGAAGGATCACATTTGTTTTGTCCTTCTACTCCTTCCCTAATCATGAGCTACTGGCATCTCCAGAGACATAAATTTCATCCAGCTGAACATTTTGACCCAAGCTAGTACTTCAGTCATTAGGTTCTAATTTCCTTTTGCCCTAATCCTCCCACCAAAACAGAGTATTTAGCTATATCCATTAATTTAGAAATAATGAAAACTTGTGTGTTGTCAGTTTGCTAGATCCTGAACTAGAGGATCTTTAGATGCTATCACTACAGTCCTGTAATTTTTCTCAGGATCCTCAGATCCCAAGTTAGAGGCAAAATTGGGAGAAAGTACACATTGCAGATGGATGAAGCTGCCAGGGATTTGAGACAAAAGGTGATGAATCCACTCCAGCTCAGGCAGTTGAAAGCATGAGATTTTCATCTGAGATCATCACCTCATGCTTCATTACTGTCAGAGAAACAGACACCTGCTGAGGCTGACTCATCTCATGTTAAAGCAGGGATACAATAGTCAGCTCACCTGCCACTATAATTGGACCTGAAAATAGTAAGAAACATACCATTTTCAACACAGATAGAGAAGCACAGAAAAGTACCTACAGATACACCAAATATGTACCAACAAAGGTATATATGTAGGATATAGCCAAAGAAAAGGTGAAGTTCTTCTTTGAATTTAAGAATATGCAGAATATGCAGATTCTTAAGAATCTCTATTGGGACAAATACGAGATTTCTTTAATTTCATGTCCTTTATTCAGATCAAAACATTTCTGGCTCTTGCTATCAACCAGTTTGACCAGTCCCTGTACATGTGTCTCTTAATTCTTACAAGTTAAGTTACAGACCATAACCAAACAAAGGTTTCCTATTGTTATTCATCATAGCAGGGCGTCAGCTGAGACCAGAGAGGGCTGTGAGGAATTTCTGAAGGATCTAAAAATACCCAGCAAGGGCAGCAGCACACTTAGAGATAAATGTGGAACAATGCATATTTGATAGAATAATCTGAACTATTCGTACAAGCCGACTTGTTCAAACCAAGTGTTGCACTTTTGAGACACAACAAGTGCTATTGACAAGTCAACGAAATCTCTTCCTCACTGTGAGCAGGAAAAACAGAAACAAAAAATCCCCTTAGAAGAACAGAGGGAAAGCCCCAGCAGATTACAAAGGCTGGTGAATGAGTCACTGGCATTCCATCTCTTAGAGATACTGTATCCAGTTATAATGACGTCTCAAGGAAAAAAAAAAGGAAAAGTGAAAACACCAAGATTTTACTCCCTGCCAGAGGTCACGTCCTCGTGCCATGTACATGGTGTGTTGTACAGCACAACACCTGGGAGAGATCTAGGACTCAGGAGCCAGATGTCACATCCGTGTGACATTTGTGTCCCGTCATGCTGGGACAGTAAATCACATTCTGGAAAGACTACAGCATCTCTGTCTCCCAGTCACCTAGTACAGAGAAATCTGCATGGTTATGGTAGAAAGCCTAATGGGAGGAGATCTTATGTCTAGAGCAGGGATCAAACTGGCCACCATTTAGTATTATTTATCTTCTGAATAGTTTAATCGGCATTTACTCCTCCAGTTATCTCTTTTGTACTGTGAGGATTAGCATGAAAAAAATTGAAGATTTTAAAATCTACTTTTTGAAAAAGGTTGCTGTAAAGGGAAGGGAGTTCATCTGGTTATTGTAACTACACTAAAGAGGATGAGCAGTATTGGACTCAAATTTCTGTAAGGAAGACTCAAATCAGAGAGCAGGAAGATGGATTCACTGTATGTTAGACTGAGAAGAAGTTGTGCAGTCTTCAACACTGTAGAAGAGGCAAGATGATTCCTTCCTGACAGAACAGAGAACATTTAATACTTTTGCTTTTTGGGCCAGGAGATGGATAATTTGATCTGAAATTACTTCCTCCCGATTCCACTGATCTTAGACCAGTCACCACTCCTTACCACGAAAAAGTCCTTTTCTCACTATTTCAGCAGCACTGGCTATTCTCCTGCAGATGACAATCCCCCATCTGACAGAAGTGCTGTTTTAGCACTTCATGGTGAAGCATGTTTTGGACACCTACCCTCTGCAGAGGACACCTACCAGTGCAGACAGATGTAGCCCACACGTGAAAAAGGCTTCAAGAAAGATTGATACTGTTGTGACCACAGAAGTGTCCACGTGACCAGCTAACGCTATGTGATGGAGAAAGAGGGGAATAAAGAGCAGAGTCCCCCACTTTCTGCTCAGTAAGTCTTCATTGGGTAACAGCATGTCAAAAGGCAAATATCTTTGCAGTAAACACAGTCAAACCTAACAGATAAAAGTGTCACAAATCTCATTAGAGAAAAGAAAGAACTGAACTCACAGTTGGGCTCCTCTGTTTAACTTCTTGCAGAGTTTTAAAGGGGGGACTCCGTGTTTCTTCCTGTAGTCATTGTGTGCTTTCAAGACTTCTTCGGCAAATTGCTTGGAAGCTGAAATCACATTAAAAAAATTGGAAAGATTTGTCAAATACAGACATTAGTGAAGACAGAAAAAGCATACCCTGTACCTAGAGACACTGATGCAGGCTGGACAGAAGAACACAAGTGTACCACCCGCATTACCTGGAAGCAGGATGAAATGAACCGCTAATTTGGACTTCCATCCAGAAACAAACTCTAACAGACACTCCCATTGGGAAGCTAGACTCACCAAAAGTTGAAGAAAACTGTGATTGCTTTCCTCAACAGCAAGGTGATTTAAGGTTAGTCAGTTTGTCAGTTTAAAACACAAGTCAGTTTGACTGACTTTCATTTTAATCTCTCAGTGCACTGCATCACCATTCCAGTCTCAGAGTAAGCAACAAATAAGTCCTTCAAGGAGGTGCCTTAAAAATGCAAATGAGGTTGCATTCTCCCTGTATGCAAGAATTGTCTGTATTAGTCAGGGCACCACCTAAAGAGAATGAAGATACCAAAATGTTTTGATTTCTGCAAGTACTTTGAAACATGCACCGTTCTTCTCATTCATTTTATAGTGCAAATTCATAGAAATCTCAAAATGCACCTTTATTTGGCTCAAGACAAATAAATGTTCACAAAAAGCAAGTAGTAAGGAAAGAAACGACTACTAGGGATGACTTTTTCCCCTGTGCTAGAGTGTGTTCAGTAAATATCTGAGTTGCAAAGTTACTGCAAAGCTTTAAAAGAGCTAATATTTGTACTCTGGTAAACTTGGGACTTTCAGCAGCACAAGGCAGAGGACAAGCAATCAGTCACAGTGCAGTGCACTTTGACAGCAATTTCATGTTACCTCCTTTTATGACTTTGTTCATTTTCCTCAAGATTCACAGAGGGGGAAAAAGTCTTTCCACTGGTCACCCTGTGGAATTTGCTGCTTAATGAGAAATTTGGAACCTGAACCCGGGTATTGGGACAGTTAGAGAGTTTGCTGTCCATCCATTGACAGAAATACTGCATAATGCAGCTCTGTACCAACTTTCTGACTTACAAAGAGTAACGAGTCATGGACAAAACTGAGCTGCTTCTAGCTACAGCAGGCACCGCTATGCTGTTCCTGGAGAAGCTCCATCCTCCCCTTCCCTCAAAGGTGGCTGCTATACAAATGCTTATCTCCTGTGACTCAAGCTCATGTGCTAACCACCTCCCTCTGTACAGCTTCTCCCGTGCCTGATGATGTGTGGAGAGGGACGCCCAACTGCCAGATATATTTCAGATTTGTTTCAGAAGGCATGTTAAGTTTTTCCATTTTACCAGTGTTCCATACACTGAGAAGCCAGACACTAAAAGTGAGAGTTAATGGGAGTTTTCAGGCTCCCACCCAAATGGGAACAGCTTCCCCAACAGCTGTGGAGACGTACTTCTTTCCCTTCATGTAAGCTGCTTAAGCTGCTAGAAAAAAATATTTTCTACTGCCAGGAAGTTGAGTTTGGTCATGAATCATTACACAGCTTAATAAGTAAAACAACTAAAGGTATTAGATACAGTTGCTTGCTCCTCATTATTCAATTATTTACCTCTATTTTGTATTCTTCTGGAACACTGGCTAAGACAATGGCAGCATGTGACAATGACTTTCTAGGCTATGATGTGGTACAGAGCACACCTTACAGCTGCTATGCTCTTGGACTTCCAGTTCCATTGATCAACTTTGTGGGACTGGGGAAAAATAAGCAGAGGAATCTAGGTTGCCTTTTCCCACCACATTTCTTTTTCAGAGTATTCTATTTCTCTATTTTTACTGTCTCTAAACAGTGCCAATCTACTCAGTCTTTCCTGAGTGAAGAGCTCGTCATGCCTGAATCCATACTGCCTCTTCTTCTGTATTCTCCTGATGTTTCTTTCTTAGTTTGGACATCAAAACAGAGGCAAGTTACCCAAATGTGCTCCACAACACGAGCTGCCCTGCAGCACCTTTGTAGCTGTCAACTGCACCTACTCCACTGGCCTTGCAGAGCCACAAGAGGATGGGGCAACAGAGCAACAGTGAATTGTTCCACAAAGCACCAAATCCCTACACAACAGAAATGCTGTGGGTAGCCTTCACCTCAGCACTCAGGACACACAACGTTATACCCGGCACACTCATGACTAGCAAAACAGGCAGACTTTTTTATGCTTAACTATCCACCCCAGAGACTCAAGAAAGAGCCCTGTATCAATCTCTAGAGGTATCGTTTCTTCTCAGTGCTTTTTATCCTATTGTTTATGGATTAATCTTCACTGGTAATGTTTTACTTTCCATAAACACTATGTTTTCCTATTTAGCCTTCAGATAATTAATATATAATGCAATCGGCAAGAGAGAGATGGAACTGTTCAGTCTGGAGAAGACAAAGCTTTGGGGAGACCTCATTGTGGCCTCTGCTTAAAGGGGGCTTATAAGAAAGACAGAGGCAGACCATTTATTAGGGCCTAGTAGTGACAGGACAAGGGGTAATAGGTTTAAAACAAAAGAAAGTAGATCCAGGCTAGAAGTAAGGAAGACTTTTTTATGATGAGGATGGTGAAACACTGGCACAGGCTGCCCAGAGAGGTGGTGAATAACCCATCCCTGGAAACATCCGAGGTCAGGTTGGACGAGGCTCTGAGCAGCCTGATGTAGTTGAAGATACACCTGCTCTGGGGGTTGCATTAGAGGACCTTCAACAGTCCCTTCCAACCCAAATTTCCCTATGTTTCTATGAAACAAACCTCATTCAGAACCCTACACAGAAGGGTACCATTATGTCTGTCTCAATCTGTCTTTGAACCATGACAGAGGCCTCAAACTCTCCACCCAAGGTGTGCACTAGAGGTAAATTGAGATAATGACCCCACCTTTCAATCTTCCCCTCAAAATAAAAAACTAGAAATGTGCTCATATGATAACAGGACTCTGCATGTAACTTCCATGTTACTCTTTCAGGCCCAGAACCCAGGCAGAAACTGTTCTCCTTTCAGCCAGGACAGGGTTCATTTTTGCAGTAGCCAGGAAGGAGCACGGCTAGGACCTGGAGATTTTTCTGTACCACCTCACATCATTTTCCAGGAATGACATTTTCCATGTCAAGCTAGTGTGGCACGATCAGGTATTGTAGGCTCCAAGGGGTGGTGAACATTTGCATATGAACCGCTCGCCTGTCTTGTACATTTTTCTATTGGTATTGTTGCTGCTACTCTTTGTTTTGTTCCTGTTTCCAGTAAATCGTTTCTCATTGCTGTTTCCAGTAAATTGTTCTTATCTCAACGCATCCTTACTTTTTGTTTCCCCAGTTCTCCTCTCCAGCCACCCACAGGGAGGGAGAGAGGGGAGTGAGAGAGCAGTGCATCATTTGGGGTGGTTTCAGTGGGAACACCAAATTGGGGAATACCATTCCTAAACCACGACAGAAGCTAAATGCCAGAATACACGGAGAAGACACACGCAAAGTAGATAGGAAACACATAAAAGGTAATCAAGTAACTGTTTAAACATTGAGTTTAAAGCTCTGCTTTAAAACTGAAATCCCTTCAGTCTCCCTTGATTCTGCAGAATTGCTCTACTCTACTCTGAAAGCAGAAGTGGGCTGTGGAATAAGAATGCAGCAAATACAGCTTTTAGTATGCCCAACAGGTTTGCAGAAAAAATTTATTAGAAGCTTTAGGGAACTGTAAAGTAATTACATCAAAAAGTCCTTTGTTATTGTCCCAGGTAACTGATACTTCTATTGTGACGAACTTCTCCAAGTATATTCACAGACTGGAAACAAACAACATTCTCAAGTAAAAGACATCCCAGCTTCTAAAAACCACATTTGCACCTAGACTCTTCTAAGAGAACCGACATTTATTATTAATCTTTATCCTCACTTGAAATGTAACCCTCTGGAAACAATCCCTAGCTGAATCTTTCACACTGTGAGAACAGCATTCCTTCCATGGAGAAGTGATGGATGTTTAACTGGTAGGAGAAGTGTTAAGAAGACAGTTATGTTCTACTGCACTTTGACTCAGCACTTTGGTTTGAAGCCACAAACGCTTCAGGGTGGTCTCATGCTGGCTGGTGTCTGCAGCAACACAGGGAGTGAATGCTCCATGTTTCTTTCTCCATATATTTAACTGCCCTTTCTTGCCCCCCATTTGGGACTGTAACATCTTCCAAGACTGGCCCTTAATGCTATTCCTAAATACGTCACTTGGGAGCATGGATCTGATACTCCAATTCATGAATCACTTCCAGCCCTAAAAGCTGATCTCCCTCAGTATTAAACTTCCCTTTTCTCTAACAAAACTGGCTGATTGCTTGGAAATATACAGAAGAAATGAAATCATGTATACATCTTGAAGGGAAGAAAAGATAAAATCATACTATGTTTAGAAAGTATTGTATCCTGGGTGGGGTTTCCTTGTCTGCTTTTACACAATCAAGAATTCAATAAAGGGGCAAGGTCTCCATCCCATACAACAGGCATTTATGAGAGATATCATAATTCTTGGTCATTATTTCCCTTCCAACCTGGATTATCTTATAACCTTACTAAAAGTTAGAAAAGAAAGTATTGCTTATGGAAGTGAAAGGAATTGGGAGTTATAATTAGATACTAGTTTGAACTGGAGTAGTTTCCTGGAACGTTCTTAGGTTTGCTGCTCAAAATAGCTTTCCCTTCAGCTCAGGAGATCCTTCTTCAGAGAGGAGTCTCTGTGATGTTTTTCAGCATCTAGTTTTGGCTGAACTTTGCTCACACACCTGCTCACAGTGGGGTGAGCTTCAGGACAACAGCGGGATGTCTGAGTTAACTGGATCTGATGGACAAGGACTCCACTCATTTTAGTATCTGGGCTTGCTATACAGCAAACGGGCAACTTAATAACCTTGCATTACCTGTGCCACACGATGTAAGACACTCTCTTCCCCCACACCCAAGCTGAGGCATGAGGCCTGAGAATATGAAGCTGCCAATGCAACAATGTTTCAATGGCATTAGTCAGGTCACTGTTTGATTGCAAATCCTATTCTTGCTATAATAGACAGTGTTGATTACTTCCTCACTTAAGGCCTTTTATAAACAGTGAGGCAACTGGCTGCCCTGATTAAAGAGGAACACCTGGTAAACTGGAAGCTGCACAGCTCTGAGAGGCAGCAGAGCCTTCCGTGATACAAGCATTCAAAAACCAAGCAGCACTAATCAGCAGTCTCGAGGCCTTGAGCACTGACAAAACCAAGTTTTCACTTTCACTGGAGGCAAGGGTATGAGGAGAAGTCCTTCACTTGTAGCCCCTGTCTCCTCCAAACTGACCAACAATCTGAACAGCAAGCACTTTCATGGAGTGTTCATCTTACATAAGGTTGGAACTGACTGCTCATCATCTCCAGAGCAGCCCATCCTGGCTTTGCATGAAAGACAATCAAAAGTACTGTTTTTATTACTATTCTGCCAGGAAGAACACCTGACTATTGTAATCATGCACCACCCCCACAGAGACAACCTTTGTAGGCAGCTAATGGATATGCTGCTATCCCTCATAAAAAGACTAAGGAGACTCTCCCACCAGAAAGGCCTTCTATTCTTAAATCTAACTGCCACAGAACTCCTCGGGCACATGCACTTCCAAACACAAAGCCACAAGTGACCTGCACGTGTTAGAACCACACTTTGCAGGAGAAGTAATTCAAGCCATCCTCTCTATTTCTTCTCTTCTTCTCTCCCCAACATCGTATCCGCTTAGATTTTATAATTACAGTCATTTAAGAAGAAAATAGGGTACAATTGTATTCACTAATGAGTAACAACAGAAATCAGTTGTTTTGAGTAACTGAAAACAAGTAATTTAATTGAAATGGAGTAATTTTTTGTAGTCACCTATTCCTAATTTGGATGCTGCATGTTCTTATGCTCTGGGGATGGGCAGCAATAGACAGAATCTTGTTTTTACCCAGTGCCAAGTTCATCTTACATAGTGCTGCTAGCTGTGTGGTGCCAGCCAATGTCTTTGCAAAGTGAAGAATTTTGCAGACACGAACCAAAGAGAGACAGAAGAACTATCCCATGTCTTCTGGGATATGCTCCTTCATTTTGCACCTCTACCATTCATGTTCTGTCATGGCTTGGGGTAGGCATACCTGAACTAGCTTTAATCTCATCAGCTCCAATATCCTCCCACCTTGCTTTTCTGCCAAGCTATCCAAGATATGCTCAAAGTATGTTTACTTATGCATCTCCCCGAGGCATGGAAATATGGCCATGCACATTTCTGCTGATCACTGATGTGTGCGAACTCACGTATCTAGTAGCCAAAGTCAGGCAGGGAGACACAGAAATCTTTCTTTACTCACATTTACTATCAATTACATCATCCCTCTCTCATCTCTCTGATCAACAGGTTAAACTCCAGCTCTCATAACTCAAAATCTAGGAAAAAAAGATATTTATTTCATAAAGGCATAGAATAATAGCATGGTTTGGTTTGAAAGGGACCTTTGAAGGTCATCTAGTCCAACCCTCCTGCAATGAGAGGCACCACCTTCGACTAGATTGGGTTGCTCAGAGCCCCATTCAGCCTGACCTTGAACATTTCCAGGGATACATTAAATGATGTTTGCAGTGGCCTAAACAGGCCCATATTGTCTTCCTGCACAACACCCCAGACTCCTACCACCTCCTCACATCTACTTGCACAGGAGCCAGTTCTGCACCAGGGAGACTGGGCACCTGCACAGCCTCACCTCATCCCCCTCTGCAGGGCCACCCAGCCCAGCTCTGGCTGCTGTTCAGACCTTCACAGACTGGGCAGAACTTGCCTACATCTGCCTATAAAAACAGAGCAGAGATATGCTCCAACTTATCTTCCAGAGAACAGCACAGCCTCTACAGAAAGAGAGATCGGACAGAGCCTTCTGGCCTGTTGGGATAAGTGATAAACAACAAAACAGTTCAAATCAAAATTCTTGTTTTTTCATACTTTTTGTTCCTGCACATACAGCAGCAATAGAAGCAAATTCAAACCCAGGCAAGATAGACACTACCAACTGTACTGATAGAAAATGCAGGGTTTGCATGTTTTCAATAATAAAAGCTTTCTTCATGCTCAACTTTTTTTGTTGTTTTGTTTTGGGGTTTTTTTGTTTGTTTTTTCAATGTAAAAGCAATAGCACGGGAAACCTTGCTAAGTATCTCAGTTAATACAGACCATCAAGTTCTATCTTATTCTTCCTGAGCCCTTCCCACTCGTTTTGGTATTTATCTGCCTTGAACATGAGGAGCTACGGGTATAATCTAACAGTCAACACGAGCCACCACTGCTGCATGGGATGGCTGCTGCATTCTCCTCTTCTCTCCCACCAAAACCCTGATAGTTCAATAGATAGGTAAAAATTTGGCCCAGAACACTGTTTGCCAAAGCCTGATGCATTTTTGGAAGAATAAAGAACTTTTTTTTATTTGCTACTTATTGAACTTGAACCCAGCAATCAATGTCTTCTGCACACAAAAACTGGAGGTGTGGGGTTATGAATTGAATTAACTTTGTTTTTGAAAGGTCATTTTCCCACCACATCTTCAGTTCAGTTCTGGTGTAAAGAAAAAGACAGTAACTTGTGTTGACAAGTTCTGCAAACGTCCCAATGTTATCAAATGCAAAAGCTCAGTTGCTAGCAGTTCAGCACAATCCATCTTCCCTATCCCCACTGGTCCTGTAAAACCAGCCAGCACAACTCTGTCATTCTGGCAGCTTGGGAGTATCTCATTTCTCAGAAAGCATTCTCTAGTATGCCTGTGCTTTTGTCACGGCCTGCCACGGCTGTCTCTTACTGGGATGCTGGAGTACAAGTCAGCACTTCAGCTGAAGATGTAGCTCGCTCTGCAGAAAACACAACAGTCCTTTTTACTGTACTCTGAAGATGCATCTTAAGAGTTAAACAACAGCACATGCTTCTAAATGAGATTAAAACCAGCATGGAAAACTGCACTGAGTCTGGTTCCTGTCTCTTTTCCTTTTGTCAAAAGCCCTTCTCAGCCCCTCTATTTTTTTGTACTGACTCAACATGCAGAGCAGTGGGTAACTCCCAGCCCTTTCTCTGGAGCCCCACCCACATTTGTAGAAGGGGAAAAAACAGAAAAAAAAACAGCAGAAAAAGAAAACGAAACTATAAAAAGAAAACCAAACTCTGTAAATGGATAGCAGTATTTACTGAGCCTGACCTTGTCTTTTGACACCGTCTGCACCCACTTGCCAGAATAAAGAGGGCTTTTCCCCCCGCAGGAAGCAAGCAGGGCAAGCTCTCTTCCCCCACGAGGCAGAATCCGGGGGGAAGTGGAAGAAATGAGACTTTTAGCAGCCTTTTCCTGCCACCATCTCAGCCTTTTCAGAGACTCCCACTGCTCAGCAGAAATCCCCGTGCTCCAGAGCGGAGGAGTGGAGCTTGCAGCCAGCTGCTTTCCTGAGCATCGCCTGCAGCTGCTCGCAGGGATGGATATCCCCTGTGGGGAGCGGGCTGCCCGCAGGACCCCGGCCTCGCACAGCTGCAGCGGGGCCAGAGCCCTGCCAGCACGGCAGGCTTAGCAACAGGGCAATGAAGAGCTCACCATCCCCTCCTTTCCTGCAGAAATACTTATCCCTGTCTTTTTGGATAGGGCTCTCTGGGATCTGTGGGAATGGCTGCCTGCAACCCCCACTAATCCAAATGGTGTCTGAAAAGAGAAGACCTCGGGGAGGAGCACAGGGCGTCTCCGTGTTTGGCTTAAGTATTTGCAGGAGTTACGACGACGGGAGGCATTTTTCTAACCCTGACAAGGAAGTTTCAGTATGAATTTGGTTTCAGCAGCCTGCAGCTTCCAAGGAAGAAAGCTGAGTCAGACGTGCCGATGCTTTCGACACTCAGCCCTATTCAATGAAGCAAAGCAATGCTAAGTCTCCAGCTCTGACACTTGGAATGAACATTGCTTCAAATATAATCTAACAACTAGTAATACAACACTATTGGAGAGTTTTTGTTGAAGAACCGAGATTTTCAACAGCAGGTTGTCTTTGCCTGGGGATATTTAGACTTCAAGACAGATTTAGCAAAAAAAAAGTTAAAGAAACTGCTCATTTATATTAAAGTAGTGGCCCCACTTGTCATGAATTAGAGCACCCTTAAATTAAACCTTCAGGTAATCCCTGTCTTAATCTTTCTGACCCAGGAGAGGAGCAAGGAGTCTGTTTTGAGATCAGACAGATCAAAACCTGTTACATGTTCATGTACCCCAGTACAGAGAAACTTCCCTGCATCACACCTTAAGAGTACTACAGCGGGAACACGAGGTGTTTCACACAAAACACAGAGGAGGTAGTACTCTGTAAAACAGCTGCTCTCCCCATTCAAAGACAAACCACACTGAATGACCTCAGACAGGAATTTGGAGACTTCAGTGCACTAGAAAGGGCAGATGGGATTTAGTCAATAAACCAACTGTTAGGACAGGATCTCAGTTTTATGATTCACCTAAAAATATTGCATACAGCTCACAGACAGTAACCTGGAACCAGTTTAACATCATTGATCTTAAAAGCGTGACACAAGTGACAAAACATTTTTAACATGTACCTAGATCTCGAGCTCTATTTGTATAACCACTCAGGGGTGCAAACATTACCCAAAGCTTGGCAAAGGGAGTTTCTGGTCTGGCAAAGGGAGTTTCTGGTCTGTCATTGTTTCTAAGTTTGTAAAAATCAACTAATGCACAGCAGTAAATGTGCAGGGCAAAAAACAAAGATGGTCATTGCCTTATGACTGTTTTAGCAACTTGCATGTATTAAAACAAAAGGAGGTTTTTATTCCTTTGGGAATCGAGAGGTGCACAGTGGAGTATCTCCACTGCTTTTGCCCAGTGTGCTCTGCTAATGTAATGTATGGGCACTACACTTACTTGGTATCTGTACTTTTTATGCTGTTAGCATGGGAAGTGCCGAACTTGATACTTCACAGCAACTACACTTACTTAAATTGTTATAAGGTTATTTTTCCCAATCCAGCTGCCAGGATATGAGGCCAAACCCACCCACTGGCAGCTGGACTTTGCCAAGAAAAAGCAGGTGGTTTGCCTGGACTGGGTGTCATACCAGTAAGCCCTTTACAGTCACCAGTAAGCCCTTTACAGTCAGGTTTGCAGACAGCTCTGATCTCATCTAGGAAGCTGATGTTTAAAATTAAGAAAAAGGAAAAAATCCCAATACACCCATGCTGAGGCCCTTTAAAGTGTTACTCACGCAAAGATTTTCCTTAAGTTTCTCTGAAGAGGCCTACAGTTTTGAGTTAATCAACTACTAGGTTTTGCTGAGGATGTCCCCATATGTGCTGTTTACACACAGGACAGACAGACAACATGCCACCAGGCTCTGATTTGTCACAGAAACAGTGCCCTAAGCACAAGAACAAAAAATCACATCCAGTTTCACAGCTGTTTCAGAAAGTCGGGACAGATTTTCCCTCATGGCTTTAACAGGACAAAGGTGGTGAAAACCCAGGGCATTGAGCATTCTCTTCTTAAGGTCTCTGGCTTCCTGGCAGCTTTAGAGAAGTCTCTCCCAGCCCAAACTGAGTAGAGCACACAGCCAGCCAGCAGCAGTGGGGAAAGAACCAACAACACAGGCAGCAGCAGCAGCAGGGAAAGGCTTGAAGAATATTTGCACAGCTGGGGAGAGACTTAAGAGCTGAGCAAGGCTCAGCTAAATGGTTACCTCAGTTAAATGGTAACAAATCTTAAACCTAAATCCTTCCGACAGAAAGAGTGATAAAGCTTACCCCCCTCGAAGCATCCTGCTGCTTATCTGCAAGGCTGGTAAGTTTTGTCAGACAGCAAGACACAAAATAACTTTAAGCTACAGGGTTCATAGTCATTTTTTACAGCAAATCAAAAATGCTTTAAGTTACAAAATAGAAACTGTCTATGAAATACAACTACCTCTAAACTGTGCAGGCTGAGGAGGGGGGGTCGCTTTTCTTTTCTTTTTTTCCAATCCAACCCTTTGTCAGAGAGAAAGCTCCTCCCAGGCTGTACCATGCACAAATGAAAGCAGCTTTCTCCGAGGAAAGCCACTGAACGCTTTAGCAACGCTTTGCAAGCACAAAACGAGGCACGGACTTTGTGCGAACACACAGCCAACGGCACGAAGGCAACTGCTCACCTGATTTCCCCATGACCAAGTGGGTTTCGTTTTAGGTTTGTTTTTTTTTTTTGAATTTCACCTGCTTCGTCCTCTCTTGACTGAGTTTTGCCGCTAAGCGCCGGGATGAAGCGTTCGCAGTTTCAGCTCAACTTCTTCATTCGCCTGCGACCGCTGCTGGAAAAAAACTCAGCAGCACGAACCGGCTACCGCCCCTTCTTGAGCGCTGGAATAAGCCTGCCCATGCCTTTATAAGGCATGGGGACACCGCTCTTTTTTCACGAAAAGATCCTGGTTAGGGTCAGGAGCTATTTATCCTCCACAGTAACCAAGCAGCTCCAAAACACCATATGTTTTCACATACCATTTTAGCTTAGTAATCGCATCTGTCTTCTGATAAGAGTAGGCTGTGAGAAAAAATTCTGCTGACAAATAACTCTGCTGCCACAGTGGGCATAATTCATACAGCTGAATACTGTTGAAGTTTTACCCACTTGCTGCACGTAAAGTTGAAACAGAAAAGTGATAAAGCACTTTGCAGTGTAACTACATTTCTACGTCTAAAATGAATCACTTCCTGCGCTGTTACAACATACTCTGTAGAAGGTATTCGTAAAATAAGGTTTCGCAGGTTAAAGAGGAATCGTGCTGAGGGTGTGTTTCTGTGAAAAGCATTGGATGCGAATATGTCTCATTTCATCTGTGTAAGCACGCTGTGCCACTGTTATCTTCACCTTACATCGAATGCCTCAAGCTAATCTGGCAAATATTAACTACTGTAACCACAGTGAACATGATACTTTGATTTAACTTCAGAAGTGCTGCATATCTACAAACAATAATTCAGTTATGTGTTTCCAACTTTCATCTTCTCATCATCATGAAAAATCATCTGAGGTTAATGCTTCCCAATGTTTTACGCCTTTCAATATTTCAAGGTTCTTCTTGGTTTTGTGCCAAGTCTGCTGGCTCAGCAGGTTTTAGTTGTCCTTTGTCCACCTCTGAAGGCTCAGCTCCATGATAAGAAAAGAAAAAAAAAAGATGCAGGGACAGGATTTTTTTCTTCTTAACCAAGTAGCAGCAGCAGGTGGGGAAAGGCAACATCCCTTCACCAACACACTGCTCCTCTTCCCTTCCTCACTGGCAGGGCTGAAACACAGGTTGAGGGAGTGTCACTGACAGCTGATGAGTTCACTGAGAGGAGGCATGAGGGCAAGTGATCACCATGCAGAGGCAGAAACCGCAGGGTGTGAGACCACATTCATCTTCACAGCTGCGTGACATTTTCCTTTGCTGGTAGCGAGGCAGGCAGCAGAGCAGGAGAAAGGTTAGAGAAGGTGCAGAAGGAAATCTCTTCCCAGTCTCTCTGCTGCAAGTGGCAGTAGTTGGCTGAGGAGCAGGGTGCAGAGCTGGAGCTGGTACTATCAGACCCCTATCTGAAAAAGCTGCTGTTTTATTTGCTTGCAGGAGTGATCAAACCATGGGCCAGTCTGTGATTCCTAGTCTCTTAAAATGCTCTGCTAAACTTGAAATACTGGGCTGTGCGACTCCTAGGACATGCATCAGTGCTCAGCAATAGCCAGTGCCACCCTATGGCCGAGATAAGGAGTAAAAGGGATTTTATATCTGTATAGCTGGGAGTCTCTGGTATTTGAAATGTCCATTTATATTCTCACACTCAATTGTTATATTTTATACTGCTTATGTTTTAGATCTTTATAATAGTTAGCTGAATTATAAAGCAACATCCCTTCAGGACCTGGACTGCGACTGGGAAACAGCATCAAGCACCTTCAAGAGCGATCAGATACACTTGCAAACCATTGACACAGCATCCTGTGAAACTACAACTTGGAAAAGAGGGTTTCTCTGATCTGACAAAAATCCAGTGACACCTACAGGGAAAAAAAAGTGGTGCTTTTTCTGATCAGAAAAGGAAATTGGAATTACTGCTCAAGTCTCGAATGTGAAAGTGTCAGTACAAAGTAAATGCAATGACTCATCAAAGACAGGAAAGCAGTGTAAGATGAGACACACAAAAGCAAAGAGGAAGGAGGGAGCTCGGCTTTTTTAGTATTTTAACATCACCTGCTGAAAGTTCCACACAAAAGAATATTACCTAAGAATACTATCAGGTGGGAATTTGGAGGAGGTATGTACACTAACAATTAAGAATGCAGACAAGCCTTTGAAAATAACGAGAATGATTAAATAAAAGCCATTGCTAGTAAAATTTTCAAGCTGTAAGCCATTAATATCCTTTTACCAGTTTCAAGCAATATCAAACAAATATGAATGGTAACAAGCAGGATTTTCCATTTGCTTTATGATGTATCAAAGCACCTCCAAATGCATGTTTGTTTAATTACTGCATGATTCCTTTCCATAGAGAAAATATTAGGATGACATTGGTATTATCCAAGGGTAGGCATTGGAAACTATCTCACAGATACAGAAATTCCCTCTGCACTCAGATGAGTTCAGCATTCTGCCTCCTATGGCAACACCTACTAAATGTTTCTGCAAAAGGCGCAAAAAAAGGGTACGATGTGGACTGACTAATTTTTAGTTGTTTCATCTTCCTGTTAAAAGGAAAGCAGAACAAAAACAGTTGGCTAGAAAAAGTAGCATTTAACTAGTAAAGACTGGTGTAACAAATGTTCTTTCTGGAAATAGGTTATAGAGCACATGAGAAGGAAAAATGGAATTTGAAAGGAAGTGCATGAATCATTACAATCACGGAGTTAATGATAACTCATCTGCAGTAGAGCTATTTCATCTGCAATCTGAAAATCTGTAGTTAAAATTTTGGTGTCAAACTGACTCTGGGCCATTCAGAGGACAAAACATTCCTCCTTCTATCCTATCTTCCCTTTTCTCCTAACAAAGCAAATCCATTTCACCCACTCACATCAGCTGCCTCTCCTTACCTTGATGTGACTGACCCTAATGCTCACAGTCTCATAACCTCCTCTGGTGCTACCAGATACTTCCCTTCTTTGCTTTCCTGTCTCTTCTGGAAGCTTCCTGCACCTCTCTTTCTTTCTCCTGTGCCCCAGCCTGCCCCGTGTGACCTGCTGCTTGCATTTTGACCAGCCCTGGGTAGCCACAGGCACTCCTGCTGTGCCCCACAGGTTGCCCCAGGGCTGTGGACCTGGCAAGGTCAGTGGTGGAAGTGGCAGTGTGGATTTCTGGGCCCAGCTGGGATTCTGCTGCTGCTGCTGCCTGCTGTTTCATACAGCTTGGTCTTCACAGCCCCGTGCTGACAGCCTTCGATATTCCTCCAGGAATAGTCCTTCCACCAGCCAGCCATAAATGGTTAAATCTGTAGAAACTCAGGACTAAACAGATGTCTTTTTGACAGAGCAAGGAGCCCCAGGCAGATCCCAGGTTACCTGTTGTCTTCCCAGAGGTCTGCCTGCACACAGGTAAATACCCGGTTCCATCTGGCAAGGGCACCCCCCTCAGCAGGGCTCCACAGCAGCTGTGTCTCTGCTGCAAGGGCCCCAGTAGCATCATGGATTTCAGCCTGCAGATTTCTGTTCCAGCAGCAGTGCAAGTGAGGAAGTAACAGCCAGCCAGCTGCTGCCTGTGCAGATCCTCAATTGCTCGCAGGCAGGTTCAGACACATTCACGAAAGCCTGAGATGAACCTTTTCATATGTGCACGATCTGATGGGCCCAGTTGATGCAAATGCCTGTCATCATCAATGTTTTGAGCCATTAATTCATTCCATCAGTTGGCATCTATCAGGTACAATTAGGTGTCCACACAGACTGGGACAGACATATGACAGCACTGTCACACGTAGGCCCTGGCAGGGGGGTGTGGATGCATCCCATCCTTCTTTTAAATACAACACTGAGCAGTCTCTCCACAAGTCAAACCATGCAGACAAAAAGTTTGTGAGCAATTCTAAATGTAACAAATCTCTTTTCCCCAGATGCCCTTAACAAGCAACCCTAAGGACCAACAGTATTTATATGACTATAAAAACATCACACAGGAATAACATCATGTATAGTGACAAGAACCATGAGTTAACTGTAAAATTATCACACAACAAGAAAACCGCTTATTTTTAAAAATGGAAAAGGAAAATGGGGCAAAAAATTATGGTAGGATATTTGAGAATATTCCTCCTCTTACAGTTTTGCCAGGCTTTGCTTCTGGGCTTTATATTGGTATTGCCATTTCACCTGTGAATTAATCCTGCTGTGTAGCAGATCACAAAAAGTCAACTTGAACACGGTTGGAGATGTTAATTTTTCTCGCAAGACAAGATACTGCTTTTTAGTTTGACCATATTGCTCAGTTGCTGAAGAAAGTGAAAAGAACTGAGCTGAAAAGAGGAAGAGTGCAAAAGCAAGGCTATACCTCTATTATCAGCACTGTGCTGTTATCAGATGGCCACATCCACAAAACCCTCACACAGAAAACAGCAGACTGATTGCAGAATAGTCACTGACTTCAACTTCTTCCTACACACTGCAAGATAAAAGTAGCGCGTGATTAATCATCATCATAGAATTACAGAATGGTTTGGGCTGGAAGGGACCTTAAAGATCAGATAGTTCCAATCCCCCTGCCACGGCGGGTGTTGGAACCAACAGTGGTCTCAAGGGCTGGGTTCCAAGCAAAGGTATGGGGAACAAAACATGTGAGTATTGTTGTTTCAAGGAGGGTGGCACAAGCACTGCCGTTCTCTTGAGAGGCCCAGCACCGGCCCAGCTGATGTTCTTCAGGCTCATCTAAATGTCTGAGAGTAAAAGTACACAAATCTCACCAGAGCGGAGCAGTGAAATGCCCGCTTCAGACTTGGGATGTTCCTCAACATGGCTCAAACTACAGGGGCTCTTGCTTCTCAAAAGAATCAGAGTAAAACTCTCAGCATGGTTTCTCTCAAGTAGCTCAAAGCTGGAAGGAAACACTTCCATAGGAAATGCCACTTCCCCCTGTCCAGATGCTCAGAGTGCTTCCCCTCCACCCTACCAGGGAGAAAAGAGGCTCTGTAAGAGGCAGCTCAGTCTCAGGATACAGAGGAGTTAAGGGAAAGAGGGGGGAAAGAAGGTGCACTGGGCAGACTTGTGACACAAAGAAGGATTTGGGAGCACTGAAAAGAAGGAGAGTTTCTGTCATTTCCTCAAAGTGTTACCTCTCTCCTCCAAGGCTGCAGTGGGCTGAACAATGTCTGGAGCATGCTTTGTGGGCTCTCTGCTTCAGCACAGTACCTCAGGTTGCGTTTAAACACCATTTTACCAAGACCACTGCTCTGTAGCTATGATAAGAAAAGGCAAATGACAGCCCAGCACAAAGGGGTCAGACAACTAGGCCAGTTGCTGACCTCCAGTAGTGGTGGATCCACACAAACACACTGAGCAATGCAGCACGTGTATTGTGCCTTCTTGTGCGTTGCCCCACAATCTACTACTTTTTATATCTGATTTTGCTAAACCTTTGTTTTAGCAAAACCTCATCCTACTGATTGGAAGTAGCTCCTGCTTAACAGCCACAAATTTAGCTATTACACTAAAATATCCTTGTACATGAACCACATTATGAGTCAGAAAGTAAATCTGAGCAGTTACTCATGAATGAGATCACACAACTCTGGTAGGTCCTGGAAACCATCAGTTTAAACATTCAGAAGAAGACAAGAAAGCACATCTGGTATTGGGAAATAACTAGACAAGAAACAAGAAAAAGGCAGGTTGTGGTACTGTTTGAACCTCTGATTTGCTTCTGCCTTAAATTACACGGGTAGTCCTAGTTTTCTGATCTCAAATAGGATACAGCAGAAGTGGAAAAGGATCAGAGAAAGGCAGCAAGATCATGGAAGCTTCATACACAAAGTAAAAGGGCTTTAAGCAACCTGCCCTAGACGAAATCCATGGTGGGGGGTGGAACTAGAAACCCGTGGTGGGGGGTGGAACTAGATGATCTTTAAGGTCCCTTCAAACCCAGGCCATTCTATGATTCTTCAGCCAACGGAAGAGATCATGGAAAAGGAAATTACAGACATTACTACAAGAGGATGAGCAACACAGATGGCTCATGACTGTTGATTGTGTCCTCCAATAAAAGAATTAGAGGATATTAAAAGAAGCTTGTGGGAGCACAGTTCAAAAATACGGATGTGGGATGCAACAGAGAAGGTGCTTCGGCAAGGAGATTTTATTTTTGTGCACACTGCCTCTTGTCCTACCAGCGGGCACTGCTGAGAAGTGCTCGTCTCCCTCCCCTCCACTCCCTCCCTTCAGGTATTTATACACATTGATGAGATCTCTCCTGAGTCTTTTTCAGGATGAACCATCCCAGTTCTCTCTGACATTCCTCAGAGGAGATGTTCCAGTCCCTTAATTGTCTTTGTGGACCTGAATTGAACTGAACTCACTCCAGTTAGAAGATCTATGTCAATCCCTCCATCATCTCCTCTCCGGCAGCTTTCCTACCTGACATTTACATCAGGCTTTTCACAATTCCCACAATGTCCATATTCAAGCACCATCACATCTGCGTTCATCACAGAGCTTTGGTTCAGTCTTTTTACCCCCGCAGAGTGCTGTTTGCCACCCCGGGGCTATGCCTGTCCTAGGAAGTACTTCAGCACAGCAGTTCAGGCAGATTTGTAGCTTAATGTTTCATTGAGTTTCATCTTAGCCTAAAAGTAGTGCATGGCCAGCAGCATGGAATGAATACCCAACAGCAGTTGCAGCATGTCAGCTAAACTCCTGAGCAAGTCTCTGGCTGTATCCAATCCCAAAAAAATCCATTTTACACCCAGAGGCAGTCCCATGGTGCAAACTAATGAGAGACAGGACACTATTCAAGATGGGCACTGGTATCTCGAATAACCCTGATTTTGCTGACCTCTTTCAATTATTGACTCTGCGTCCTCATAATTTCATCCAACCCACTTGGCAGAATCTTGATTTATCTCACTGGCACATGTAATGAGTTTGTAATGGCACTGCTCATCTACCTTGTCAGCTAACATCATAGTTGATTTTCCTTAGGCAAGATTCCTCTGGCATTACTGCTTCGTGTTGTCCTTCAACTACAGAAACAAAATTAAATTCAGTCAAGCTAATAAATCCAGAAAGAAAACACAATTTTTGTTCAATTATACTGTTTACTATTTTTCCTCTCAAATATTTTTTTGCTTAACAATATACTGGATTTTAGATGCAACAATCACACTTGCAAAAAAGTTCCCAGCAACCTCTGACACCAAGAATAAGGGCACTGCTTATCACTAGCAGTTGAACCACCACATTTGAGTTGATAAAATATTGCTGGAAGCAGGCATCTGAGCAGGACACACAGACAGCCCTGTAATGACAACAAGAAGATTATTCCTAATACCTTATTTCTTTTCTGTTCTTCTTTCCCTCTGTGTTTCCAGTCCAATTGCAAAGCCATCCCTGTAGAGAAAAGGGCTAATCAAAGAAACATGAGGGAAACAGACGTAAATTCCATAGCAGGCATCTCCCCAACTGTACATGGGAAGACACTGCCAGGGAAAGTGCTTTGCTTGCCTTCTCAGGGGGATGGCTGGGAGCAGAGAAGTGTGACCTCTCACCCTTGTGCCAGGATATCAATGCTGGGGCTGGACTGCTTGGCTTGGCAGGACTGATTTTTAGCCAGAACAGTCCAATGGTCTGGCTGACTACCTGCCAGTCCTACTGCTTTCATGAAAGAGGCAGTAACCAGAGGGAGCAACAGCGGCCTGGTCCAGACACGCACACTAGAACTGGCCCACAGTCCTGGTACGGTTAAAGCCCCTCCCAAAACTATGTATATGTACTCGGGAGTAGTGCACACTGGAGGGGAAAATAAAAGCTCCTAAACTGTGAAAAAATATCAATATCACAAGTGTATGTCGTGTCTCTTGTGGATCTCCATTCATACCTCCCAGTTAAGGGATCTTGCCCTCATCTGTTGATGCTGCTCATTGGCTCTGTCGCCACAAGTTCACGCCTTGGCACGTACCCTGGTTTATCTCCTGGCTATGCTATTTTCTGCCTCTTCCATCCCTACACAAGGCTCTTACCATTCCTTTTTTCCTTTTTTTATGAATCAATCAGAACCAGCTTTTTTGCCAGTCTGCAGTTCTCTACAAACCTTCTAAATTCACTCACATTCAGAGAAATATTTCAGGTGCTTCTGTCATATTTAGTGCCAGCCCACGGTTTTAACGTTCTAGGATCGTGGAAATTTCTGCTTTTGTTTTTGGTTGCTTTCTAGACCTCTTGCTTGTAAAGAAACTCCTGACGCTGTCACCTGTAAGGAACAGATGGCAATTAATTTATTTTTAAATAGTGTAGGCATCGAGCTATTCTCATGAAACCTACAGCTTCTGAAACAGTGGGAGATGAGAAATCGAATTGGATACTTATCCTTCTTTTCTCAATGAGTGCACTTTCCCTCCATGAGTTCTGTCCCTTTGTCTTTTCACTCAGAACCCTTTGATGAAATTCTTGCTAACATTCAGTTAATTATCTTAGCTCTGTCAGCACATTTATGTATCTGTATTTTCAATATACTTTTTTAAAAGAATTCTCAAGATCCCATATAGATAACACATTGGAATGATTATTTATGCAATTTTAATGTATTTTTTACTACTTTAATAGCCCACCAAAGCTATTACAGCCAATATTAAAGTTGACAATCGTTTTGAGTCTTCTATGTGGATTTTAGACAGGATATTTTGGTTTTCCTACCATATCCTTTAGTCTGACATAATTCCAAAGGCATCATTTCAACTTCTCCTTTTCACACTCTGTATCTATAGGTGATTGCATTCTGCCTCCCCAGCATTGTACTGTAGTGCCCACGAGAAGTACCTTCTGTTCCCCTTTTTTTCTGCTTTGCTTGTTCCTTAACACTTTTAAGACATCACACCCCATTCACATACCACTTAAGAGTTTTTCAAAATCATAAAAATGACCAGCATTGAAAGAGTTTGTGAATAGACAACATGAAGCAAGAAAGTCAAGAAAACTCCCATAATCTCTGAGTCTGTACTACCATCTTTAGGCTGTACTACCACCCATCGGCTAGAACTAGAATCAACAAAAGCAGCTGAGTGGACAAAGCCTCTGCTCTGCCGCTGCAGCTCAGCTCCTACCGGGATGTGAATCCCAGCAGTGGGAAACTCCTCATCCCTGATGGATTTAGCTGCAGTGGCTAGAAAGATACCGACCCCCATTATGGTCCTCTTTGACCATAGCTATATCTGACAGGGATTTTGGCTTTTCAAGGACTTTGTTGGTAGCTGGTCCAAGACTAGATTTCTTTTCTATGAAAAGTGAGGGAGTTTTAAAAAGTAATCACTTAAAAAACATTTTCCTTTTTTCTCTTTTTTCTTTCCTTTTTTTTTTTTTTTAAGGGAACATTATTTACTGATTTCAAATACAAAGTTCTTTTCTCAGATGAAGGTGCAAACTATCTTGCTCTTCTTTCTCATTCTGGGGTCTTTCACTCAGGATCACTCTTTACAGCTCAAGCTTGCTACTTAATTCTTAGTACTGCAGGTAAAACTACTTAACCTTGAAGGTTATTGGCAGCAGAAGTAATGAAATGCCACAGGTTTTGATGTCAGTGTAATCCCGTGCATCTTTAAGTAATTTATTATTTTATTTGGTCAGATAAATCACCAAACCTGTTTCTTTTCACTGCAGTCATCTGCATCCTGCCATAACTTCTTTGGGCTTTATTGCAGTTGCAGCAGCGCTGCTCGAGTGGAACAAAATATGCTGATCCAAAAATAATTAAATACAAATATCAATCTTTATGTGCCTACTTCAGGCATAGTTTATCACATAACTAAATATCTATATAGGACAGATCACGTTGATTTTTGTCCAGGAACTATGAAAAATGTAGACTTCTGACACTCAGTCCAACCTGCTTACCTCGTGAATGGAGCTTCTGTTACATATTGACGTACATCATACAGCAAACAGGTGATTTTTAGAAGGTTGCAGCATTAGTTTCAATTAGCATTAGGCTAATGCTAATTAACTTTGGCCTAAAATGTACATAACTATAAGAATATAAAAACTTTTAGCATTACTTTTGCTAGGATTGCTTTAAAATGTTTGCTTAATGTCACAGAAGAAAACTAAGATTTGCATGTAGACTCCTTTGTTGATATTAAACATTAGCTCATTTCACGTGCCTGACACCCAGCCTTTAGCAGCTCAGCAGAGTAATCACATCTTGCTTTACACCAGTTCTGGAGGAAGAGCTCTTCATGTTAAAAACAGGTGATGCAGCCCCATAGTTACTGGCCTGTATCTCGGAACCCAAGAGGAAAAGACAAACATTGTGTAGGGAAAGATGCAAGTACAGCTTTCTGGGTCTGTGAATATTGGTACCAGTGGATTTTGAGATTTAGATTTTATTTACAAGTTGCAAACCTAGTAAATAGGTTTTAACTACATAATTCATAATGTAGTTATTACTGGGTTTACACTAATACAAGGTAATAACAGACAGAATAAAGGAATATTCTGAGTCTTTCTTTACTGAGTGTGAACATTTGGGATGTTTTTTATGCTATTCCTGCTTGGTGAGACTGACCATGAATAGAGAGACAGCCAAGGTGGTACAAACTCAACAGCAGAGTGCATTTTATCATTATTATGAGAATGCCTTAATTACATAATCCTGAGTTTAATTTCATAACAGATGAACTGTGACCCTGTTATTTTGCACCATGTATTTTTAAAAGCCACCATTTATTTATTGTCTGTACTTTTATAGCATTTCCTTAAAAATTTTTCCATGTATTGTCCATTATTTTCAGTAATAAAAATATTTTGGAGCATTTCCAATACAGAATGATAATAATTGTAGGAACTGCTTGATTTTTGTTCGTGGTATGCCTTGAAGATACAGCCCTTTTTTTCCCATACAACAGTTTTCAACTTAAATGCCACTTCTGAATATAGGAAATTTCACTCTTATTAATATGAATAATATTGTGTGAACAACACTCAGCTGTAGAAACTTGCTGAAATCTTTATTAATATTTCAAACATTACCTGTTTAAAAGAAACTGCATTTTGGTTCCACTCAGCAGAGAGCAAAGTTATTTGAGCAGGTGATTCATTTAATTAGAAAGCTGTTCTAAAGATAACTTTTTTTTTTTCATATCAGGGTTAGTATGCTTTAGAGTATTTGACTGTAGCCTTATGTTGCTACACCGAGTATGTAATTTTATTAGGCATCACAGAGGAGGGACAGACCTTCAAGCATTATTTATGCATACACTGAAAGGTACCACACTTTTTAGAAATGCAAGTGTTGCTCCAGTGGAACATCTGAATAATGAATTATTTATGATAGCAAGGAGGATGGGAGGGGAGCCCTTCTTCAAAGTCATGTCTGTTTCTTTCTGCACGTCTACATGTAATTATTTTTCTAGAGTCTTGATGTTAAAATTCAGGTAAGTTTTACATCAGAACTGCTTTTGGACTTCAAAATCTTTGTTTTAATTTTTAATAAATGTTGCTTCAGATACTGAAGATGTTTAGAACCCAATCCCTGCTTCTCTTTGGAGACAGGATCTATTCATATATAATCTCCGCTCTGCAACTCCATACCTGCTTTGTGCGTGCAACCTGAAATCTAGAGAAATATTGTTTCTCTAAAGCATTCCTCCCAGACTCGATTTTTGAGTATTTCTAGCGAGTTATATTGGCAATAGAGCAGCAGTGGTAAAACTTGTTCAGATTAATACAGTTTATGATTAACACCTGCTAGGTGGGTCAATATTGCCCGGTGAAATGCAAGACCACAACAGGGGTTAGCCAGCTATTAGTTTATTGATAATATAAATTGCAAGCAGCATGGGAAGCCTCAGTAACCACACAGAGTTGTGAGGGAAATGCAATCTGGTCAGGTACCTGATTGAGGTTCAGTCCAGGGTCATCCCTCCCTCAACTCAGATACTTGTTCTTTTTGACAGCAGGTTTTATATATCTATAAATCTCTCTCTATATAAATCTATTTCATGCCCACCTGGTTACACATCAAACAATACAATGATGCAATAATTAGAAGCTTAGGTCACTGTGACCTGAGGATCACCAATGGGGGCAGGATATTTGCTTTGTGAACTGGGACTACATCACATGCATTGAGCCATGTCCTCGATTCCTTGATGATCTTCCAAGTCCTCCCCCTGCAACAAGAACATCCCAATGTGATGCATTTCTCTGGACAAACTGTGGGGACCAGGCTCAAAACCTTGGAATAGATGATTTTATGCAGGGTTTTTCTTTCACCTCAATCAGCACATTACAAAGAAAGACAAAAAAGCCCCCATCCTTGTACAGCTATTTACACCTGCAGCAGCACAGATATTTACGTGTTAAAAAACTTATATACAACAGTATGTTTCCTATTATTTCCATATTAAAAAAAATGTAATGCAAAAATATTCTTAAATTCCTTCCCCAAAATAATTTGAAAACTTACATGGTGTTTTAGGAAGGCTTTTGAAATAATGTGCACAAACAAAGATTACCTGAAAATATTGCCTGAAGGAAGACAATGAGAATCAGAATGGCAATATGCCATCAATAGTGCTTAGAAAATGCAGCTGTTCTGAGGTTGGCATTTCTTTTGTTCACTTGGCTCTCTCTATTCTGGCTGATTCATATCAATCCCAAAGCAAAAATCATCAATAAGGTGCTTCATTAAGACATGGAAAATAGTCTTCAGTCTTGAAGAGGACTGGAGGTTCATAGAGGGTCTGCTGTTGTCGTGAGGAAGACGATTTCTGCAAATTAGAGAAGTTTAATTTTCACCTTTTTCATAAAGCATTTTAAAACAAAGCCTGCAGAGCTAAAATGCAAAACAAGAGAAGTTTTACAGATGTATCTGCTCAGTTGAATGAATTCTTAATCATAGCTCAGATGATTCCTGGCATATTCCTAATGTTAGTGAAGAAAGGCAGCCTTTGACCTTTGCCATTCCAGCACCCAAACAGACTCAGTCCTTTACCTTTTCTGCTCTGGCCTTTGAATTCTCCTCAGCCACTTCTTTTGAGTCAACCCTAGGCCTCTGTTCTCATTTAGTTGCTCAAAAGGTCTTCCTGTGGAAACACACCTAGCAAATGTTTCTTTCAAGGAGGTTGCTACTCCTGCTGAGCTTCTTCATGTGACACACTGTTAAAAATAATCTGGTAGTGGACTGGAAAAAAGCTGTTACACTGTTTTTTCAGGAAAGGAGTACATGTTTCTTTTAAACAGTAACTGTACATGGTTTTGCTATATCAAATGACTCATTGAAAGAGATGACATCAAGGACCACTAGTGACTACTGTGTCAGCTGCATGTAAATAATGCTGCAAGGCAACACAGACCCAGGGTCTGTTTTCAATACGTGGCATTAAATAGAATGCTTGCAATCAAGATTTCATTCCTTAAAAATTCTTTTCAACTAATAAAAAGATTTTGATGAACTACTTCGTAGAGCCCTCAGTGCAGAATGAGGAAATTAGTCTTCGCCAATAATAAAGCTAAAAGCATACCAAATATCATCAGTACCCTTGGAGTTTAGAATGCTTTTACAGCACCAAAATGAAGACATAAGTAACCATACCTACAAAACAGCAAAGTGGAAATTTGCCAATATTCAGTTGAGCTGTATACTTGTACTCCATATGAAGTACATATTCTCCCACTATATACAAAATTGCTGATATATTAAATGATGTCTTTGACTTTACAATACCATTAATTTTTGTAAGTTTGCTTTGCCATTCAAGTTGCAATGAAATTAAAAAATATAAACAAAGATCTGATCTATAAACAGTGTATATTATCAGTGTTCTCTGTATCACAAATTTTGCCAAATGTAAAAGCAACCTCCAAAATCAAAGTTCTAATTTTTAAAATCATTTCCTACTCTGTACTATCCTATGAGATAACACCCTGCAAGCAAGGGAAGATAAGGTCACAAGTTTTCTGCAACTCCTGGCACTGATTTAAGAGGCGCTGTATTTGTCTCTGTGCAAGAAGGGGATAATTCCAATCCAGTGAGGAAGTTTATAGGCAGGCACAATACCCACAATTGCCTAAGTACACATTTATGATTAGTTATTTTTGCAGCTGCTTGGCAGACATTTCTACCTTTTGAGAGTCTACATTCTTAGTGATATTAGAAGTCTTATAGTACTGCTCTTTACACTGCCTGGTATCCACAAGGGAAGAACTTTGGGCAGAGTCTGAAAGGGAGATTATAAATACATATGTTGAGAAATAGAAAATACAGCCTCTGTGTAAAGAAACAGACACATTTAAATGGGAGAGAGTAAGGGAACTTGACTAAACTAAAACTAGCAAGGAAATGTGAACTACAGCTACGGTGAAAATCATGACATCAGAAGAACCTTCTTTTCCAAACCATGTATTTTAGCATTGATGTATTGAGCCATTTAAACATCAGGCATGTGGAGAAATCTCTACAGGCACTTTCACTCAGATATGCTTGTGTTTACTACTGAAAATAGGCATTTTACTATGCACTGCCCAGAACCACTGAGGAACAGTAACCTGCCTTTTAGTCAATCAAATAATGCCAGTAAGTTCTGAGTGTTACTTTATTGCTATCCATACACTAAGAAACCACCGGAGATGCCAGGTTCACCTTTCTGACACTTTCAAAGATTTTCCACCTTTTTAATTGTGGAAAAACTGTTTATTTGATGAAGTGTTCCCGTACAACACTAAAAAAAGCACCTTCTTAGAACTATCAAACTTTTCAACTGAAGATTATAATTCCATGGTTGATAACTGTTTTTATCTAAAAAAATGGAAAATACTGTTGAATATTCTTCAAGGCAACTTAAGCAGATTTTTGGTTTTGTAACTGGCCCATAAAGAGCAGCTTTGTGTTGTTGTTTTGGCTTAGTTTTTTTTTTAAAGAAAAAATGACAGAACCCTAAACTTAAACAGCAAGGAAAATGAAGGAATGAGATGAGAAATTCACTGCACAGTAAACTGTAGTGAAGAACAACCTCCTTGAACTGAGCCTTAACAAGACAACACATGTTCTTTTTAGATGTATTTTTCTCTGCTGCCACACACGCTTGGAATTTGTAGGAACAAAAATACCTCAAAAAGCCACAACCTTCTTCCTCTCCCCCTCTACAAAGCTATTTTCTTCAGCATTCTTACCAGAATACAGAAACCTGAGTTAGTACAGGATGAATATACAAAAAGACAAAATAATCTGTGAGCTGACAAGATGCAAAAGAGTAGAACTCAAATGGTGTACTGGCAGGTGATGTCAAGAAGCATCAGGTATTCAGGTGATTTTTTTTTTTTTTTAACCAGAAGGTTATTTTAAACCTGAGGCATAATGCCAGTTCAGTATTAGGTAAGGCATGTCTGAAATACACCAGAGAGAGCACTTGAAGCCTTTTGTAAAGAAACAGTCCACAAAAGAAAAGACAGAGAAAACTGCATCCTTAGAAAGTTTACTAAGGTGGCAGCATGATTATCAAACTGTGTGGATTGAATATAAATATGACCTTTATTTTAAAAATACTGTGCAATTAGCTTTCACTTTCTTTTTTGGTAACATTTGTGCAGTGATGTTATCGATGCAGTAGGATCCTTTAACAGTGTTGCTTGTACTGGCTCTTCGTACTTGGTTTGCATACCACCAGAGATTAAGGGTGCTTTAGTACACAGGCTTGTGCATTTTGTGCTTGTTTGTGTCCTTCACATTCATTGCTTTGAGTGCTCAGCCTTGCTTTGCAACGTTACACAAATCCTTGTAAGAAGTTATATTTTTAAGTTTGGTTGTTTGTTTTGTTTTGTTTTTAAATAAGCCTGAGAACTCTGTAAAAATCCTAACAAAGTATATAAAAAGTGTACAGATAAATTCAGATACATGTGTAACAAACTTACTATTATTTTAATCATCTGCTCTAGTAACAGAGCAACTGAGCTGGTCACATGGCAGCAAAACTTTACTTACATTAAGGAAGGATGGCATGCTGATTGTGTGCAAGATTTTCTTGAACGTGCTTGGAAAAGCTCCAAGGTCTGTTTCTGCCTTTATGACTTGTTTTTCCAGTCCAGCTACGCTATTCCCAATCATTTTCACAAAAGCCTGGTGTGAAAAAAAAACCCAAAATAAGTATGACATTTTCACTAACAAAATAAAACAGGATTATGTATTGCAAAACAGTGGTGAAAGATCCATTGCTTAAATGAGGAGTCAAAAACTTCATGCTCTATTTCCCTTCTGCCTACAAGTCCATTTTAACGCTAGAATTTACTTGAGATACTTAAAAGGCTGAAAACCAGGTTAAATCTAATAAAACAATCTTCCTTTCCCCATTTATTTTTCAAATGACTAACTTGGATTTTTCAGAATCTATACTTTTACCTGCCTTTCTACTACCAAAAGAAAAACCAAGGATCTGAATCAAGATTTCGAGGCTTTATCGGGGATCAAGAGACCTCTCATTCTATTTGTTTCTGAAACTTTGAAAGCTAGTGCAAAGAACTGCCCTGCTTCAAGCACTCAATGAACAATTTCAATTTTAAAAAAAAAAAAAATTTAAAAAATATCTAAAACAGTTTGGAATTCCCACAGTCCCCAGAAATTCTTCATAAATTTAGTCCTCTTTATTAACCCTGAAGTATTGAACCCAGCGTGGACATGGAGAGCACAACTGACCTGAGCTCACTCCATATGTGCACACACACACAGAGATATGCATACACTGATTCTTCCCCCCGTTAGGAAAGAGAATGCATCTAGAAAATATCAAATACATACCTCTAGTTTGTCAATCTTCCTATATATCTGCCTCATTTCTGTAGCTTTCGTGTAAATTTGAGGTATACTTTCATTGACAACTTGAGAGGAATCACTTCGAATCTAAAGACGATTCAAAGAAATAATACGAAAATCAATGAATGAAACAAAACGTTTAGTAGATTTTGTTCTGGAAACTAGAACTGTGCTCCAACGAACAGACTAAGATTTAGAATTTAAAAATGCCAGACTAAAATTAGTATAAAAACACCAGATTAAAATCAATACACTGTAGCTTTTTTGTATAGTTTCTAAGTAACTTTGAAGAAAATGTATTTTGCAGACACTAATATTTACCTTTATACTTATATTAAAAATAGGCTAATAAATCTCTTCTGAACTGAGATGGAACATTTTCTAACACACACTAAAGAATTAAATATATTAAGCTAAAATTTTGTCTTGGGTTTTACCAGCTGTACTTTTCTTTAAGTCTGTTAAAAAAAGTCAGGCTACAAAAATCTTAGTTTACTGGTATTAAAAAAAAAACCCCAAACCTACAACAAAGTTTCCCTATGTGCTACACTTTTAAACACAGCCTGTCTACCAGTGTGGGCTTACAGGAACTTTCCATTCAGTTCCCCCATCCAACCCCAGGAGAAAAGTGAAAACAAAGGTGCCTTTCTGAAAAGAGGGTCCCCTAAAGACAAATCTAGCTTTGGTGGTTTGGCAACTCTGATTAGATACTTTCATTATTAAACCCACAAAGGATGTCTTTATGTATTTTAGAGGAGAAGCAGAATATCATACTGTTCTTTTAAACCTCTGTCATTGCACCATTTGAAATGGGATTCTGTGCATGTACATGGACAAGAATACAAATACAACTACATAAATATGCAGTTAGGAAAAATTTCTTCATTGAACGGGTTGTCAAGAATTGAAGCAGGCTGCCCAGGGAAGGGGTGGAATCACCATCCCTGAAGGTATTTAGAAGATGTGGCACTTTGGGACATGGTTTAGGGGTAAACATGGCAGTGCTGGGTTAATGGTTGGATTTGATGATCCTAGAGGTCTTTTCCAACCTAAGAAGTTCTATGATTCCATAGCTATATAGACATATTTTGCTCTGACATGAAAGTTTAGTAGTTTCCATCCACGAGTTACCTGATTACCAAAATAAGTCATCTAATTATCAAATCCGTTTTCATACTGGAATCTGCCTAGACTAAAGGCTTCTTCCTCTCTGTGTCTTACTTACAAACACCGATTAAACCGTGTTCTGACTTCAAAAACACAACCACATGCAAGTTATACGTACCATGTCCAGCATTCCCACGAATTCATCCACCCTGGTCAGTAAGTCTTCTAGACTCTTGTCTAAGCTTTCTATCTGCAAAACAGAGATCACTTAAAGTACTTGATAACACACACACGCACAAACCCCCAGTCAGTCTCACAAACAAGACCACCAGTCAGACTACAGCCAGCCTCCCAAGAATCCCACGGCTTTTCCCTCTCTCGGCTTCGTTCAGCGCCAAGAGATGCGACCCCCGGCACGTCCTGTCCTGCACAGCCCCAGCCCGGGAGCGTGTCCAGCTCCAGAGGGCTGCGCTCCCATGACAGCCCCTTCCCGGCGCCGGGCCCGCCGCATGCCCCTGTGCCCGGGAGCAAGGCAGGAGCCCCTGGGGCGGCCCGGCCCGGCCCCTCGCCCACCTGCTCGCTGAAGAGGCTGCGGTCGGCGAGCAGGTACGCGGAGTAGGCGGCGGCGGTGGCGCTGAGCGACGCCTCCGAGGCGTCCTCGTCCTCCGCCTCCCCGAGGCCGGAGGCTCTGCTTTGGCTCTGGGACACGTTCCCGCTGTCCGCGCCGGGGCAGGCGTCCGGCAGCTCGACTCCAGCCCGCTCGCCCGCGCCGGCAGCCGCCGCCATCCCACCGCCCGCTCCCGC
>VZTA01019307.1:132212-142964 GCA_013398855.1 Mohoua ochrocephala | reverse complement strand
AGACACTGGAAAAGGTTGCCCAGGGACCTTGCAGATGCCCCATCACTGAAAATATTCAAGACTGGGTGGGATGGGGCTTTAAACAACCTGGTCTAGTGAAAGATGTTCCTGACTAAGGTAGAGGGTTGTCTCAGATTATCTTTAAAGGTTTTTTGATCACGGGTTGGTTTATAAGACACCAGGCCTGCTGGCAACAGACAGGGCACACCTGATACAAAGTGGGGGAAAAGGACCTTGGCACAGCAGCTAGCAGGGCTCATTGAAAGACTAAACTAGATTTGAAGGGGGAAAGGGATAAACAGGGGCTCACTAGAGATAAGCCTGGGGGCAGCACACCACTGTTTGGCGGACGGCATGCTAGAAAGGTCCTTCAGTCTGTTGCCTTAGTGGGTGTAGGGAATGGAGATCCATGCAGCAGTAAAGACACAAGGGTTATTATGCGTGAGAAAACATGGAAGCAACTGGAAATGGTCACGTAAGACTTAGGGCTTGTTCCCCCAAGAAGTTGGGGTGATCAATAGCCCAGCTGAAGCGCCTCTACACCAATGAACACACCACAGGCAACAACCAGGAGCAGCTGAAAGCCACTGTGCAGCAGTAAAACTAGGACACAGTTGCCACCATGTAGACATGATACGGACAACCAGAGTGCTGCAATGGATGGCTATAAACTCTTCAGAAGGAACACGCAAGGAAGGAGAGGTGGTGGGGTAGCCCCATATGTTAGGGAGTGTTTTGACTGTCTGGGACGTAATGATGATACTGTTGTTTAAGGGTAAGACTCAGGCGAAAGTCCAACAAGGCAATACTGGTGGGAGTCTGTTGAAGATCACCCGCCCAGGATGAAGAGGAAAGCAAAATAGTCTATAAGAATTTGGGAGAAGTCTCACAATCACTAGCCCTCATTCTCATAGTGGACTTCAACTCACCAGATGTCTGCTGAAAACACAATACAGCAGAGAGGAACAGGTCCAGAATGTTCCAGGAGCGTGTGGAAGGCAACTGCCTGACACAGCCAGTGAAGGCTACTACTAGGGAAGACTCCCCCACTGGACTTCTTATTTGTGAACAGAGAAGGACTTGTGGGTTATGTGAGGACTGGAAGCTGTTTTGGGCAGAGCAAACGTGAAATGAATTTTCAGCTCCCAGAGAAGCAAGCAAGGGCATCAGCAGAATTGCTATCCTGGACTTTCAGAGAGATGACGCCCTGTCAAGAGGCTTGGTTGGTAGAGTCTCTTGGGAGGTAGTCCAGGAAGGCTGTACATTCTTCAAGGAAATCTTAAAAGCACAGGAGGAGGCCGTCCCTATGAGCTGAAAGACAAGCCAGCAGTGAGAAAGACTGATATGGCTGAATAGAGAGCCGAGAGCTTTGACCAGAACTCAGAAGAAAAAGGAGAATTTAAGGCTTTTGGAAGAAGGGGCAGGCAACTCAGGACTACAGGGATGACATGAGGGTTTGCAGGGAGAATATTAGAAGGGCCAAAGACCAACTAGAACTGAATCTGACTACTGGCATAAAAGATAAGAAATACATAATCAACAAAAGGAAGGCTAAAGACAATCTCCACCCTTTACTGGATGAGGAAGGAAACAGTGACAAAGGATGAGGAAAAGGCTGAGGTACTCAATGCCTCCTTTGCCTCAGTCTTTAACAGCAAGACCAGTTGTTCTCTGGGTATCCATCCCCCTAAACTAGAAGACAGACACAGGGAGCACAATGAAGCACCCCTAATCCAAGGAGAAATGGTCAGTGATCTGCTACATCTCTCAGACACACACAGGTCTGTGGGCCCAGATGAGCCACTTTTAATCATTTACCAGCAATCCTGGCTAACCAGGGAGGTGCCAGATGACTACTAGTAAAAAAAATGTGATACTCATCTGCAAGAAGGGCCAGAAGGAGTATCCAGGGAACTCCAGCCAGTCCTGCCAGCCTGACCCTGGAAGGTCATGGAGCAGATCATCTTGAATGCCATCACACAGCATGTGCAGGACAACCAGGGGATCAGGTCCAGTCAGCACTGGCTTGTGAAGGCAGGTCCTGCTTGACCAACCTGATCTTTCTATGACAAGATGACCTTCCTAATAAGCAAGGGAAAGGCTGATGATATTGTCTACCTGGATTTTAGTAAGGCCTTTGATGCCATTTCCCACAGCATTTCCTGGAAAAACTGGGTGCTCATGGCCTGGATGGGTGCACTGTTTACTGGGTAAAATGCTGTCTAGAGGCTGAATGGCCAGAGAGTGGTGGTGAAGAGTTACACCCAATTGGTGGCTGGTCACAACTGAGCTGCCCAAGACTCAGTAATGGGGCCAGCCCCGTGGTAATACCGTCATTGACAGCCTGGACAAGGGGATCGAGTGCACTCTCAGACAGTTTGTAGACAACACCAAGTTGGGCAGGAATGTTGATCTGCAGGAGGGAAGGAAGGTTTTGCAAAGCAATCTGGACAGGCTGGATCGATAGGCCAAGGCCAATTTTACGATGTTCAACAAGGCCAAGTGCATGAACTTGGGTCACAACAACCCCATGGAGCACTACAGGCTGCAGGCATAGTGGCTGGAAAGCTGCCCAGAGGAAAAGGGAGATGGGGGTGCTGGATGATATTTGGCTGGACAAGAGCCAGCATGGGCCCAGGTGACCAAGAAGGCAAACAGCATCCTGGCCTGTACCAGCAATAGTGTGACCAGCAGGACTACGGCAGTGATTGTCCCCCTGTACTCAGCCCTGGTGAGGTCACACCTCAAATCCTGTTTTGGGCCCCTCAATTCAAGAAAAACAGTAAGGTGCTGCACCGTGTCCAGAGAAGGACAATGGAGCTGGTGAAAGATCTCAAGCAGAAGTCTGACAAGAAGCAGCTGAGGGAGCTGGGGATGGTCAGCCTAGAGAAAAGGAGGCTCAAGAGAGACCTTATCACTCTCTCCAACTGCCTGAAAGGAGGGTGTAGCAAGGAGTGGGTCGGTCTCTTCCCATGTAACAAGTGATAGAGCAAGATGAAATGGCTTCAAGTTGCAACAGGGGTGGATTAGGTTGGGTATTAGGAAAAACTTCACAGAAAAGGTTGCTCCTCAGGGAAGTAGAGTCACCATCCCTGGAGATATTTAAAAGATGTGTAGATGTGGCACTTAGGGATATGGTTTAGTGGTGGGCTTGGCAGTGCTAGGTTAATGGTTAAAAGACTTCTATCTTAGAGGTCTTTTCCAACCTAAACAATTCTACAATTCTATGATACTTGCCAGCTCTCATAAACATTTTACAAGAAACTCCTAAAGCTATACTCTCATACTAGACATATCACAGATTAAATGCCATATGTATGCTCAAAGCAAAATATATTTTTGTATCTCATTTCACAGGTGCTGAGTGCCTACGTGCACTATCTGCCTCACTGTAAATAAGGTAATACAGGATTTTGCCATGTAAAAATTAACTGAAATGTATAAGTTAGCTTTTATTATTTTCTCTTGCTTTATTTCCCCACCATAACTCTATGACAGACATTTGTTTTGATGCTTTAACTGTGCTGTTGCATTTCTAAATAGTCTTAGACTTCTTGCCAATTTAAGTCTTCATTTTATGTTTTGGAGGGAATCTTAGTCTTGGTATAGTTTGATCTTTAGCAGCACTCGAAATTACTAACATTGATTCTTGTATATCATTACTACACCACGCAAATAATTTAAAGCAGAGAACAAATAAACACTGTTTTAACTCACTTATCTCCTTCAATTTCCCTTTGTCTTCTGCCTGCACATTTTGCTTTCCACTCTCCTTTATACATTCATATACACACCACAGATACCTACAGTAAGAGATATCTCTCCTTGATCTGAATGCATCCACTGTGATAGGTGCTTTTCTAGAAAGAGCTATTCTGTGATAACAGCAATTTTTGTCGGTCTTCTTCTGTCAGCTGCACTTTTACTGAGCAAAAGGCTGCAGTATACAATTTTCTCCTTGAAAGAAATGCTTAAAGAATGGCTCTTTCAAATTGGCAACCATATCATGTCATTCCCTATAGGAGAGAAGTAAAGCTACTCTAAGTGAAAGATGGGGCCAGATACACCATCAAATAGTGAAGAATATAGAGTTCCATTGAGAACAAATATGAGAGATAACAGTTGGGAGAAAGACATAATTTATTCCGCTACACCTTGTATCTTTAGCTCTACTAAGCACAACAGCAGGTGGCAGTCAAATCCAAAGAGGATAATTCTGAAAGGAATTCCAAGAACAGAACATCATGCTACAGAATTAACATACAAAAAAAAGTGTAATAAAGAAACACTCCACTCAGCTGTGGAGTCTTGTATAATATGTATGATGCACAAGACTTCAGGGTAAACCTACTGAAATCATTACATAATGATTATGATACCCTGACAGGGTTTTGCAGGACCATTTAACAAACAATTTTAAATATGACACTCCATAATTTTAATTCTTTTTTCAACATTCTAAGAAAATTCATGTATACAGAGAGCAAGTGCTGCACTATAAAAGTACCTGGCCAACCACTCACAGGAGACAGTCTGGTTCTTCAACGCAGTATTTACCTTAATAAGCAGCTCCGTAACAAACAGCTTTATTGATTGTTTTAAGTGAACTCCAAAGGATAAGCTAGTTAAAGGCAATCACGGACTCAATTTTGGACTTGCCTCTTCCACTAGCAAATCTTAACAAACTCCAAATAGTAGACAGGAAGCATCTGGAATCATTTTAGAAAATTCTTTTATTCGCACCGAATTCTATCTGGTTGAGTCTTTCCGAAGTGCTCAAAGCTACCTACAACGAATACAATCAAGGATCCTGGAACATTGAAAAGGAGTAAAAAAACCTGGAAAACTGAGCATGCAATACAGAAAGCAACTACCAAGTTATCACTGCTAAATAATATTATTCAATAATAATCCAGCCATCACGTGACAAAGAGTTTACAGTGGCTTTTACAATACCCTCTTTTTGAGAGCAGTAACAAAAACCAGGATGCAGGTGAGGTTAATGTCACTCAATCACCACCATCTTTTCTATTGGCCCTTTACCCTCTTTTTCCCCCATCACAAGGCAGACAACTAGCCTTTGACATGATTATGTGAAATTACCTAGCTATCTCTGCTGAAACACCATGTTATGCACCACGTACAATCCCTCACCCAGGGTGCCTGCATCCTGATAGATGGGAAACATGGAAAGCACTACTAAAAGGGTTTGTCAACAGCCTCTGGCCATAAACTTCCTTACAGAAGTATCACAAAAAATCCTCGGCACATGTGCGATACCAAGCATGCAAAAGCAGCTGTACTTCCTACACATCTGATCTAGATATCGCAAATAAAGACTCCATAATACCTTAAGGAACTCCTTAAACTAACTAGGAAGCTACAATATTAATAACTGGGTGTAAAACTGAGGCAGGAAAACCTAGATTACGTATGGACAATAAATTTTTTTAAATTACCAAAGGCAGGGTTATGTAGCTGGTAAAATTGTGACCGTATCTGTCTATTAGACACAGAAGTCCATTACGCTATGATCCACATAAGTATTAGCAAGAACTACAGAGGCTTAATAACTCATTGCAACACAATTTCAAGAAAGAGAACCTAACACACCAGTTAGATATACACCTCTGGCTTTCTATGCTATTTTGCTGCATATGATGATTAAACACTGGTAGACTACCGGCAATTCAACATTGGCAGTGCTGGCAGTTAAAAAAATTGAACCGTCCAAAGCAACACGATTAAGAACGCACAAAACCAAACCAATATAGATTAAGATGCTACAGCTCCATGGAGAGAAACTGTCTTCTCAAATAATGTTTTGAAAAGAAGTATCCAATGTGTATTAACTGCAGATGTAGACTGGGCAGAGCAGGAGATGAAACTGACCACTGATCCACAATTACACATTTCAGAAAACAAGTATTTCGTTTAATAGAAAAAACGATGGAAAGGGAATAAAGGAAAGTCATTTAGTAAGCAGCTTCCTCACTTCTACACTAGCAATAATTATGTCATATGACATTTCAGTAGATGTCTGTTCAAGTTGCAAAACCACTCAAAACTAAAGATTGCCAATTTTGACTTGAGTCATTAGGAAGTGCCTCATTTAAAATGTTAAAACACTGACGAGATTGGGTGCCCTCAGCACCCACTTGCCTGTCAGCAAGCACCTGGAATAACAGAAATCCCAGTGTTTCCAAAGAGAATGAAGTTGAAAATCTTGTCAGTCACTCCCAAGTTTTACTTAGGGTGGCAGACATCTGTACAGACAAAAGTTTTACCTGGGATGAAGACACTCCGAAAGAACACAATGATGGTATTTTCCATTTTCTCAATTAGAAAAAGCCCTTGTGACTTCCATTCTCAGGAACTATACATTAATATGGAAATACATGATAATTTACTAATGATTAACTAGTCAATATTTTCACCTTCACTGTCTACTTACAACTACCTTACAACTTTACTGTTTCCTATCATTTAAGTTTAGTCTCAAAAACAAACACATTTGTTTCTTCATCAAGATTTCAGTACTGTTAAAGACTACAGTATTTTGATCCTTCACAAACATTTCTTTATATTACAATAACCTGCATAGGAAAGGAAAAGTGTAATCTCCATTGTGCTAAGAGGAAACAAGTTACATACTGATATTTGCAATTTTTTTATTTCTAGATCAAGACACAGGTTTTTAAGAATAGCTAACATATGCATTCATGTTGATCATTACTTGTTTTAAACAGATCTTCTACTGACTTCAACTGCAAGAATAGTACATAATAGATATGCAAGTCTGGCTCCACATTCAACGCCAAAATAAAAAATTATGAATGTACCTAAAAACTTGAGTCAACAAGACTAGTAGCAGAAGTAGTGACAAGATTGAGTTCTTCAAAGGCAGCATTCAGTTATGTTCTTCTTAGCTACACTGCGACAGAGAACCAGTCCTTAAATTCACACACGATTCTTGTTCAGGGACCACACTACATTCCTCTGCATGATATCAATTTCAGTATATGCGCTGACAAAACTGAGTTCACCGATGAGACAGAAGAAAAGTAGTAAATTCTTGCTTTGGAGTCCTGCTGGGAATTACTCTACACCTGTACTCTGATTTCTGACATCAGTGCATCTCCAGCGGCTCCCATTGCAGAAAAAAAAATGAACAAACGGACTCCCCAAAGCATCCTTTAGTTAACTTAAAAGCAAAACTTCAAATAACTGATGTCTATTGTGAAAGATACTTTTTAAAGCCTTCAGTTGAGTATATTACAGCACCATCATTTCAAGTCACATGTTTGTACACTCTGACTCCAAAGGGACGGTTTTTTTGATTGATCCCACATTAAGACTACATATGACATTCTTTCTTATGGAACAAATTTTTCAAGATGTTTACAAAAACCAGAAGAATACAGTACTTTAGAATATTGTTCAGTTTAAGCATAATGAAAAGCCCGGAGGCCTGAAAACTATTTACATTAAGTGAATTTACAAAACTGTAACCATTCTAAAATCAGTTTCTCTAAAGAAATGTCAGAATATTGAGATCTTTTAAGCAGAAAAGGCCAACTGACAGTTGGTATGACCTAAACCCAAGAAAATAAATGAACTACACTGTAAGTAAAAGTCCATGTCGCCTGTGGATTTTTTGGTGGAAATAGAGGTTGGGTGATTTGAAAGACTTTTTGTAATGAAAAATTTTACCAAGGCATCAGGACTCTGAAAATAAAAATTCAGAAATGCCAAACCGCTTCCTAAAAGTACTTAATAACAACTTCTCAAATCCTTACTGCATTGCATATTCCCAGAAATCTGGCAGAACAATGAAGGTGTGTAAAAGTTTAGGTGTTCAGGGTTCAGTCCCCTCACATTTGCACAGTATCATCTCCTAGTACGTATCACTGGAGATCCTCAAGCTCACACATATGGACACAACACAACCACCAGGGAGAAAACAACTTCAGAATTCTTTTAATTCCGTATTTAAGTAATCCTTTAACTTAATTTTCAAATTTATTTTCTTATTTTAAACACCTGTATGTGCATTTGTGAATGAAGTAAACATAAGCATATGTTGTGGAATTACCATCCTAGAATTCATACTAGACTTTATGCTCATATTCAATGCAGACTGCTTCTTACTTCTGACACACTTATTGCCTTTTGTAAGCAAACTATACAATGTCATTCTGAATTCAAGCCAAATACTAAATACTGATTTGCAATAGGCTGCTCATGGAGATCCTGTGTGTGTCTGTGTGTGTGTGTGTGTAAAAAAGTCCCTTTATTTAATCACTTCTTCCAGCCAAATCTAAATGGAGTAAGTGCAACCAAATTTAACATGTTATACCAGCCTCATTTTAAATCAGTACAGATGTTCTGCTTCAGATATCCTGCAACTATTCATTTAAACTCGTATTACATGTAAGAAACACTTATCTGTAATAACTTTCTACTCTCCAACTTCTCCAAACCCTCATTAATTTCTTTTTCCACAATGAAAATCTTTGAATAAAGTAAAAGATGTCAAATTCTCTTCCTGTTTCAAAGTGTTTTCACAAAATTTTAAGTTTTATTAAACAGAACAATTATTTCTCCTACAAATGATAGATATAGGTTCAGAAATGCTAAAACAACACTTCATGAGATATATGAACACAAAACAGCAATAAGAAAAAAAAAATTTAAGTAGAACTTGGGTTTTTCTCCTATGCTTGTTTCAATTCAGTGTTGCATATTTAAAGGAAAATCCATTCAACTTCCTCAAGGTGAAATTGATTTTGAAATACGCTCAAGGCTAGATACTGACCAGCCCCCTCTAGTATATATACGATATCCTGAAAGTCAAAAAGGATAGGAATTACAAATGAATCTTCTGCACTCACACATTGTTGACTCAGAAAGCTGTATTCATTATTTTTAATAAATGACTGTCTTTTGACCAACTAATATACTGCTCTGAATTTAAGTGTTCATCACCCATACTCCCTTTCCAATTCTCAATTTCCCTTAAATCCTGTCTATGCTACTGTTCCAAAACAGAGAGATTTTCTTTGGCAATTAAAAATCATTTCCTTTTATGGCAAATTATATTTTTATTCAAAAAAAAAAAAAAGGAACAAAAGCCTCAGAACACAATTAAAGGAGTAGATGAAACAAGCCCCCAAGTCTTAACATGAAACTGGTAAGATGACATCAGTTTTACTCTCTTAAGCCACTGCAGCCTGCTCTACCAGAACAACCAAGGGAAACATGTCTAAGCCTAGGGGAAGAGGTGGTGACAAGAACAAAACCAACCAACCAAACCAAAACAAACCACAAACAAGGAGCATTAGGGCACATCTTAAAACTGACACTGGGTAAATTATTCTTAAGCATTTTTAAGTTCATCAATACAGAGGAACTTGCCAAATGTTAAAGAATAAGACTTCAAATGGGAATATTTTTGCACTACACATTCACATAAAACATACACCAGCACCCCCAGTGCAGAAATAACAAAGTCAAGTTACTTGATAAGCTGCCATAATGCTTCCCTCACATCTTATACATCCTGCATCTCCTTCTTTATTTCCCTCAGCACATGCCACAGAACATCCAACGTGCAGTTTATTGACCAACATGGTCCTATCCCTTCTTTCCCTTTCCTTCAATATACTTGAATTTACTAATTTTATTTTGGCCATCTTGTCTATTTTCAGTTTCTGTGAATGTTCACTGCAGATAAAAGAATCTGCACATATAGAAAAGACTGCAAAGCAACAACACTCTGTGGCAAGGACTTCCTTCTAGCATGAAATGTGTACACTTTTCTGCATATTTCTATCTGAATGGACACCCTAAGTTTGTCTACTATAAAAAACAATAAAAACCTGAACAGATTGTCTTTTTGCTTTAGGTTCTTACTCACCGAGTAGAATTAACCTTGAGAAAAAGGCAAGTTCATAAGTCCACAACAGACTATTATCCAGACTTGTTCAAAACAAAATGGCTTTAGATTCTTCTTATTTCAATACTAAATATAGTGACTATTCCAAAAATTATCTCTACACTTAAGAACTCGAAAGCAATAAACACAGTTAAGGCAGTCTGCACAGAAGCTACTCAAATGTTTCTACCAAAACTTGTTTCACAATCATGAGATTTCTGTTGAAAAAAAAATAATCACAATTGAAGTATTGATTCCCAGTTATCCAATCAAGTCACTCCCTTCAAGGGGCTCCAAGTCCCAGCAGACTCACTACAAGCATTCTGTCTCCTATATGATATTAAATGAGCAATCATAAACCAAAAATGAGATAATTCTGAACCGAGGAGATGAGAAAGCATATTTACCTGAAGCATCTCCAACTTTAAAATCACTGTCATCAGAGCTATCATAATCTAAAGCTTCCAGCAGCGAAGCTGCCAAAGGCTTCACCTGTCTCCTCTTCGAACTGCGGTCCACTGCAGGGAAAAAAACAGTGTTGTTACTGGGTGGCATAAAGAGAATTCAGCATCGCTAAGGGCATTTAAATTACAAGGCAGCACGGGCGTGACAGGCAGGGGCAGTCCCGAGAGCAGCCGGCACATGCAGCCGCACCGGGGTCCCGGGGACACCCGCTCCCACAGGTGAGGCAGGGCAGGGTCCGCCCGCCCGGCGGAGCGCTGGTGCTCCCTGCAGGCGCCGGGAACCGCACGGCACCGCGCACCGCGGGCTGCCCGCAGCCCCGGGAGGGCTGGGTGGGCACGGGGGCCGCCAGA
>VZTA01019307.1:110771-131901 GCA_013398855.1 Mohoua ochrocephala | reverse complement strand
GCACGGCGAGGGGAAGCCGGGGAGCGGCGCTGCCCGCGGTCCCGCAGGGCCTGGCGAGGAGGCTCCGGCGGGGCCGCCGCGACCGCCGCTGGTCGCAAACTCTAAGCGCAGAACCGCTCATTCTCAGGGGACTGCCGGTAAAAAAACAGCTCAAAAAACCACCCTGGCACTTTTCCATTTCCCCGTGTGGAAACGAGAAAGCGTTACAAAGCTGTTCTCATATAACCCCTGCTCGAAGAGCCGAGTTTCTCGTGGACTCTTGCATTGTCAAGCTCGTTCCTGCACTTCTGAGGAACAGCAACCCATTGCATTAGGGAAAAAAAGAAAAAAGAAAATTGGGAAGAGATGTTCAAGGCCACGTTGGATGGGGCACTGAGCAACCTGGTCTTAATTGAAGGTGTCCCAGCCCACAGCCAGGGGTTGGAACTGGGTGACCTTCAACGTGCCCTTCAACCCCAAACCATTCTGTGATTCTGTGACAGTAGAAATCCCAGGAGTGGTTGTTTGACCACATCACACGAGTCTGGGAGCTCAAAAGCACAAAACCTAATGAGAGATGGACAGGGAAGGAGAGCATTGCTGGGCCATTGCCTTTGCAAGAGTCCCAGCTTTGCCTCGGTTGCAAGGGTTGTCCCAGATCCCTGCATGCACACAGTTTTACCAGAGTTCCCTTCGCCTCTTTCCCCCACACCACCAAAAGGAGCTGCCTGCACAAAACCTTTAAAAGAACTGATGCTCTGGCTCACTGGTATGACTTCAAGAGCTTGAGGATGGAGAATAGTGCTAAACATGAAAGCTTCCGACAGGATTGTAAGGGCTTTAAAATTGGAAAATGTGTGTTTAATGATGGATAAATGTAGGGCCAAACTCGTTCCATGGTTGTACAGAAAATCACGCTATGAAAAGCCAGTGTCCATAAAGGAGACAGAGGAGTCCTGCAACTTGATTCGAATAAAGGGAGAGAGCCCACTGGGGCACATACCCGCGGGGTTTTCTCTCTCGAAGTTCCAGCGGCTGCAGCCTCCTTTCATCCCAAACTCCCGGCCACCTGTTGCCCTCTTCCTTTCCCCATTGGCTGAGGTACTAGGAAGGTACAGCCTTCCCGAACGGCCTACCACATATTCCGCCTTGAACCTGTCACTTTACCCCAAAGTTCAGAAACTCAGGCTTGTGCAGACCCACTTGCCTCTTTCGGGAGTCAAGCTGTCTGGGCTCTGTAACAAACCTGCTGCCCAAAGTTAGTAGAGACATTAAGACCCATTTCAAAGACGTTAAAACCCATACCTTCACCCATGGAATTGTTTCTAAAGACATTAGCACTCATCTTCCGTATCATGGGGAAGTGTGGAGGGGACATAAAGTTTGGCAAGTATACGTTCTGTGGCCAGAGCCTCCGCTACATTTAGCATAGTGCTGCATGTAGCACCCACACAAACCTTCCCAGAGCCAAAACTCCTCCTGGTGTTGCAAAGATGGGTAGCTAGTTGTTGGTGTGTAAGTTTATAAATAGAACACAGAGATGGCTGGTTGGTATATAATTAAGCAGCTGAAATACTTTCAACAATAATTTTCTGTGTTTCTGATTTTGAGTATTTTGGAAGGACAGAAAATTCCAAAGGTAAGTGTGAATTCTGTTTTAATTCTGTGCTTGAATTTCCTAGGATTTTTGTAGCATGTTATCACGTCTGTAGTTGATGTGTTCACACTAAATGCTCCTGTTTCCTCTATCAATTCTTTGGCTGCCTAGGTGGTGTGACTGCAAAGTGAATTCTTTTCCTGAATCTGGTTTTGCCAGCCCTACCCGAATATGCTATCAGCCCATGAACTCTAGTATTTTCTTCCAAATTCTGATCAGCTCCCCTGTTCAATGAGGAGTTGTGTATGTCCGCTTTTCACTTCCTTGTTGGTTTTTTTTTTCCCTTTTGACTGGCAATCCCCATCCTACTTTCCCTTCACACACTATTTCACTCTTAAAAGGCAAGTGGCAGGGCTCAGATCCCTTCGTTGAGACTCTGCAGATCCATAATAACGTGCAGCAACAGGTTCCGCCGATCCTCCTCCCTGCCAGTGGGCAAGCCCCTGATCTTGTCCCATACACAGTGATTGGCAGGACAGCCCAAATCATATGTAACAGGAAGGAACAGTAAAAAGAACTGCCCCCAAATTTGGCCCAAACAGAAGATCAGGCTGAGCGGCACAGACAGCTGCGAAGAATGAAAGCTTTCGGCATAGACAAGGGGAGAGGAGCACCCTGTAGAACAATGGAGGAATTTATGAATTCTTTAAATAAGAATGTCAAAGCAGATGCATGGACTGTCGGACTTTCAGTTCAGCCCTCTGGGACAGGCTGCAATGCTAGGATTATTCCAGTCTCTACCTACATAGTTCTGGCAGAAACAGATGATCAAACAGAAATTAATTAATGGCTGCCTGCCCCTCCTCCTCATTAGCACCTCACATCCCTCAACTGCTCCTTCCTTCTTTTCTCTTTTGTACTCTGTCCCATGACTCAAGCCCTCTCAGCCCTTCTGTCTTACTCTTTCTTGTCCCAAATCTCTTTTTTCCCTCTCCTTTTTTCCCCTCTCCAAAGGAATAGTCACACTTTCATTTCTGAAAATAACGTGCATACGCTCTTTGTTATCTTCTGTACTCAGCTTGCATACTTTGCCCTTGTTCCTCAACAGGAAAAAACCCCACATCAATAAAATGAAAAGAACTGTGAAGTGCCTAAAATTTATTCACTGTTTCTCTAACCTTCTGAGCACTGCAAAGATAGGGCTTACCAACAAATCCTCCAAATGTAGTAATTAAAAGTAAATAAAACATAACAGCACAGAAATTAAGTAGAACTACCAGTTTATCTTTTAATCATCATTCTTTGGAAGTTTCTGGCTATTAAAACAGCTATTAAAAGGTAATTCCCCCTTAGTAGATGCTAACCTCTTCTAGTAGAGTCAGATTTTTTCAAGAGTCAGAAGAGTCAGATTATTTCAAGTAAAGGGAAAAGAAGAGAGAATTCATGCTTCAAATGAAAGAAACCTTCAGAATGTCTGATCCCCTTATTTCTGCAAGGCCTTTGCCAGTCTCAGCAGAAAACCAAGGATGTTAAAATGTTCAGTTGCCTTTTTGGTAGAAGAAATGTGGTATTACTGGCACACTGCTGGGAGCTGGGCACTGTACTGTATTTGCTATATCCATTAAAGAGATGCTAAGTGTTGTCAGTTTAGCACCTTTAAGTACTACCCTCATGCACATACAAAAAATCATGTCAAAGGGTCATTTTTAGAGGAAAATTGTGAAGAGCTGAAGTAGTATATCTAGTATGAAAATGTCATGGCAGCTCCATCACTAACATAATACCTAAAAAAATGCTTGGAAATATTTCAGTATTTCAGGTCATGTCAAGCACATCAGGTCTCTGAATTATCTCGGCATTCCAGTGGTTCTCTTCAGGCTAAGCCTTCGGTGCCCAGCCTGTTGCAAGAGTAGGTGTCTGAATCTCCATTTCAGTGCTGCTCTTCAACTGCTGGAGAAAGAGAGAAAACAATATCTTCTGCCTGTACTTTTGCCCTAAGAAAAAAAGAATCTTTGTTGGGGCTCTGTAAAGACCATTTTAGAAGGACTTACACAATAGCAAGTCAGCAGAGGATACAGTCACACTCAAATAAATTACCTTAAAAACATCATTCTTAGCTTAATGAAATTGGTGCGTTTTCAAAGGAAGAAACACAATATTTCCTCAAGTAGGGAATAAACTCAAGAGTAAGTATGTTTTTAACTTATCTGCCAACTGTAAATGGAGAATAATAGTATGAAATCCTAAATCTATTTTTTTCCTGTCAGTGAGCAGACAGTTAAAGCCATGACCTACCTGTCTGAATCCAAACGGCAGACTCTTTTTTTGTCTATCCCAACATCACCATCCTTAGTGTGGAGACTGACCTCTTCAAATGTCTTTCCGGAGGAAATCTTCCAGCTTTTACTCTTTAATTGTGCCATTACAGCAAAGTCTTTCGGTGATCTCTTTTGTCTAGTATCATATGGTAAAATATAAAGAGAAAAAGACTGAATCAGATGTCCTTGCTTTTTTAAATTACAAAGGGGAGAAAATTCGGTATGAACAGTCTCTGAACAATAAGACTTTGAAATAAAGTGCAGACTGCTACAAGGTCTACTGCAGTCAAACGCTGCCAGGGAAAGTTCTCATCAGACATGGAGAGATTTCTTGCATTCCTAAGGTCGCGCTCAACCTCAGTCAATTAATTATGGGGGGTTTTTGATTGCATGGTACACATGTTGTAAAAGAGTCCAGGAAGTGTGAAAAACAACAGGAAAAAACAACAGTATGTATCTTCAGCAGAAGAGCTTTCTGAACTATATACATATATTTGCCTATATGTTCCCACCATTACCCTGGCTGTATATGCCTACCTACTTAGCCACTATGAGACCACCCCCTGTCACTCATAACCATACAAAGGACATCATCCTCAACTCAAACCTCACTGCAGATTCTGCCACTGAAGTTATGTCCGAAACATTCAATGCAGAGCATAGCTCACATCCAGCTTTCCTATCTGCCCGTTCAGCTAAAATTCTTGTCTAGGCTCACGTCCCTTCTCATTTCCATCAATCTTCTCTTTTTCTGGTTTTCAGAAATGCAGCTCTGATGTTGCCATATCTATTGTAATGATTCTCCTCAACTTCTACCGTATTCCTTTTCAGTTTTTATCTTTCCAATGAATTTGCCTCTGCTTAATCAGTCATAAACTTCTTGAGTTTGATTTCAGTACGTTTCACAGATTACTCTTTTTTTCATCTGGCATTTCTTTACAGCAGATGAAATTCGCCATACAAATTTGTTTAACACAATGTATTGGCCTCTAGTTTGCTGTTAAATTTTCAGACAAATTTGTGGGCTTTTTTCCAGGCATCCTTCATACTTAAAATGAATTTCATGTAAATACATGGGTTCATTTTTCCTCGCAAATACCCTTCTACCACCATGCGCCCTAAAAATTTTGTACAATCAAATGAATATTGTGTCTTGTGTTGTCTCATAGTTTATTTGTATAGCTTTTATACAAGTATAGCAGTATAGCAAGTATATATGCTATAGATGAATCTGGTTTTGGTTCTTGTTCTATGGATGTATTACCAAACCATTCGGGGCAGACTTAGTATTTCCATTTTTGTATTGTTTTTCTGTCTGTGATTTATATCAGACATGGCAGAATTTTGAGTCGTTGTTAAAGCTCCCAGACATAAAAGCTACAAAAGGAATATTAATGATTTTATCATGTGACTTTCAGATAACAAACTCATCCAGTAAGCCATGTTCTTTTTGTTTTAAAAATACATATAATTTGGGACACCGTATAAAGAAATTAGAATACTAAATAACAACAACAACAACAAATTATGAAAACTTTAGATTATAGAGGTGCTTTTCTTGTTCAGATTAAGGTATATCTAGCCTAAGTGGACAGCCAGAGAAAAGCAGGAACAGAGTAAGTATATATTTATATTATACAGTCGTTTCCCAACTTCCAGTTATTTTCAATGTTGTGGGGTTCTTGATCCTGTTGTGGTTTATCCATTTAGTGGCCTATAATGGGTCTTTCTCCTAAGAACTTGTCCATTCTCTCTTGTAACCCATGTAGAGTTCTTTAATACCTCAATATTATTACACAGAATTCCACAGATCTACTACCTTATGTAGGAAAACATTGTTTTGTTTGCTTTGAATCTGGCTCATGTTCTGCTATACCTCCCAAGTAATCTCTTTCCCAAGCTAAAGAATCCCAGCTGACACCGTCAATTCTGATAGTGTGCCTGAGATAGACTTCAATTTCTCTAATGTCTCTTGTTTTCCTTCAATGAACTTTTCCCATCTTTATAGACAGCCTTTCTGTAGTGAGAGGACAGCGCTGAAATGCAGGCAAATAGTTCATTTATTCAGTTGAATAATAATGTTTTCTCTTTTGTTCTCTATTTTTTATTCTCTGTTCCTTTCATGTGATTTTTAAGATTCTGTTTTTCTTGGGGCATGAAGTGAACATTGACTGCACGGAAATGACACTTCCATAAAAGTGCCGTAATCCCAAGGTCTTGTTCCGAAGTCAAAGCAGTCAACTCAGAGTCCATCGTTTTACGTGCAAAGCTAGGATTTCTTGTCTTCAGAAGCACAGATTTCTTTACATTTATCTATACTGCATTTCACTTCCTTTGCCTTTATCTCTATTGAATTTCATCTGCTATTTTATTTACTGTCCAGTCAAGTAAGAATTTACACCATTAGTAGTTGAACCATTTCATACCTGAACTCTTTTAGAATTTTTGTGATAGTGCTGGTTTCTATGTAGTTTATCAGACCATTTTACCTTTTTTTAAAATATTTTATCTCTAGCTGCTTCCACAATAACTTCAAATTCAGACAGATTGTCCACTGAGCCCTCTCCCCCCAGAGAACTGTACTTGGAGCATCTTCATTTCTTTTTCATTGAAAATACTGATGGAGAAAATTCATCTCTCTGAATACATTTCATACAAATCATCTCCTGGGTCAATGGCTGCTGGCATGGTTTTTTCTGTTTCAAATATAACTTATTATTAATTTTGATGCTTTTATCTTGTTGATTCTCAAATTCATTTTCCATTCCACCAAATGGATCATATTTTGACATTTAATAAATTAAAGCTTATGATACTTTTTATTTTCTTGTTTTAAATACAATTTGAAGGATTCCTTCCTGTTCATGGTAGTCTCCCTAACTTTGCTGAAAAGTGATTTCAGCTTCCTTTTATATTTTCTCTTCCATTTCCATAGGTGATAAACACTAATGCTGCGATTCCAGTATAATGTTGTCCAGTAGCTTACATGCCCATCAGAATTTAATTCCTTGGACTATCCTTGGAGAGGGGAATTGGAGGCACCAAAAGTAGAGATCATGGGTTGAGATAAGAACGATTACTGGAAACAACAATGAAATCAGAACATGAACAGTAACAGCAACAATATTAATAACAGAAGTGTACGAGAGAGAGGGGAGTGATTAACATGCAAAACATTCACCACAGAGCCCAACCCGACCACGCCACACTCCCGTAACACGGAAATGATAACCTTCCCCTGTCCCCAGAAAATGATGTGAGGTGGTATAGAATAACCTTCAGGTCCTAGCCATAGCTCCTCCTGGCTAGTACAAAAACTAGCCCTGGCCTGGCCAAAATGCTGTCATAGAAGCCTGAGTCTTTAGCTTCTTGTTTGACTAAACGTTCTTCCCTTTTGTCAGGAGTACTGGTGCATCGCAGCCAGTTACACCTTCCCAGCACGTCTTAGGAGCCTTTGCAGACTCCCCAGGGGTGTTTGCCAGCTGGTAGTCACTGTGCAAACCTGAAAGTCTCATGGGATCCCAAGTCCAGCTATCCAGAAGTGCCATGACAGATTCTTCTGCCAATACAACCTTTCCCTTCATCACTGATGGAGAAAGAAATTACATGCAATACAAGTAAAGAATGTCACTCCTTTATTTTTTAATAATCAAGACTTAGTCCCTCTTAACAAGATATGAAAAATGTGAACATAAGCCAGTAATTCCCACTGATTTCAGTGGGCTCTGGCTCAGGCTTTTAATGACGCTGACTGATACACTTTTTCCAGATGTAGTCTTTCATCCATCACACCATTCTGTTGCTCTGAGGAAATCTGGGATGTAAAGAACATCTGCCACAATGAACATAAAAAGCACAGACCTGCTGTTACTAATGGGAAGTATTCTAAGGGCTTGGATTAAAAAAAAAAAACTTAATTAATTTTACAAGAATAATTACTTTGAATGTGAGTGCCAATGGCCCTTCTCACATAAAGCTTTTCCAATACAATCTTGTTTTGGTCTTGCTGAGGACAAAAAATGCTGCAGTTGTTCTGACAAAAATCTTTGTGAATTGCTGTAAAATAAATTCTACTGAAGAGGTTTCTATAGCTTCCTTTTAAATTCTATTTATTTATTGTCTGTAAACAAAGAAGTTGAGCTGGCCTGGTTTGGATTTGTATGACAAATTATAATGAAATAATAAAACCTCTAAGCAATCAAGAAAGGAAATAACTGCTTTTAATGTCCTCTGTTAAAATGTAGTAGTGACATTGAGGAATCAATTTGCTGCTTTTTCTAATATTCATTATATCACTGATTAGCACAATGTTTAGCAAAGACACAGAAGATGTCTTTTATTATGACAGATTTTATAGCATCTAATCAGTTTTTAGTCTGGTTTTGCCAAATTGTGTAGTTGTTTTTTTCCTGAAAAATTGTATTTTAAGAATTTGAGCTGATTTAAGATCCAATTTATTGCAGAAGAAAAGACATTCAGTTATGCTAGAGCTCCCCTTCATCTAGGCATGTATACAGTTTCCTTTGTCTTTTAAAAAGGAAAAGCAATCGCCAAGACATGTCTTTGTTAAGGTTCCCTGCTGGCAGCATATGGCAAAGCTACTGGCACCTTGCCTGGAAAATGCAGCAAGGACTGATAGATCTGATCTCATTCTGTGGCTGGGGAGAAAATAGATTACAGTGAAGGCCACTCTTAGGGCCTGCGACCATCAGTTGCTTGGCAAGAAGCACAAGTTCCTGAAAACAGATCTGAGAAGGTGAAAGAGAAAGAGATTTTACCTTCCTAAGTGATGGCAGAGCCCCCAGAACAGTCCATGCTAGAGCAGGACCTTCAGAAGTCTCTATGTAATTCTGTTTTATGTGCTACTGTGAAATAAAACTCTCAAGGTATAAATGTTTAAGAAATAATAGCATATAAATGCATACAAATATTTAAGAACTACTACTCGAATAATAATAATAATAGCAACAATTTTATTATAAATAATATTATAATAATGTAATATTTTTACATTCTCAAGTTTTTGTTGAGAACTGAGATGAAGTCCTGCAGCTGCAGAACTTCTGAAAAAAAACCCAGATTTTCTTCCATACTGTCATATTGCTTGAACAAGACATTAAGAGCGATGACCCCTTTGATGTAAAAAATAGACTTACTTTTTCTTATTTGAAATTAGCTTGGCAGTACTCAGTTTTGAAGGGTTTAGTCTTATTGAATGGAGGGGGAATCTCCTGTAATTTTGATGGTTTATAAAGCAGGAATCCTGAAAAGACTTGAACATCTCCGGTCCCAAACTTGGACAAGACTTCTAGCGATAAGATTCTACTCCATTCTTCCATGAAGATATTTGTATGCTAAATATCATCTTATAGCAATGGTCATTTTTATGCTTATACAGATTTAGTACCCGTGACAATTGATTTCCGGATTGCTTTAATTATTTCTCACACTTGAGAAATGCTGTAAAAATTAAAATAGAAAGGTTCTTTTCAATTACACTGGCATGATTAATATTTTTTTTCTTTAATGAGAATGTCCAGCCACAAAGATGTCTTCTTAGTCCCACTGATGGCAGGGTGCGGTTTCACATGAAGTCTGCCATCTTCCATCCTCAGTACTCATACCAAATTTTGCAATGATCAAACCACATACTGAGCCAGTTTCTGATCTGACAGGAACCTACCCTACCATGCAGCCCTGTGGTTCTAAGACCAAGTGATCCAGTGCAAGCCAGGGGCAGGGACACAGGGTCAGGAACATGAGGGAGAGAGGGAAGCAGCCATGAGTGCCCAGCTCGACAGCAGCCCATGTCAGATCACGTGTGACACGCAGCTGCTGGCGGCTCTGTGGTCAGATCAGTCGGGCCTGGAGTGAGACAGCACAACCCCATCACCCCTCTCCCATTCACTTCTCCTGCATGTTTTTTGCAATTACATCCTTTACACTTGCAATTAGCACTGACCTGGAACTGGTCCATATAAAACCTTTTCGTTCATCTCTTTTGCACAGCCTTATGTGAACTGGTGCTGAAACATGAGTACCCAAGGTCGAAGGATGGATAAAACTGTGTCTCCAAGTAGCACTTTAAGCTTACTGTGAATTAAAACAACTGTGTTACTTTGGCCTAAGCTATTCATTACATCCTTTACTGTTCCATGTAATAAAAACATACCTGTCTGTGTTCTCACTATTATTTATTTGTATTCTGTGACTCAAGGTGGCTCTAAAGAAAAACGATTTGTGGAATCCACAGTGCAGAGTCTTTTCTGTTGCTCCTCAAAAGACTCTTCTCTCTCTTCTGGATTCTGCAGTCATGAAACTGTATACCAGCAAATCAATCTAAAAAAATACAACCTTGAAAATCATGCTATGTCCCCTTCCAAATCAAATAAGAGAGCAGAGGGGTAGAGACAGGGAGCAAAAATTCCCACTGTACTGATTTTTTTATTTAAAAATGCAATGTGGATTACTTCTTTTAAAACTCATCGCACTGGAATGCTCTGATTTTAAAATCACAAGTTATTTCAATTTAGCCAGCTTTTAATGAAAGCTTGTTTTGCACAACAAACAAATACACTGAATTCAAGTTTGATTAGACAGATTGTTCTTGTAAGGACTTATTTATTTTAGTTTTTTTAAAAAATAGTTCATCTCCAGACTGGCCTCTTGCAGGAATTTTTAATTTCTTTTTTTTTTTAATTAGTAATGATTCTGCTGTGAAGAGGTTGTGTAAATATATCCCCTATATTTTTGACAAGGATATTACTTATCAGAGCTCCAGCATTTTAAATTATGCTTGCAGAAGATATCAGTTTTAAAATTTATTCATTTCATCTGCATCTGTTCTGCGTTTCATGGAGAAAAGACAAGAGTATTGGGTGCTTGAACACTTTAGGAGTACTACATGTGTTTGTTGAGACAGCTCTTTCACACAAGTGCTACTGTTCTGCTTATGTCTCCGTAAATAGGGATGGCAGCCTGAAAGAGGTGTTTCTTAAGGGCAAGTCCCAAAGTGGAAAAACAGATGGGCAAAGACAGCATCAATGGAGTAACATCTCAAAGTATACCAGCTTGTAAGTTAGTTAGACAAATAGGTTAGTGAAAGACAGGAGTCAACTGTTTTGGACCAAATATCTTCTGAAACCAGCAAGTAAACAAACAAAACATTCTGCTGTCTTTAATCTGATTTCTTGTGTAATGTAAGGAGAAAACAGCCTTTCACGGAAAACAAAGAAAGTATGCTATGAAACTCCTTTTTAATTAAATATGCTAACTCTTATGTTGTGCCAGTTCTCAAAGAAAAATTTTGATGTCTTAGTACATATAAGAAATATCAAGACATGCTGTAGTTTTCTCCTTCACATGATTTTCATTTCAGTCAGGAGTCTGCTGTTCAAATAAAATAAATTCCTGCTCAGAGGTCTGATTACAGTTATATATTTCATGCAATCACACAATGTGAATCTTACAGATATGCTGTATATATTATTCAAAGGAGAAGGATGAGCTCAGTCCCACATCAAAGCACGTTACCATCCTTTTCCCATAAATATAATAATACAATTCCCTCCATTGAAATGAAGCTGTATTTAAAGAAAGGATAGCATGGGAATACTGCTTTTCGATAAGTGGTACATCACAAAATTTTTAACCGAGTAGAAGTTTCAAGAAAGAGTTAGTAAAACTCAAGAGTAACTGAAACAAATACTTTCATGCACTTTTTGATAAAGCTTTTGTGATTTATTAAAGCGAGATATTGGGATACTTTGTATTCTTAAGAACAGAACATTAAGTTTTGTACTATCTAGACAAAAGCATAGACAAAAAATGTCATTCTTTAAAATGTGAGGATGCAGCACTTTAATCTGCATCCAAGCTGAAACATGGTCTTTCTCCCTTCTCCCAAACAGAAAGAGTACAGCATATTTATTTATTATTTACCCAGAAAGGAGACAAGCTGGATTTCATGTTCCACTATGCTAGAAATTATCTGCATAAAGTACTAATGGTTCAAAAAATGTAATAATTTGAGATATTGCAAAAGGACAGTGGCTTAGAAGTTCTTTACAAGAACCTGTCACTGCCCTCCCATGTCAATTTTGTTTATGTCTGAATTATACTTCATCTGGCAAAGCCACGGAAAGGTTTAAACTATTGCTGATGTATCAATTGCTTATCCCCAGTCATGTGCCACTGTCTGTGAAATCAGGCTGCTTACAAAACTCATCAGCCCTTGCAGTGTCTGATGTCATAGCCCTCGTAGGAGGAACCCCAAAACTAATGGTTTTGCACAGCATGAACCATGTGAAAATAGCAAGAAACAGATATTATTAGATGTTCTGCACAAGCACTCCAGGTCTCACCAGGTTCATATCAGGATACTGCAGATATCTTGGTTTTGCTCTGAAGCATGAGATTTATCCAGAAACACCTTCTCAAATGCAACCGAAGTCTATCCCTGTGCATCAGCTTTTATCTCCAGCGATTTTGGCAAAGGCCAAATATGACATCCTGAAAGAGTGATTTATTTTAGCTATAGCTTAGATTGCCTCTGGGAACCACCCATATCTTTCTACAGATTTCAGAGGCAAGACTTGCATAAACTAAACTCCTAACTTTTGCATTTCTAAACTTCTATGGAATGTATTGCCCCCAGTGCACAGTCATTCACTGAAACAGATGCAAAACACACTCCACACCCATCCTTTTCAGGTGGCTTTGTGTTACCCAACAGTGCCAGGATCTGCAACATGATCCAAAGACTCCTAAAGTAATCAATAATAATTCTGTCATCTGGTATTAACAGCTGGAACGATGTATCTCTTCTTGCTGCAATGCATAAAACATACTAGATTTCTCAACTACCTGAAAAACATTATTTTGCAATTTCTATTCAGTAATCCTTTCTACTTCACAAATACTAACCTTCCTCTAAAAACTACAGCAAAATAGAAAGGCAAATAATGTTTTCTCTGGAAAGTACATGAATAACATCCTTACTTCCAAAATAGCAGTATCTGTCCTGTTCATAAATCGCAAGAATCCCCTGTTACCCTTTCCATAAAGAAAACAAAAGCATACGGCTCTTGTTAGTGGAAGACAAATGAGATTTTTCTCCAGCCTAGGTTTGTGGAAAATAGCTTGATCAGAATTACGTCTCATCCTGTCCTCTAAAGGCTCTGTCACTGCCTTAAATGAGAACAAGTTTTGGCGTATTGAAACGGTTAGATTTGGAAGCCTTATTTTTTCTACAAATTGTGGTTGCATTAAAATACTGGCATTCTCCATGGAATTAAAAAATACAGAAAAATAAATTAGAATACAAAATCTATTTATACTATTCTGAGTAATCCTTTGTTGGCACAGCTTTTGCAGATAGTGCCACAGCAATAAGATTATACTTTATAAACGTGCACAGTTTTCATGTTTCTTTGTTACTACTATATTGTTCTCTTTAATATTTGGAATGCATAGTGAACATGAGAACTCGTGTATCATTCTTTACAGCTGTTGTACAGTCAATTATACTTTTTTTTCCCGTGTGTGCGTGTGTATTCCTACATTTCTGAAGCTGCCTATAAGCTGTTTGCTCTGTTCCCAGACTGTCTGCTTGAGTCGCTCCTGTGGCAGCTGCAGCAGTTTCTCCTAAGCAGCAACATGTCCTGGAAAGGGCTGTCAATACCAAACTATTATTTTCCAGCAAAGGAGAACAGCTTGAATCAGAGAGCAAACTCTGATCAAATTTTTATAAATAATTAGCCAATAGCTGATGAAATATGATCGTTTTTACTAGTGTGACTCTAACTGTCATGCCAGACCTGGAAATCCATCCATGATTTTTCTCAGTTGGTATAGATTCCCAGCATAAAAAAAAAAAAAAAAAATTAAAAAATCAGCTGAGATATGAGTACATTTTGCTAAAACTATGTGCAAACAAGATTAACCAAAGGCTAGCTTGAATTTTGAACATCAGAGCAGAAGACTCATAAGAACTATCTATTTCTTCCCCAGCATGGTCCTGGAAGTATTATTCCAGCATGTTTCTCCTTACTCCATAGGAGAAACTAAAAAGCATACTTTAACCTTCTATATTAAGATGAAAGAGCAAAAGCCTTGAGACAATTACAGGCATAGAAACAGAAGCACCTTTCATTTGTCTCCAGTAGGTTGTTGCTGAATAGTTGAAGCAGCATCCAGTTAAAAACAGTTTCAGGTACCAGTCCTGCTTACATTTTTAGTGAAGATTTTGAATTTCTATTGATCCGTTAAACTTATCTTTTATTTATGGAGTTCAGATAGTTTTTTCAATCAAACACAAGAGCAGCTTACAGGGATGCTGTGGATGCAATTCCATGAAAGAGATTATCTGTAAAAGGGCACTGGATCAGCGTTGTTTTTAGGGGGATCATTCCAGTAACTTCTTGTGGTCTTTTGGTGAGATTCAAGCCATCCAGGTGGGTGAAAGCGTGTGGGGCCTGTATTTCTGCAGCCTATGTTTTGGCAGATTATATAACTTAAAACAAACTATATTTTAAATATAAAGACCAGCTGTTTTCATTTGCTCTTTTGAACCTAGAAAGTAAGCAGAGACATGGACCACAATTAATTTCATTTTAAGTACTTGATTCTCAGCTGCTATGCTTTTGCCCTGTCATTCTTACTTGCTGTTCCTAATAGCCATGGAATGATATTGCATTTAAACCCCTCCTCCCAACATATATTTTATAAATATTAGCATTTGAACCTGAACATTTTCATCCATTTGGAATGTCTTATTATTTTGTTTCTGTTTCTCTCCCATAACTACTGAAGCCTTTCAAATGAAAAGGTTTATTTTCTGTAGATAAGGGAAACTCTTGCTGGGGACCTGTTTGCTCTTGTGGGATCTGTTACCTGAGGTTCTGCCCACTGTCTCAGTCCATGCTGCTCCAAAATCTCTAGAGAAAATGTACTGAGCCAGATTTATATCTGTTAACTGGCAGATACAAACCCTCGATTTTCCATTATGAACAACCCACACAGCCACCTGGTTCACTGTGAAAGATACACTTCAATAGGTTTTCTATGCATGGAATGGATAAGAACATTTTTATGCTAAGAAATGTCCTGACCAATGATTCTTTTTATACTCCGTATGGACAAACAAAGAACTTCCCTCTAGATTTTTAAGCAGATTCAATAATAACAACTTATGATAGCTGAGGAATTGGGATTTTATAACAATTATATTCAAGGACAAAATTTTAAATACTTGCGAATACATTCACATTTTGTCAGAAGATGCTTCAGTTCGGGAAAGAAAAATTAATGCTTCATTTTATTACTGCTAATTTCACTTTTGCTAAATAGCACATATTCATGTAGTCACTCTTGTATAAAGAGTGTATTTATTTTCTTTTTAAAATAAAAGCCTTTATTTCACAGTAAGGATTTATCTGCTTTAAAGCAATTATAATTACTTTAATGCTACAGCAGTCTGTATAACTGTACACTTAATAAAAGCATAATATTGCAGAAAATCTGCACATTTGGGCTCATAACTTGAAGTTTACAAATAGCACTGTAAAAACCCAGGACACAGTATGTATTTGCAATATAAATGAATAATTATAAGTTATATACATAAGTGCAAGTGATCTAAAAAAGCTTTTCTGTCCTCATAGAGTATTTTTCTTTGACTTGCTGAGCAGATTATAAACTCTGTAAAACAATTCTTCCCTTAGTGATAGAACATACAACCACTTTTGCCAAGGTTTTTTTTTCATTTCCCGATCTCTAGGAGGCCTATTTAACAAAAATTTTGTTTTTATGGTTGATAGCAAGTTATGCTACATGTCCCTAAATTGTATAAAATTATTGTGTACTTTTAATGGATATATGGAGACAGGAACCTTTATGAACGCGTATTTTTGACAGAGAGAGATGAGAGAAGTAGAATATTTCCATACTATGCATTTCAGTACCATTCATTTTTAATTTCTTCTTTGTTATAGCCCTTGTGCTGTTAGTTTTCAAATTTCCAGTAGTTTACTTCCTTTCACCATAGTTTCTTAAATGCTAGACATATTTTTGTTGCAGTTTAAAAAAAAAATCTGGTTTCTAATCTTAATTTTTTTCTTTCTACTTTTTTTTTCTCTAAAGCATAGCATTTGACTTAAATAACTCTAAAATTATGAAATTCTTAAGGCTGTTTGTTTTGCAGAACAATTGCAATGTTTACACTTGATGGAAGATTTTATCACAAGCTGCTATATAGAAATGTTACTGTCCCTATCCATCCACCTCGGACCCCCATGCTTCCTTACTGCCATTAGACCAGGGATGCAGGAATAGAAAATGCAGCCACTGCATTTCACGCAGTTAGAACCAAATACAAGTCAGGTGTTGAGGAAGATGTAAGTGAACTACTCCAAGTGGGCTTGGCAGAGGTCGGCACACATATATCCTGCTCTGCTGCTGCCCCCTGCTAAGTGCAGAGAAAGGAATACAAGGATGTACAACAGAGGGAACAGACATACAAATGGGAACAAGAAACAGCAAAATAAAATACAATCACAAAAACTCCCTGTGCATTTGTTGCATGTAAGCCAGGCTTTACATTTACATTTTTACACTTTTTTTTCAAAGTTTTTTAATATATTTTGCTCTCCTAGAGAGCAAGGAGAGTTCATTTGCTCTCCTCCTTTTCTCTGCTAAGAATTATTTTTAAAAGTCCTTGCCTTTTTACCAAATTTGATGAGACCTACGGAAAATCCTCAGTTTACACATTGTTCTGATTAACAGAGAAATGTCCTGGTGCTGTAGGACAATTCACAATGAATTTAGTTTCTTGATCAGTGACCAATTAGAACATCCCCAAGTCTAGTAATCTTTCCTTCTTATTTTCCTCCAAGTAAAATATGTAACTTCAAATTGACTATAATTTTGTCTGCTTTTTTTTTTAATTAATTAACAGACTTTGTCAAACCTTAAGCGTGCAATTCTTCAAATAACCTGATTTTATTATGACTTCTTATTCTTGTTCTTCAAGAGATCAGACCTGATTATATCTGTGGCTAAAATCAGTTGCTTTAAATAAAAAAAAAAAAAAAGTGAAGTACACCATAAATGATGTTGAACAGATTAGAAATCTGCAGATTTCTATGAATCAATTCATATTGACAGGTAAGGTTTGAGGAATAAAGACTTTAGAAACAGGAAGGCCACCAAAAGATAAAAGCATCTGAAATACAAGAAAAGTTTCTGAAATCAAAAGCTCAAATGAGCCTAAGGACAGGAACAAGGTACAATAACAATCAAAGAGGGCCAGTGAGAGACAGAAGCCATGAGGTGAGGCTGTACAGGAGAACAAAAGACAAGAGGAAAAAATAAATGACAAAGCACCAGAATAACCTGAGGACTTGATTTTTCAGCAGTGCTGAGCACTTCTGCAAGTCTAGCCCCTAGCTCTTAACGGACTGGTTCATCACAAAATCTTGCCAAAATACCTGAAGGATTTATGCATTCACTTATTTAAAAAGCAGAAACCTATGCGAAAATAACTTTACTCAGATTAAGGAAGTGACATGTCTAACTAAAGAATGATACATTTAATTGTCAGGTGTGAACTCAAAGGCACCAAACCTTAAGAGGGAATAAATGTGTTTACTTTCAGCTTAAGTAGCTAAGCGACAGATAAAAAAGTGGCAAAATTATCTGCCTTTATCCAGTATTCACTGTCTTTCTGGGAATGGGTTGATAAGTTACAGAAAATTGTTAGTCTTCAAGTATGGCCAATATATTGACAGCATTACTATAAATTAACCCATACAGTTTATATAACTATAGCATAGTACAAGCACTCAAACTTGGCAGCTAAGTAAGTATTTCTCAGAACCACGGATCCATCATCAGGATGCCATGGTTTGAGTTTATAATCAAAATTTTGCCAAGTGATGCAAGTGAGGGGTGGCATTTTTAGCAGTGCTGCATTGTGTGAAATTTAAAAATATTAACTCACAATTTTCAATATTAGAATGAAAAAATCTGATTTCTGATTGTTTTCAAACTTTATTTTTTTTATGTCTGCAAAATTCATACCCATACACAAAATTCCAAGTATTATAAATAATAAGACGTATATGAACAACGAAGCAGCTGAGCCATACAGGTCCAGGCAATAAAAGCTGATGTACACAATGATGAAAATTTATGAAAGCCCATGAAATGCATGACGAATTTGGCAAATTGATCAGGTACTATGCCTCTTTAAATTCATAAAAGCATAAAATGACAGCAAAAACTATAAATCATTGTGAAAAAAATTATACTGAGAAGCATATAAAAATCATGCTGTCTTTCCTAAAAATATGTGCCCAAGACATAGCCTAATGGAAATAATGTATCTCTGATGATCTTTCCTTAGTAGAGTAGAAACAGGATACTTGCAGTCTCCAAATTTTTTCTCTAAGCCGTATGCTGGCTGTGCCTAAGGGAGCAGGCTGTTCGGTCTGAGCAGAGTTTTGCTGAGCAGCCCCACATGGTTTCTGGCTGTCCGTCTGCCCTTTGGTTGCTCCCTGGTTTTCCTGCAACTGCTTTGGCAACTGGCATCTCCTGCAATCCAAGTATATGGTGAAAAGTTCAACTACTGTACTAGAGGGTGAGCACCGTAACCTTCCAAGTTACTCTTAGAGGTTTCATGTATTTCTCTTTTATAGAAGAATAGCAGCAATAGTATTCTTTTCCATAGTTTTAACATAGGCAAATTGTTCTTTCCATTTTGAAAAAAATGGAAAAGTACTGTCTTCATGACATAATGAATACTGGAACAGTTAACAGACTCCTGGAGCACACTAACTATGGTTTTTTTCTGTTTATCAACCCTGAAACAAATGAGGGAGACAAGCAATAGGATTGCATTGCTCCAAAGAAAACATTGTTATAACAATTTTTTTCTTGTGCCACCCAATGACTTGTCAAATGCATCTGTACAAGTTACCAAACTTAGCTGTTACCCAGGTTAAACTGGCTCTGGCATCTTGAAAAAAAGAAAAAAGGACTTTTGAATGATTTGCAAGGAATATGGTTGGGTTTTTGGGGGTTTCTTGGGGTTTTTTTTTAGAATTTATCATAACAGACAATTTGAGACAATGTTTGAAAATAAGCAGAAGCCAGTCTGTGGAACTAGTGAGTGAAAGAGAAGACATCCATTTGCTTCAATACATTTATTCTCTGCCACTTTGTTATTTTTTACCTCAGAATTTTTCTTTGTTACACAGCCACAGAAACCAAGAGCATTCACGTAAAGTTATTTTGCTTTTAACTTAGGAAAAGAACTATTTTTGTCTTAGGTTAGTAGCATGATGATTCCCTTTACCTAATAATGAATTTTTTAATGCCTGAGGAACAAATTTACCTTTTGGGCTACCTTTTGTGAAAGGAATCACACATCAAAGGGGCTGGTGATACTATCCAAAGATAGGCATTAAGTTCCCTATTCTGTACAAGACACACAGTAACGGAGAAAAAAATAGGGCAGCACTTGGACACGGTACTATACAACAAATAGCCATGCTGCTCACTTAAAATTATATAACTAGAAAAATAATTAAATTCAACCCATATTTAAATAATTAAAGCAACCTTGGCCAAAATATTATAGAATCATAGAATGGATCGGGTTGGAAGGGACCTCAAAGGTCACCTAGATCCAACCCCCTGCCATGGGCAGGGATGCCTTCCATTAAACCAAGTCGCTCAGAGCCCCCTCCAACCTGGCCTTGAACAGTTGCAGGGATGGGGTATCTACAGTTTATCTGGAGAACCTGTTCCAGTGCCTCACCACCCTCTAAGTAAAGAATTTCTTCCTACCTTCTGTAAGTTTAAAGCCATTCCCCCATGTCCTGTCACTACATGTCCTTGTAAAAAGTCCTTCTCTTGCTTTCTTGTGGGTTCCCTTCAGGTACTGGAAGGCTGCAAACGGGTCACCCCATAACCCTTCTCCTTTCCAGGCTGAACAACCCCAACTCTCTCAGTCTTTCCTCCATCTCTCTGATCACCTTTGTGGCCTCTTCTGGGCTTGCTCCAGCAGGTCCGTGTCTCTCCTGTAATGGGGACCCCAGAGCAGGATGCAGTACTCCAGGGGGGGTAGACGGGGAGAATCACCTGTATGTAATATATCATTATAAACCCCTTTTGAAAATCAAAGGGCTGTCTCAATGCCATGTATGCACTCAACTTTTGCCAACCTGACCGTAGCAGAATAATTAAGTTGGCAGTTTTATGATGAATTTCATTCCCTGTAACCTTTTCAGGACAATGAAACTAACTCTTTTGCCTCACCTTTAAACCACCCCTTCGACTTTGAACCACGACTTTTAACCCAGGTTGGTGAGCGCTCAGGCCTCTCCTGTGAGGGGAGCCCAGCTGAGAGGCAGACACGGGTGCGCACGTACCTAGTACCCACCAGCACCACACACCTTCCAGCAGTCCCGATGCCACAGGGAGCAGGCAGGCGCCTCTCGGGAAGGCCGTGGCAGGCTCTGCCCCGTGACGCTGTGGCAGCAGCTCTCAGGCGGTGTAAGGGCAGTGCCAAGAAAGTCCTGGTGGACAGCAAGCTGTCAATGAGCCAGCAGTGTGCCCATGCGGCCGAGGAGGCCAGTGCATTAGGAAGAGCATTGCCAGCAGGCTGAGGAAGATGATCCTGCCCCTTTATTCAACCCTGGTGAGGCTGCACCTGGAGTACTGTGTCCAGGGGCTCCTCAGTACAAAACAGGTAGCTCCTGGAACAGGTCCTTTGGAGGGTTACAAGGACAATTAGGGGAGTATCTCTCTTAAGAGGAAAGGGTGGGGGAGCTGGGCCTGTTCAGTCTCGAAAGGAAACGACTGAAAGCGGACTTTATTGATAACTATAAATATCTAAAGTGGGCGGATGTCAAGAGGATGGAGCCAGGCTCTCCTTGGTAGTGCCAAGCAACTGGATAGGAAACAACAGGCAGAAACTGATGTACAGGAATGTTCCACCTAAATGCAAGGAAAAACTTTACTGTGCAGTTGACCACGCACTGGAATGGACTGTCCAAAGAGGTTGTGGAGTCCCTCTCACTGGAGACATTCCAGAAGCGTCGAGATGCAATCTTGTGCCATGTGCTCGAGGATGACCCTGCCTGGGCAGGGAGGTTGGACCAGATGACCCTCTGAGGTCCCGTCCCACCGGACCCGTTCTGTGAGCGGGAGGGCAGGGGGGCACCCCCAAGGC
>VZTA01019307.1:9010-110502 GCA_013398855.1 Mohoua ochrocephala | reverse complement strand
CGAACGCCGGACCTGCTACATCCGGGCTGCGGCGGCGGCACCTGCCGCGGCGGGGGCCTCGGTGACATTGGGGCTCGGCGCTTGAAGGGGGAGGCAGCGCTGCGGAGCCTGCAGAGAACGAGATCTTCGCCCGCACTCGCCGCCACCGCACCACCGCCACCGCCCCGCTACCACCGCCATGGTGCTACGCGTTATCTTGACCCACGCGAAGAAGCACCCGGCCGTGAGTACCTGGGCCCGAGTACACTGCCCCGGCCCTGCGCCCGCCCTCCCCTGCCGCCGCTCGGTGCCCCCGGCAGCGCCGGTCGCCTCCTCCTCGCCTATCCCTTGGCATTCCTGTGCGTGCCGGGCCCCCGGACCGGCCGGAGCTGGTTGAGCAGACATGATCAGGTTCCCTTTTTCCTCTGGTCTCTGCGGCCTTGCTTGTGCTGCAAGGCTCGAGGTGGCCCTTCTGTTCTTGCCCATCAGTTTGCCCCCACGCTCCCACTTTGATGTTTTTGGTTTGTAATCTGAGTACAGACGGTAGGGGCTGTTTTGGCAGTGAGGGGACGGATGTGTGTCCCTCAGAAACGCGCGGTGACGGGATTTTTGGTTTGGTTTTGGTGTCTCTTGAAGAAGTGGTTTTTTATATCTGCCTTTTCATAGCTGCTGGTTCCTCAATGACCTCAGGGATGTCCTGCAAACAGGGAGCTTATGCCAGGAATTTAGAGGGCTACGCTTTTGTGGCTCAAAGTCTGTAAGATTGTTCTTTGGTTTGCCATAGCTGCAGTCAGAAGCGCTATGTATCAATACTATTTTGCTGTATTGTAGTATGATGTTAATTTTTTTTGTCATTCCTCCAGCTGATCCCTCTGTTTGTGATCATTGGATCTGGAGGTGTTGGTGCAGGCCTGTATCTCATGCGTTTGGCGATGTTCAACCCTGATGTCAGGTATGTATACAGTAATCCCCAGTGCCAGTCCCCTTGCTGCATGTGTTCCACTCCACTGCCTTGGTTTTTATGTTCCTGGAGGCCTTAATGTCTTGATCCAGTATCACCTGACATGAAGTGTGTGAGGCCTTCCTTGATTTGGAGATCTTTGTTTACCATGATATTTAGAGACTGTTGACAAAGGATGGTGCCTTTTTCTGGGGAAGCTTGGTTGGATGGGTGACTCCATGACCTAATAACCACAGTACATATATGATTTTTTTTTTTTTTTTTTTTTTTTTTTTTTACATTTTGAAGATAGTGTTAATATTCTCTCACATCTTGCATTTCTCTCAATAGCTGGGACAAGAAAAATAACCCAGAACCTTGGAACAAATTGTCTCCCAGTGACCAGTACAAGGTAAAATGAGAAATACAGATTTTTAGGAAGCATAATATTAGAGGTGTAGCCTACTGCTTTAGGATGTTTGATTATATAGGAAGGTAGTTGAGTGAGTGATGTATTTGTTCTGTGCAGCATTTGTTTAGAACCCTGAGCAGAGATGTCTGAGTTCAAGATTTAAAACTTCTCCAACGATGGTTAATAATGGGGTGAAAGGAGTCTATATGAAAGCAGTCATATCTATTGCACTGTAAGGAAAAGAGGAACTACATGTGAGAGGAAGAACTTACTGGCTCATAATACTCAGAAATAAACTACAGAGAGAAGGACAAAACCCCAAAAGTTCTTAACTACAGTTTTCTAAAGCTCTAAGCTGGTGGCCTTTACTCATGAGAAGCACTGCAGGAAAATGTCAGTGTTTAACATAACCATGAATTCAGTTCTGCAGTTGATTTTTTGAACACAAAACAGTGTTGTAGGTAGCTGGATGCAATAGAAATGTTCTTTAGCTGATATTCAACTAATTTCATTGAACTAACGAGGAAGCGTGCAAAGATGTCTAAAACATTTGGTAGTCTATGGAAATCCTAGAACCGTAGAATCATTTATGTTGGAAAAGACCTCCAAGATTATTGAGTTCAGCCTTTGACTGAACACCATATTGTCAACTAGACCACAGCACTAAGTGCCATGTCCATTCATTTCTTCTACGCGTCAGGGATGGTGGCCCCACCCCCACCCAGGGCAATCCTGGGTTTCAATGTTTGACAGTCCTTCCAGTGAAGAAATTCTTCCTGATGTCCAACCTGAACCTTCCCTGATGCAGCTTGAGGCTGTGTCCTCTCATCCTGTTGCTGGTTGCCTGGGAGAAAAGGCCAACCCCTACCTGGCTACACCCTCCTCTCAGGGAGTTGTAGAGAGTGAGAGTCTCCCCTGAGCTTCCTGTTCTCAGGCTGAAAAACAAGAGCTCCCTCAGACACTCGTCATATGATTTACTCTCTATACCCTTCACCAGCTTCATTGACCTTCTCTGGACACGAATCATGTTTTAATCATGTTTTACACAAGTGCTATTTTAGTGGATTGCTGTTAAGAATATTTTAAGACTATTCTTAAGCTACAAGAAAAGCCAACCTACTGTGTTGTCAAAGCTAGTGTCTTGTTCGGTACCATATAGTACTATTCCAATCATTGAAATAAGTAGAAAAACCCCACACTTCCAAAATAAAACAGGTTGCAGTTCCCTTAAAAGTCCATGAAGAGCATTTCATTCTTTGTTTCCGTTGCCAGTTCTGGAATGTTGCTGGTTTGTAAATATCTAAACTTGGCAAATCCAGCACAGTGCACAGCACAAATTCTTTTGAAGAGTGCATGACTTCTGTAGCATTCCCCTTCTGCCCTACCATGCAGACACAGCGTCAGGGTTTGCCATATTTGGGTGTGTGTATCATTGGGTACATTCTTTTCCAAATCTGCGCTGTGGGAAATGAAAAGGACATGTTCTCTAATTTGAGAATGACTCTTTAGTAAAAAGTTCTTGTTATACAAGTCTTAGCTTTTGTTGAGATTTTTTTCTATTGTAAACTTCTCTTTGTCATATTAACTTACTCAGTCTTTTTCCAAAGAAAAGAGTTGAAGACCTGATCATTCCTGTAGGAGTTGCACAGAAAGCCGTAATTTGAATGTGCTGTAGGCCATTTTGTTTTCTTTTAGAAAGTTAAAAAAAAATTTAAAATTGGGTATAACTAAAAATAATCAAGCTAATAGTTACGTGTTTTTCTTCCTTTTGTTTTTTTTTAAGAAAAGCTGTACGTGGTTGATGTCAAGTCAGGCTGGGATGCAGTTAGTCTGTAAACTCATTGTCCTCAGTCACTTTTCGGGTTGTTCTGGATTGCTCGTAAGAGGATCCAGTTGTAATAATATAAAATGAGTGTGTTAGAGGATCAGTTCTTACTTTCATTCCTCCTTGTCATCCTTTGCAGTTCTAGATGCAGCTACTTAAACCAAACTTGGCTTTTGCAGCACTGCTCTAAATGTTCCTTTGTGCCACTGTCTGTTCACAGACACTGTGCCTTGTGCCACTTGGCAAGCTGGCTTATGCCTTCAGTATACAGGAGCCATAGATTTTGAGCCAAATGGATAAACTCAGCAGTATTGTAAAAAGTTCGTCTGAATGGACTTGTAATTCTGGGGGTTAAGAAGAGATATTGTGGGTTTTCTCTAGTGGAAGACATGAGCACTGCCTCATTTTAAATGCAGAGTTTCTAATACTGGATGTAGAGTTAATATTAAAAAGTTACTGCTTGTCAAAAGTTTTTATTTATTATTGTCCAGTTCACAGACTCAAAATATGACTTCAGTTTCCTGACATGAGTTCAAGGATGCATATTTTTAGTAAATACCAGGGAAAATGTGTAGTCAAGCTTCTTAACTAATATTTTTTCCTTTCTCTTTCCTAGTTCTACTCGGTTAATGTGGACTACAGTAGACTGAAAAAGGACCGTCCTGACTTCTGAAAACACACTCATGTCCATAAGCTGCACAGAAATATCTTCCAGAAGCTGTCCGCACAAGTGTCATGCTTAATCATCCAGGAAATAATCAAATTTGCCTCACACACCACTAGGTCATGTGTTTGAAACTGTTTTGATGAGGCTTAATAAATGTTTAAAACTTGAAGTGTCTCCTCTTTCATTTTGCAAAATGACAATATCCTCCCATTAACAGTTTCTGCTGTATGGTTTGTCAGTAAGCAAAAGCCAGTTTATGTTTCCTGGGCAAGAAAGCGAAGTTGTTGAGGTGGGCTTTATGCTCAGTGCGTTGATCTCAGAAAAATAACTGCATGCTCATGCAGTTATACCAAACTTCAAGAACTTGAAGGTGTGCGTTTATATGCGTGCGTATACATATTTTTTAATTGCACCTGAATTTATCTGCTTGCCACTTTAAGAAGTTTTGGTTGCAGAAAAGTCAGTGACAACAAGTCATTATCCATCAGGGAAGCAGCAGATGTTGCCATATGTTGCTGGAGGGAAGGAAGAAAAACAGACTGAGCTCTCCAAAAGGTTTTGTTTCTTTTCTTTTGTTTTCTCTTTTCAAGTCAAGCAGGTTTTTTTAATAAACAGACAACTTTGAATAATTAAAAAATTCTACAAACATTCTCAAGATTTCCTGTGGATCACAGTTTTAAGGAATGGAAGCACAAAGCAGAAGAGGGTACAGGTTTTGGCACATAATTAGCTATTAGTGTAAGAACAAAAATACCTTTTAGAAAGGGCAAAATCTTACGCTTTAGTACTTGACTGAGTCTTGCTATGGGAAGACTAAAAGAAGACACCTTTGCAAGTCTGTAACTTATGGTAGGTTTTTTGTGCTTTACTGTGAACATCTGGCATTTCCTTGGATAAGGGATATTAATTCTGGACTGTCTGACAGAGTGCAGCTGTTCTTACCTTGATACTCTGCTTAAAGGAGACTCCAAGAATGTGGATAAACATAGCAACTATTACAAGTAATAAAGTCAAATCAAGCAGCAAGAACTTTTATTGGAGAAGAAAGACTATTCTGTGGTAATTGCAAAATAGCATATTTGCAAAGACTTCATATTTTATATGGAAAAATCTTGCAGGTAAATGGATGTTGTTTATTTGGTAGCAGTTCAGATTATCCTTTCATTATGTACTGAACTGGTGGATTCACTCACAGTTTTCATTTGCTTGTTTGAGAGGCTCTCATGAAGTAAGAAAATGAGTTGCGAGAGACATGATTACAGTGGTGGGCAAAGCCTGTAGGTGTCCTTGGGGAATGGTTGCTCTCTGGATCCAAACAGAACGTTCTGTTGCAATACTTCAGTTCAATTTTAAAAGTATGTGGTGTAAAAATGGGAAGTGTGTTTTATAACTTGCGAGCTGGCACTTTGGATCTTCTCTCTTCTAATACAGATTCTCTGGACCTTAAGAAAGACCAATATCCAGGAAGTAAACCCGATTCTTAGATGAGACAGTGTTATTCCTTTTGTGCATAGCTGACGAAAGCATAGGCTCATGTCTTTCTTAATAAAGGCACTTCAATGCATATTTCAAATGTATTTAACAAGTACTTTAGCTGTTTAAATCTTTAAATACAGATTGACTAGAGAACAAAAGGCAATTAATTCAATGTTACTTGTCTTTGCTCATTACAGCATGCTTGCTCCTAAAAACACACAAAGCTTAAAGTCTTCTAAGTTTATTTATTCTAGAAGTTATTATCCTGAGGGGACACTTCCTCCTTTTTGTTTTAGGGGTATACTTTTGTCCTGTGTTAAATATAGTGGGCAATAGTCACCATTACTTGCCACACTTGAAATTATTGACAAGAATCTTTAAAACTGCTTCTTTAAAACTATCATCTACCTCTTTCTTCATGAGACCAAAGATGGTATTCCCTGAAGACAACATGAAGAAATGACTGCCGTTTGGATTCTTAGGATTCCGTCTTATATTTATCTTTGGCCATTAACTTCTATGAAACAATGAAATCCCATCGTTAGTAGGAAAAGCGAAATCCTTCATTAATGCCGTGGCTTGTCATTTCGTTTGAACAGATGTGTAATCTGAGAGGGACTGATATTCTGCTGTCTTAGGTTTCAACTGAGATGAGTATAGCTGCTTGATTTTCGTTTGCGGCAGATCTTTTTGGGATGGTCAGCGTGAATCTAGTCTTCATGTCCTTTTCATGAGCCACATACAGAAGATTCATCTCTTATTTTTGCAGTGCAGCATTGTGCCTGCCACTGTCAGATTTCTCTTAACAGGGTTATTCTGTGCCTCCTGTATATCAGTGGTCCTGATATACTGCATGGTGATTAAATCTGAAATGAATTCCGCCCGTCTAGGATAGAAAGATTTACAGGTTTCCATAGTTCTGGCACATGGACACGTACTCCATGCAACATGTTGAAAAGTTTTTTATTTGCCTCCAGTAAGGAAAGCTCCTTGTGGGTATAAAATATCCAGCTGCCTCTAAGAAATTAAAAGGGTGTGCCTGATATTAAAAGAATAATTTAATTTTTTGTGGGATTTTTAGCCAAATGTCATCTGAGGAGTACATTTCAGATCTGTTTTCAAGCTCTGCTTTACCTTTGAAGTTAGTTTGGTGCATGACTATTGAATGACCTTTAAAATAAAGAAATGTATGTTTAATGCTGATTCGCTTGTAATACTTTGTCAGGAAGAAAGATTGAGAAGTTATTACAGGCATTTTAAAAATGTGTTTTGAATGAGTTAATTGAAAGAAATGAGAGATGTGCAAGTGCAAAGTTACTGTTTCTACTGACTGGCCAGCCTTACTATGGAAGCAACTGGATGAGCTACAGAGCCATTTCCTCAGGACAAAGTGAAGCCCAACAGGTCTGTGACAACTACAGAAAACAGGTGTTCACTAGCATCATTGCCACAGTAGGGTTTTTTTAATATTACTTAATAGAAAACTCACTCTTCAGTCCTCTTTTTTGAAATCCAGAAGCTGGTTGACTCCATGCTGTTGGGATCCGTTCACTTTTCCTTAGAAGTGGTCTTGACATCAGTATTTAGTCATGAGAAGTTTCTGTGAAGCTCGTATCATTTCATCTCCTCCTCTGATCTTTAAGCTTCTTAAGAGTGTCTCTGGACACTGCTATGATGGCATATTTCCCAAATGTGTGCTAATTCTGGTGCTGTGCAGTTTGGAAGAAATTTGGGGTTTTTTTTCAATAATTTCAAAGTGCTACTATCTGTGGTTGGTAAGGCTTAACACTTTCTTAGTAAGGATGACATGAGCACAGTGCAAGAAAATACACACCTCTTCCATTCTTGAGAAGCAAATCCATTTTTAGCATCCAGAGTAACATTTATCTGAACAAGAAAAATAATTTGCATTTTTTTCCTTCTCGTCTTTTTAAAAGTTTCATTTAAATGGAACAATAAACTAATTTTTAGACTAAGCTAATGTTATTCTCAGTTACAAGGTGAAGTACCTAAGAGATCACCACACTTGTTCAATATTTTATTTATATTCAGTCAGAATCCGTGGTGTTTTAGGTAATGTGAAATGTGAACATGAGTACGCAAGTAAAGGCAAGAAAAATGCGTTCAAACTTTTGATAGTTTGCTATTAACATTTACCTGACATTCATTTGCTACTAGACAAGACATAAGACTGGCAAGTGGAACTCCTGCAAGAGCAGCAAGTTCTGAAGATGATCAGAAAATTGTTTATTAACACATGGCAATGCATACATTACAAAGAAGAAAAGAAATTCTGCTGGTAATATTCATGGGTATTGTCAATGTTTTATAACAGTTACCTAAAATAATATTTCTAGGGTCATTAATTTGAATTACTTTGGACAAAATAATGCACTACACCATTTACAGTTCATCACTATAATGTAAAGACAACTTTACAAGAGAACTGCGCAAGCCATAATCCAATAGACAAATTTATAGACTTGTTTTTTTCACATTGGAAGCAAACTAACTATGAACATGAAATGTTTTCTAATTTTAGTTTCTCTACTGCAGGCAAATGAAACAAACTGCTGAGAAGGTAATGAAAACAGATTACTTAATGGTGAAAAATCTGAGTGCCATTCTTTTTCTACCAGTGGTGCCACTGCTGGAATTTAATGGAGTGGCACCAGTGTGTCTGAATGAAGATTTTGATCCTAGCTGTTTAAAAATAGGGTTGAATCTAATAAGATTTCCTCAGTACTGATAGCTTTTTTTTCCCCTACACTGAGAGCAGGAAGATAGCAGAACTCATTATTAACACGAAGAAAGAGGAATTTCATCCCAGTTTCAAACTTCCTGCTCTAGTTCCACTTACACTTCGTGATAGTCTCTGGGATTTTGTTAGAGTATTAAGGGGATAATTTGCTTCAGATGTTCTTATCTTCATGTTGTGTCAAACAAATTTAACTTCCTAGCTTTTTTTGGAAGCTTAGGGGAGGAAAATTCAGGCCAGCAATAATGTGCTTAAAATGACCAGGGATCACTGAAGCTTTTTTTTTTTTTTTTTTGCATGTGATAATCATCTCTCTCCTGCCCCTTTATAAAAGTCCAGGTAAGTTCAGGAGGTATACCAGGAGAAAAAAAAAGAGCAACAGACATGTGATGGAATAGGCAGATGGAGCTGCATCAGGTTTTATATCAATTACAGTAAATTCTTGGATTTAGTGCAGGAGCTTTCTTAGTTTATGTCCTTCAATTTCTGCATATATTTGGCAATGCAGAAGTTGTTCGTTACACCTGCCTTGACTGCTTGGCCTATTAGGATGCAGTGAGAATTAGTCTGAGAGTAAAGACAAAAGTATGATATTCCAATGGGTGTAAATTACTGTGCAAAATGAAAAAGCAGTAGCAGAATAACTGCAGAAGAAGATCTGGTGCACTGTCTTCCGAATTTAGATCACTAATAACAAGTTTGTATTAGTGCCATAATGTGAAATAAAAATAAAAACAATTTTATGGCTAATTTTGAAAATAGCATTCTTTCTTTCTGCATTGCCTCATAACGGCACAGTTTCTAAAACATTCCAACAATGTAAAATAAACATGTGAACTGTGTCTGAACTGTATGTATTTTAATTTATGCTTTCTTTTACTGACTTCATTCTCGGTAACCATTTATATTAGTTTTAGCTTGTCATATTTTATGTGTCAGCCTATGTTACTGTTTCTGAACAAAACTTATGCTTTCAAACTGGAAAAGGGTTTCAGAAGGTCTTTCATCTTAAATCTAGTTTTATTTTTATCTGTGAAAATTAAAGACCTGCATCACCAGAAAGAGTTTTTCAGCAGGTTGTTACTCAAAGCATTGGAGCAGGTACCCTGTCACTTTTTCTGTAATGAAGTGTAGCAAAGTAGGCAGTTGGATATGACTCTCCCCAAAAGAAGGGGACACAAAATTTCCAGGAGCTGTTTTATGCTGGTGGCGCAACACCTGAATATGAAAGAACTCTTTTTCATGGTTGGATGGATGGATTGTGAAGAGCCACCACCTGACCTGCTTTTTATCCAGGTCTCTGGCAAATGTTTGCTTTTGTCAATCCCTGGCAGAGGGGAATAAGGTCAGGAGCTGACTAATGGCCCAGACTGCAACAGCTGAGTACTTAAAAGTGATCTCGACTGACACGCAGTGTTTACAGAGTGAGGATAAAAAAGGTGACTCAAACCTTTCCTGTTTCCCATATCAAAGCAAATCTTTCTCAGCTGGCCTGGTAGCTGCAGCAAAGATTAGTTGAGTTTTTACAAATTCTACAGTTTATTAACCTGTGCTTGGGCTGATAATGCATAGAGAACCATGGGCAAAGTTCAGATGAGATCCTCAAATTTAGAGTATTTTGCCAAATAATTATTTCCACCACAGAGCACAGTATGCAGTGGTCAGGCAGTAGTCATGATTTATATTGTACATAGCAGCAGACCTCCTAATCCTGAAGTGTAGGTGCTTGCCCCAGCAGTCGAATGAGCCATGTAGCTGCATTTACTGGCTTATGGCGCTTAAACAGTCTGCTTCAGGAGCAGCGGAGCTCTTCTGAATGAAGCTTAATATGTCGTTATCTACCTGTGTGCACATTAAATGCAAAATAAACAGTCCAGTAGTGTATCTGAAATTCTATTTGGATGTATTTTACTGTTTCTCAGTCATTACAGAGAGTTTTTATGTGAAAGAAGAATGAGGTTTAGGAGACCCCAGAAAAAGAGATTTGTTACATCCAAAGCAAGGAGAATGGAGAGACAGAAACAAGCAGCCTACTCACTCAGGCATAGGAAAGCAGAGGATGTAAAATGTGCAGTGGAAGTACAATGAATTCCTCCGTTACAAATTATTGTCACAGGGAAATGTTTTTGTACATGAATTCTGACACAGAAAATTGGATGGATTTTTTTGTTTGTTTGTATGTTGCATTCATTGAAAATGAGAAAAGCTCAGTGGCAGCAGTATATAAATGTGTATAGGTATGTTGCTTAAGGTCTCCATTTTTCTTGTCCTCAGTCTTTATTCTCTCATCCTCTCAGCTAGATAGCCAGGGTTTCTGCTTACTAGCCTGAGAAATCCACTTCACTCATATATCTTCCTCTTGTCAGGAGCTTTCCTTCTGTGAGGCTGTGCTGTTTCCTGACATGCTGCAATCACTGGCTACTTTTGCGTTAAAAAGAAATAGCACATTTCCCCATCAACATCTCATTACATCTGTGTCACCAGATTTCCGAGTAAGCAGAAAAGTTCAGTGAGCCAAGTAAAACTTTTTAGGATTTGCAATAGAAACCTCGCTTGACACCAAAATGTTTACGAACAAATGGATGATCTGATGGCAGCCTGATCTCTCTGAAAAAGAAGGGATCTCATATCCTGGGCAGAAAATATCACTGTACATTAAATAGATAAAATATTGTTATCTATTTCAGGATTGTATGAGTATGTTATTTGATAGCATAAACCCAAATAAATTTAGTGTCACATATAGAAAGAATATAGTAAATATTCAACTTAAAAATGCAACTGTAAAGGACACAAAGATATTTGTATTTTGTGTTGTTTTGTTTTCTACTGAAACACTGTTAATACCAAGTAGAGCTCTTTGTAAATCCAGAAGGGACAACATACAGTGTTACTTGCTTCAAACCAGATTCTGTATTATTGTACGAGGTACCTGTTGAAATTAAAAGAGTTCCCCATCAACTACAGCAGGCTTTGTATTAAGAGCCTGCTGACTATTTTAGGTTCTGTGAGGAAGGAAGGAATGTCCATGATGATATTTTCATGTCACTGTGGCCAAGTGAAATTTTGTGATTGCTTACAATGAGATCAACATTTCCCTTTAGGATTGGATTTTCAGTAGAGTTTGGTGGGGATACAGTCGATTTTCTTCACAGTAGCTAGAATGAAGCTGTGTGCTGGATCTATGCTGGAAAAAATGTTGATAACAGGGATCTTTTAGCTGTAGCTGAGCAGGGCTTGCACAGGAGCCTTTTCTGCTCCTCATTCCACCAGCGAGCTGGGAGTGCACAACGAATTGAGAGGGGACAGAGCTGAGACAGCTGATCTGAACTGACCAAAGGGATATTCCACACCATATGGCATCACACCCAGCATGTAAACTTGGGCAGAAGCAGAAAGAGTGGGATGTTTGGAGTGATGGTGTTTGTCTTCCCAAGTAATGGTTGGGTGTGATGGAGCCCTGCTTTCGTGGGATGGTTGAATACCTACCTGCCCAAGGAAGCAGTGAATGAATTCCTTGTTTGTGACTTCTGTTCCACCTGTTAAACTGTCTGTATCTCAACTCGTGAGTTTTCTCATTTTTGCCTTTCTGATTCTCTCCCCCATCCCACCGAGGGAAAATGAGAGAGCAGATGTGTGGGACTTGGTTGCCAGCTGGGGTTAAACCATGAGGTAGAGGCGGTTCATAAAAGCTGCTTTGCAAATCCGAGGTGTCAGAGAGAACTCTTAGAGCTACTTCATATACTTACTATTTTGTACATGCACACAAATACATTTAAATTTAGCAAGTTCAGTTGTCACACAATTTTTTGACTCAGTGACTTTAAGTCTGTAGAATGCATACTATTTTGCATTTTATCTCTGTTTCCTAAGCCAAATAGACCTTGCTTTTTTTAAGCAATCTTGACTCTATTAATTTTCTTAGGGCTAATTAATGCATGCAACTTCCAACAGAGAAGAAAAATTAACTTCTGATTTCTAGTGAGAGGTGTAGTTGGATGTTCTGGCTAATGCTGTCAGTTAAAGGACCATACGGCTCACTTTCAAGTACACCCTAAGCCTTAAGGAAACTTGTTCAGCAGAATCCTGTGCCCCACAGCAGTGTGACTTTGGGAAAACAAGCCTGTTTTTTCGCACCAGTAGCAGTCCAGCCACGACCATAGCACATGGCATCTGTTCAAGCTAGCAGAGGTACCTCACACTGCCGTGAGGCCACACCTGCTGGTGTCCAGGCTTGCTAAGAGCCATCTCAATTACTGTAGTGCAGCACTGCCCTCTGTCTTGTGAATTTATGTGGTCTGGAACATACTTTATGATTTTAAAGGGCAAGACTGAGGGATTTAGACCATTTCATGAAAAAAGAACCATGGGAATTCTGTGGTTTTGTGCTTGCAAACTACAAAATGCAAACAGGACAAAGAACAGACATTACAAGTAAGTGATTCTTTTGTACATTCTTTGAGTATTAATTACTTTCTACCAAAGTGTACGCATACCTGCACACAGTGCACGATATATATCGATATAGTATACACACATGAAATATTTTTTTAATATTTGAACTTCCGGTGTTATGTTCCACATTAATATGGTGACATTCACGCAGCAGTACAGTGCTTACATATCCTGTGATAGCTAAATGACATATGGTCTTCTCTCCTTCATGAGCATGGTGTGTCCTTTTGCAGCTGAATCTCTACAGGGATATCAGTTCTTAAAGGAGAGTCACTCGTGTTGGTGAAGCAGAAGGCAGGATTTCTCGGCTGAGCTCCATGTTGCCGGGGCTGGAAGTGGTCCACCGAGCGCTGCGCTGCGCCAGCCCTTCAAGCCCTTCCAGCTGCACCTACATCTGTGCATCATTAGAGCAGCGGAGGCTACTGCAGTCACCCAGTGGCTGTTTGTGAGCAGCTCTCTTGCCATTTTATTGCCTGGAAAGGAAAATTTCTCTTTATCTTCTCTCCACTGAGTTCCCAGTTGTGTGAGGTGTGTGAGGTGCAATGACAGTGATTACACTTACAATGCATATCAGGCGATAAGCCTATTTCTTAGCGTGTTTTAATATTCCATGTTGGTATTCCGGCATACTTGAAAAGCAAATCTTGATGGTGTTTATTATTATTTCACCATTCTTGCATAAAATTTGTGATTTTCTAAAAAAAGGAGGACTCTTTACCAACATTCTTTTAGACACAATGTTGCTATTCTGTTGAAATGTTTTTCATCTTGCTATAAAAGGTTCTTACTTGAGAACTGATCTATTTCACACAAATTTTTAGGGTGTGGTGATGTTACGTTATAAATGGCAAAGCTTTGTTATGAAACTTTAGTTTCTTAAAGTGAGTATTTCCTATGAACAGTCAAAGCAGGCATAAGTGTGGATTTATCTACATAAATTTTAAGGAGATTTTACTTAATAGTAAAAAGCCATCCATCTAGGTATTTAGGAATTTAACAAGTGTAGCAAAAATATGCATCAGCATATTCAGTGCACTGGCATGACATATAAAATTGAAAGGGTTTGTATTGTGGCTAAAAGTTAGAGGTAAAATTTGCTGTTGCTTTAAATGGGACCGAGATTTCTCTTGGAGTTATTTAAAATTCATTAGTGGAAGCTTTTGCAAACTGAACTAGTGTTTGCTTAATCCTTGAGTTTTCAGTGGAGAAACATTTATGAAACATGCATGAGATGTCTGATTCTTGGCAGGAAGAGTCCTGGCTGGTTTTTTTGCTGCAAAGCATCTCAGCCTTGGCAAAACAGGAGTAACAAGCTTTAAACAGATTAATAGTTTATCTGATTTAGTGATCATCTCGCTTTAGGATAGAGTTAAAACCACCAGAATCCTTTCTTGATCTTACTCGGAAAGCATAGACTGAGAAGTGAGAAAGCTGCTTTTAGTGCAGATGTGCTATCGCTGAAATTAATGCTGTTGGGTGTCACTGCGGTTTACTTTACTTACTGATAGTTCTAGGATAGCCCTATTTTTGCAAATAAGTACATGTATAGTATATCTAGTATATACACATGTACGTGTGATGTTTTATCTTGCCAAAGCTTTTGAATACAATAAATATTACAAAGGAGAACTTTGAAATCCTGCTTTTTTTATCATTATCTTCTTGTTGTTGTTGGTTGGTTGGTGGGGGTTTTGTTTGTTTTTATGTTCACAAATAAGAACTATTTAAGAAACATGCAGTCTACAGGGAAAGGTCCAGTTCTGATAAACTCAATCTCAGTTTTTGTATGATTTTTTTAGTTGTGAAGTATTCTTTGAATACACTTGTGGTCCTTGAGATCAAAGAGTTAGAGGGCATGTCCTTTTTGTTAGCTGCTAAATTCTCCTTAATTTCTCTCCTTTTCATGTGGTGTACTATGCAGTTTTAGAAATTCCACCCTCCACCAGCAGCTATAAATCTTTATCCCTGTGTTTATCCAATCTATTATTCAAAGTCTTAATTTTAAACATTTGCACTCTGACAGCTGCAGGATCCAATGCATAGTCCTAATACTAGATTGACCTTTCCAAAAGAGTATACAGTCTGAATAAATAAGATAGAAAGGAGCTAGAGAAAGCGTGCACGTTAATCTACAAATACAAAAATAAAAGTGACAATTTTGTACAACAGCACACAACCACACTTTTGTTGAATCGATTGCTTCACTTTCATTTGCTTTCATTTACTGGGCCTGCCATATGGCCACACTTTTTCTTCACAGCCAGTGATATTATCTGCTTTTCTGTGCCAGTGTCCTAGCCCTTGAGGTTGTTTATCCCTGAAAAAAGAGAAGATCAAACTTGTAATCCACTGCAGCAATAGTCTTCCAGACTCAATCAGATTTCTCGTTAATCTCCTTGACAAGCATGAGTGTAGCTTCCTCTGCCTGAAGAAAAGCTTAGAGTTCACCAAATCTCTGGTTCCCAGTATGGATGGGTATAATTCTCACTTTTGAACTCTGACAGCTCAAAACACCGAGGTGGTCCAATTTATTTTTAACATTGGAACTGACAAACATTTGTAAAATTACCTCAACCCTAAACTCAGCATTGTGGACATACTGTGAATAAAAAGAGTAGGAAAGATAAATTAAATAGATTCTATATAGAGGTAAGCGTAGTGAAGAGAAGGGAAGGAGGGGAAAAGGAAGAAATGAGTATTTTATTATTTTGTACTTGATTTTAAGCAATTCCATAATTACCGGACAACAAAAATCCACGCTGACAGCGTAGATGTTGAAAAAGGTTTCTAGACCTGCAGAGGAATGAAAAGAGGTTCTATTTAAGAAACTGGGACTGTGAAGAGCACTTTTGCATTAAGGTTATGCTCAGCACCACCCTTACACGGTGTTAAGTCCTGTGCAAGGCTCATATAGACTTCCTTTACTGGCGTTGCATTATTCCCTATCCCAAACAACTCTTTCTGTGAGGAAAAAGTAAATTGTTATATCTAGTTGAGTACAAAATGTTCAGGCAATAACCAAAACTGCATTGCTATATTATAGAGAGATCCAGTTACTATTGCCGAAACAGAAAAAACATCTAGTCCTTGAATATGAAGTTGTGAAAAAGACTTCTGGCTAAGGAAAAGGCTCAAAGCATTTCTTGCAGTGTCTGTACCATTTACTACGTATAAACTAGAGTACCTAATAAATTGTGGGTAAAGCTGAGAATCATTTTCCAAGGGTCCAACAGAAATAGGAAGTTGCTTATTTTTCCACTAGCCCTGTGTACCTTAAACAAGGTACATAAAACCAAAGTCACTGCAAGACATCCCAAAAATTGTAATTGTATGCAGATAGTCTTTGCCCTTATCCACTGTTGGAAGGGGGAACTGAGGAGAAAACCGCATGATAAGCAGAGCTGTTGGATACCTGGCCAGGCTCAAGGGCTTGCTTTCCATTTCCAGTTGCTGTCAAGGTGGGGAAAAGTGCAGTAAATTTTTGTTCAATGACTCTTTCTCTTTATGAGAGAAATGGAAAAACCAAAAGCTTCATGGTGAGTTTTTGCTCCTTCAAGTGGAACCCCGAGGAATCATATATTGAATTCTAATCAAGCAGTAATTTTAGGTATACTTCTTCCTGATAAACTTAAGGGAATATAAAACTTAAACTTCTGATAATTTATTTTGGTATTTTAAAGCACTTCATTTTATACCATGCATAAGGCAAAACAGGAAATAAGGTAATATTAACACACAAACTCACAAAATTGTCAGAAATGTTTTGTTTTAACTGTGATTCAAACCAAAATAGATACTGAAAAAATAATTGCGCTCTTTTTTTATAGTAGTTGCACTAAAATGTAACCAATTACTTTAAGTCAGTTTATTAAGGAACTCAATAATTTTGGTTCTTTTAGTTTCCAGAACTGATATTTATTACTTAACTACACGAGTATCATGTGAACTTCCTGGGTCAGTTTTTGTGTGGATGCCTTAGCACCGTTCAGTTCACTCTATGTTTACATGGTTTAGTGTGGCTCAATAAAACATTACTCAGCTTAAAATTTGCAGATCTACTAAACTTGCAGATCTACTAAACACCTCCAAGGTCAGTCCAATCAGTGAAGGGAATTCACTTTATTAATTTCACTTCTGCTATTAGGGATAGCATTTATGAAAATGGCAAATGTATTCTGTTAACTTTCTATTTAGAACACTAGGTAAAAAATGTATACACATATGTTGCCATCAATGAATAGATGGTGTATACAACATTTGGGGCCCTGGATATGTGCAGTTAGCTGAGGTTCAGGTGAGCTTCTGTTCTAGAAATGGATAGAACTAGTAGAATTGTGTCTGAAGGGATAGGATGACATTAAATAAAACAAGTTGCCAACTCCTTAATGAGAAGTTTTTTTCTTTGTGATCTTTCATTCTTGTGATAACACAACTTCTCATCCTTCTGCATCTTGGTTTTGTCTCAGTGCAATTTCCTTTCCTTGCCAACCACACCAAATGCCCACAGTGCTCAGATACACTCAGACCTTTCTTTTGATAAGCCTAACATAGATCCAGAGGAATACAAGTGCTCTGAAGGGTCAGCATTAAAGGTTTGGAGGTACTTTAAAGCCCTAAAAGGCTCCTGTCTTGCAGTTTAAAACCAAGTGGGAGCCGACACATCCTTCTGGCATGAAGTAGACTGAGAATGAGCAGCCTAAAAATGGGGTGACGAGCCCAATGGTCTTCAGCACCTCAGATACACTTACACTATCACAAGAACTGTAAAAATGATCCATTCTAAATGGATTTGCTTAACTCAAGTCAGCTGACTTGCACTGAAACATTGGGAATTTTACTTAACAGCCTGTATTAAAATCTATAGTGAAGTTACAGTTTTCGCTTACTTTTCTGAGCAAATTAAAGCATAGTTGCTTTGTTTTCAGTGCAATTTCAATTTCAATGCAGTTTGACTTGTTCTGAGAATATTTTCAATAACCATGTAATTAGGCCAAGATGGGCAACTCTTAACTTGAAAGCCTAACAGACAAAATGAAGCATTTCTCTTGCTGTGAGATAAATGCTTATAAATTACTTTAAGAACTGGCCATGGTGGACCAGAAATAGAGCAAATTTAGCTGCCTAGCAAGAATGAAAAAAAAGAAACATTTCACAGTTTTTGAACCCACTTTAACATAGAAAATTATATGTTTTCAGGTTGTCACATTCTGAGGCATGTACTTCTGGGGTAACACATTTTGCTGCATTTAGTATGTAAATTGAGCCAAACCAATTTTGTAGTAGTGCTTAACTATAAGGAAGGATGAGAAAAAAAAAGGTGATTTGGGAAATAATTTAGTCAGTGAGAAGCAAAATGAGTACAATGGAAATAAATGTCAAAATGAAACTAACTCAGGAGGAAACACTGTAGTTTATAGATAAACTCCTTTGTTTAGTGATGTCTATGGAGCTAAACTGATGGTTTTGTGGCCATTTATCCATCCATCAGCACCAATTAGAGCATGTTTTTACCAAAGCTTTTGCCAAACTACATCAGCAATCTTGTTAGAAGATGAAAAATTACAGAAAAATGAAGTCCAGAAGCAATGCTTTCTGTTTGTTAGTTTGTTTACTTATTTAAATGACAAATACTGAAGTGGGGAAGGGAAGTTGGCTGCTTAAAAATTAGGTGAGTTACTACAATATATGTAGAGACCTTTATTTTGTAAAGTGGCTTTTTCTTTGGTTTGTATAATCAGTAATACTGTTCAGGAATATTAAATATATTGCATGAAGAGAGAAATAACTGAGACATAATGATGAGATCCAAGTTAACGTATGCAAAACAATATGCACAGCTTTACTTATGCGACTAGCCTCTCTGTAACCAAAATGTGCACCCTTAAACCAACAGGAAAGCCATTTGCTTGGGCCTGTTTTCACAGGATGAAGCCCTTGAAGTGTAGCTACTGTGCAGCTAGTTCCAACTACAAATTTAATGTAACCATTTGACAAAGAATGTCTTTGCCATGCAGCACGATGTAATCGGTGCCCCAAGTATTTGTAGAGGTTTGTGGTGAATTACAGGTGAGGGAACAGGGTTACTGAGCATGGAAACATTGAAATGGATGAAACTCATTCGTGCTGGTGACCCAAAACTGTCTTCTCTAGCTGCCTATCGTTGCACCTTCCACAAGACATATGGACTTTTAGCACTTTATCTGTGTCACGTGCTACAGCTATTTTAAAAATTGGTGTTAATAAGATGTCTTCCTAGGAAAGCTCAGAAAATGAAGGATAAAGGGTATTTATTTGGGTAATAAAGCAACATTTAGGTTTTTTTCTGCTTCCAGATGTCTGAGCAGTGGACCAAGAAAATTTAGTTTGACTGCAATCTCTTCACATGTAATCTTACTTTACATGTGAAATTCGCAGTGCAGTTGTTTAGTGGCACAGGAAACTGTGCTTGCTTGGGTTGCTTTATTATCCCAGACAAGTCAGTCCCCTTGTGTGCAAAAGTTTTTGTAGGAGCAACACTTTGGAGCTCATGATGCTTTCAGCGGAGAGCAGAGCATCTGAGCAAACAACAGCACAGCAGCCATGGTCTTCTTCTGTATTTGAGTTTTCCTCAGTGCCATATGAACCCCTCTTCCACTGAGTAATCACAGCAGGTTTCCCATTCTCAGCTTCTGAAGACTGTGTATATAAATGCATGCATATTCTGGAACCGATTGTAATACCACGATGACAAACAATAAGCAATAGCTTATAAGAGCTCTAAAATACTTGCAATTCTCTATGAACAGCAGAAAACAAAAGAACGCTTACCCATTCCTACAGCTCCAATGGAGTAAACAGTACTACTGTGGGAATTATTTGTCATGGCTGACAAGAGACATCGAGAAGAATATTTGAAGGAAAGACAAAGTAAAATTCCTTAATGAATTATTCTTTATTTTTTGAAAAACTGTCATAAAATTCTGGTGCCACACTAATATTATTTCAATAGTTTAATTTTTATGAGTCCAACAATGGTAATCATTAATGTTTAGTGGTTCCACCTAAATTTTCAAAGCTTTGTGTGTGGCAGAGTCTCACTAATCTTGTTAAAGTCAATGAGAGCAGTGTTTATAAATCCCAAGCAATTCCTTGGAAGTTTTGCAATTATGTCAGATATCCTCATCATGAGGATGATCATACTGGAATACATTAGAGAGACAGTGGTAGCTTCATTGTCAATCTCAGCATTTTGGAAGGAAGAAAGGAAATAAATCAGAGATGCAATATATAGATGAATTTCCTGGTCCTACATGAGTATATAGATGTTCCATATATATTGATATTAAAGCCACGTAAGGAATGGTATAATAATTTAGAAAAACCTCCATTTAATAAGGGATGCTGCTTTTTCTTCTCAGAAATTGCTTTATTATTTATTTATCTCTTAAAAAGCACAAAGTAGCTATAAGAATGGTAATAGTAGTAATAATAATAATAGTCAAACAAACTTGCCACTGAAAAGTTTTCTCTTTTTTTATTTAATTCAGTATTTATATAAAAAGATTTTTACGTCAAACAGAAGGATCAGCCTGACTCTGTTAAGATTGTTGTAAGGAACTAGGGAGAAGGAGGTGTGGGAAAGGTTACAGTCAGAAGCTCTGCAGTGAGACAAGGAGATGGAGAATTATTTTCTGGGAAAATAACATCTGTTCTCTAATACTATTCTATGCTCACTGTTAGAAATTACTTTTTCTGTGATTCTGAAAGTATCCCACTGAAGTCCACTTATTCCAGGAACAATTTATTTGTTTACTATACATTTGAAACAAATATTCACATTTAAAATAAAAACCTCTAAAATTTTTGAACTTTCAAGTGCATGAATAAACACAATAAAAGCAAGTTATTTTGTGAGTTGTAGAGTTATTAATAACTCATTTCCTACAGATCTTAATGCTGTCCCCTAGGTCTTCCAAGAAAAGTGAGCCCAAGTTTTCCATCATCTCATGACATGCACCAGAAGCACGTGCTGTGGCTAGCCAGGGTCCTAGACGTGTGCTTGTGCGGCCATCTGTCAGATTCCAGCCACAGTCAATAACTGTCTCCTTCTGTCTGAATTCCTGTCTCCCTTATATCAGAGAGGCTTTTTTGGGTCTCCTCCTTCCAGCTGACAATTTTCATGAAGTTCATAGTAATCTAATCATTGTAGAAACTTAAACCCGTGTTCAGTCTTGTAAAAGTGGATCAACAGATCTACATGTTAGTAGGGAAGAAGAAATGGGCAGATATGGAAACAAAGTCTTAATTTATTTTGCATAAGAAACCTTGTTTCAAAAATTGATTAGAAATAAAACACAATCGATTACCAGACAGACTTTTTTTGTCTAGAAACAGTTTTGGTTGAATCGAGCATGATAGTGCTTCTTAAGCACTGTAAGCATAACAAAATTCTTCCCAGCAGTGGGGAGAGTCTACTAGATTTGGATTTTAAAGTAGGAATAGTAATAAGAACATATTGCTGTGTGGAATTTGCTTTACTGGAGGATAACTTTGTATTTCACAGAGTTTCTTCCCCAATGGGCCTTTACCTGGAGTCATTTGTCATCCATTCAGCTTTCAGGAACTGGTGTAGCATTATACTGCTCATAATCTATTAGCTGTTTTCCTAAAGACCCCAGTTCTAATTGAATCACGATGCCATGTGTGAGGCATCAGACCAATATATTTTTGAAGAATTATGTCAGAGAAAAATAGTTCCTACATCAGCAAAATGTTCTTTATTGTATTCTGATGGATCATTGCTACCAAGTGTTCTATTCCATGTCAAAGTAGTACTGAAATAATTGATCATTTTTTGATTATTTTAATTCCTTTACCAAAATATCAATGTTTAGTCTCTGCTCAAACTACAAATAGAGATTTTTTGCTGTCATTGTTCAGGGAATTTCTTGATTAATTTTTTGTACAAAGGTCTCCTCTCTAAGTACAATATAAAGCATACCTAATGTGGCATCTTTCAGGATGAAGGATTGCAGAATGTCATTCTCAAAGCGACTCAGAGCTTTTGATCCTTCTAGCCTCCTTCTTCCTTACAGAAATAATGAAAAACATCAGGGAAAAGTGCAGTTTAGATCTGGAATTAGACTCTCACCTTGTTACAACCTCCCTTCAAGAAGTCATAGAGAGGACTTCACCAATATGTGTGGTAATACCATGATCAGGCAGTTTTTAACTCCCTCAGCCCACTCATGAACTTAGTACGTGCTATGGGGTGAAATTCAATGCTGGACTGCATTTCAAATGGATTTGAAACAGAATCATTGTACCCCTTCATGCTTTTCATCAAGTTTAAAGATTGTAGAGACTGTGCAATATGAATGTAAAGTCTACTTAACAAAAAATAAATAATATAGAAATGCTTCTTCGTATTGAAGCTTCTATGAAATAAATATTATTTTAATAGTCTAAAATAAGTTGGAAAGAAACAGGTATTTTCAAGCAAGTGCAGAGCTCAATAGCAGATAAATATACTGAAATACCTCAAGGCCATCATCATCCCATGAACAATTTTCGGCACAGATTCTGGCACCCTACACCAGTAACACTGTGTGTACATGACATGTCCAGTCTGACATACACACCGTAACAAAACCATCAGCTCTCAGGTTATCCTCAAAAAATGTGATGTGCAGACTACATCCACAGCACCATTCTTGCTGTTATCCTTGCCCTACATTTATCCAAAATGTGCAGCTCCAACTCTTCACTCTTTTTCAGACAGAGAAACAGTTCATGCCCATAAGATTTATAATTTGTATAAAATACGTATGAGGGATAAGAAATTACATTTAACAAGGACAGTAACTTATCCTACTGCTCACATTATCATTGACTTTAAATATGAATGTTGTCATTGTTTTTTGATACTCAGATAATAAGTAGGCTGGTGTTTTTTTGGTCTTCCAGAAGAAATAATTCTACATTCAGAGGCAAGGAAGGTATTTCACAGACTTAGAGAAACATGGGGCAGCTGTGAGACAAATTAACTCAGGAAGCCTATAAGCATTAAAAGCAGGAATACTTAATAGAAAAATAAAAATAAAGATGAGAGTAAGAATGAAGAGTTTTACTCAAAGGCTCTCACAGATCTTGTAAGTGTTAATTAGTGTGAATAGATGTGTGAGTAGCTGCCCTCAGTTTCAGCTCTTGTCCGTATGGTATTAAATATTTGGGCTTTAATAGAAAATTGTGTCTGAAATCACAATCATCAAAAATATATCTGGCAAGAGCAAACCTTGGAATTGCATCCAGCATGTGTTTTGAGTGTCAAAGGAGCAAATAACTTAATGCATTTTTGTGGTCCATTCTCCAGACTTTCCTGTCCAATCACTGGCCAGTGGCTTAATGCGGTATAAACTCCTTTCTTTGAGCGCGTTGTGTGATTTCCTTGTTTGCCAAGGTTATTATAGTAGGACGGATACTGTAAGCCATAAGGATGTACAAGGTAAGTCGTAAGTCATGTGGGCCAACAAAGCCAAGACTTGGCCTTGCCTTTGACAGAGGTTGTAAATTTGACAGCATTGACCTACACACATGGGCACGGCTATTATTTAACTCAAGTACATCGCCTGAATGCTCTGCAGGAGACCGCTGGCTAAAGCTGTTCCTTTCTGGCAAAGTTTTTGAAACAAGGCAGCATTGCTATTATTCTTTTAAAGGTAGTGTAAGGTGCAGCCAGACTGAAGTTCGCACTGAAGCTTGCAGTTGTACAGAAACAAATCCAGAGACATTTTTAATAATTTTAACATTATGATTGTGTTTATTCTGCACCAGTGAATACTATTACTCTAAGTATGCTCCCAAAATCCTGTTTATAGGCAAAACCATGGGGTGTTTTCAGCTGAAAATCTCCAATAGAGGAAAAAGAACTGCAGCAGCCAAATAATGAAAAAACCCAAATAGATATCTTGTTTATTCTTGGTATAATTGGTCCCCTGTAGTGTTGCTAATAAAATAAATGACAGCCAGAAAGCAAGGCAAAAAACAGAACATCCACCCTTTTCTTTGCAGCAGCTTTCAGGAGGCCCTAGGCTTAGATGATGAATGGTTGCTAAGTGAGAAAAGAGATTTCCTTTAAAAGACCAAGCCTTCCTTTAAGCTTTTATCTGATATTCAGGCAGAAACACTATGTGCAAGTTGTAAACTAAAAAATTCATGTAAAGCACTAATATATTTGTAGATGAGAGGAAAAAAATTGGATAAATATGTAAATACCCTGCCACTAATTACAATGAGGAATTTACTTTCCTGTCGTGTTTCAGGGCTGCTAATATGTGACAAGACTTGTTAATTAATACAATGCATCAAACAGTGGGGATACCAGTAGAGTTTCATTCTACTTGAGAAATAAAACATGTAATTTTATCAAGGCTTGTTATATATATATTTACATAAAGCTATTGAATAAAGGAATAACCAGAAATAAAACTGAATAAGGACAAAGTTTTAATCTTATAATTCTGGAAGCAACCTAAGAACGCTTAGGAATCCTGGATTGCCTCTGAGATCTTAAAAACCTGGTGGTTTCTTCATTACTCTCTTAAAAAAAGTTACTGAAATAAGGCTTCATGCAAAGAAGAGTGTTTTTTAGAAAACTCATTTTAAGCTTAAAACATTGTTTAGCAAAATGAAAAATGAGTTGCTTAGACCGTATATCCAGCAGATATTGACAGGTCTAATCTTTCTGATTATCTCTTCAATAAATCTTAATTTTGGAAGAAAACTGCCATTTCAAAGTATTTTTTTTTTAGCTAGCAGAACAATAAAGAGGCTGATGGAATTCCTATTTCATAAATCATACTGCAGAATATATATCCAGCTCAAAAAGTATGTCTTCAGCAATATTTTTCTGATCCTGTTTCAGATGGATGAATCCTTTAAAGACTTTCTTGTATCTTGGAATAATCTAATGGCTTGCCTGTGTGTTCAATAATTCCTATCAATACTGATATCTCTCAGACCAGGCCTTTTTTGCCTGAACATTTATGATATTTTGTTTTTATGAAAAAGTCCAGGGCATGACTTAACTGTCTGTTACATACCATAAGTCATGCCGGGAAACCTGTAGATGAGAATATAGCTGCACCTTAAATTCCTTTATTACTGTTTTCTTGAAACTTTCAGCCTAAGACGATGTTCAGTGTAACCACACTGTCGGTGATAGCGCTCTTATTTACTTCATTTTGAGGACAGTTGCCAACATAATTTCTTCAGCCTCACATGTACCACAGTAATGAAACAGCTTCTTATTTTCTTTCTGTACTAAAAACCACCAAAAGCAAACAAACAAATCGTGAAAAATTCATGAAGTGGTTTACACAAAAATATGATCCTTGCAGTACCAGGAATTTTTCAGTATGAATGGGTTCTGGTTGTTTACCCAGTCTGAGTCCTTATTTTACTTGCATCATGTATTTGAGCATTAGCAGGTAAAAATTTAAGATTTGAATATCTTTGAAGTAGCTGTATCTTGTGACTATTTAGTGAATAAACACCCCCCCACACCCCCCCACACCCCCCAAAAGAATCAAGGCATCTTCATGGCATTCCAAGTGACACCATTACCACATCTGGTTACCAAAACATCAGCCAATGAGTTAAATAGTGCATTTTCTTTCTTCTGTCCTTTGAAATTATTTTAATGCTACTATTCTGCTATATGTTAGACTAGATTTCTGATAAATATTGCCTGGATATCAAGATTGCTTATATTCCCCCATTAGTTACCTATTATCTAATGGACATTAGCCTTACGTGGAATTTTATGAATACTCTGGGGGAACTGATCCTTTGGAGCAGGACTGATGATGTAAAAAGTATGGTTGTAGCTTAACTGTACTTTTAGATTACTCCTATATTTGTCTGAAACTGCTCTGTATGAGATATTGAATTATAAGATTTAAGACCAGAAAAGAAAATTTCTTAGCCATTACTAGAAATAGGGAAATCATCTTTGGCTTGCATCCAAGCCGACAGGTTAATAAAAGTTAAAGAGGAAAATAAGAATTCTGACTTAGTAAATTCTAAATGACATAGCATCCTTATGCCTGGGTTTTGTACTGTGCCTTGAGAAACATTAATATGAAATGTTATGCAGGGTTATTTTATACTGTCAAATTTAAAATACACTGGTTTGTGACATATTATGTCCATGGAAAAGTATGATAGCTATGAATCAGAGAATTACTTAAGAATATAGTTCAATTCTGATGGTACATCTAGCTTCAATGTTACTATTTTGGATGTAAAATTATTTTATAAAAATTATTTTACAAAAATTAGGCATAACTTTGTAACAAATAAATGCATTTTTTAAGAAATAAATGTGAGAATCAATTATATTCTGGCTTAACTGTAAACGGATGAGTCAAAGCCAATCTTTTTTTACAAGTAAGAGTATGCTGCATTCATCCTAGTGGCTGATGCACAACCTAAGAAACCTTTAATAATGGAAATGACAATAAATCAATGTCAGCTTGCATACTTAAGAGAGGAGATTGGTAAATCTTAGTACAAAAATATTCAACTTGGTACGAAACTGTACCTGAGAGACGACACATTTGAGAAAGTATCTGCAACGCCACATAGTGTTCATGTTGCAGTTCTTTAAGAGTGCAAATTGTAAGGGAATTTTAAGTCTTCTGGCAGTTTGAAAGTTCTCCTTTAATCTCCTTTAAATGAGCTTATCTGCATTTTCACATTCTATTTCCTGAATATTATTTTTCTGTAATATCTGTTTATATGCTGTTTGCTTAACCTTTTTATTTGCTTTATAAACATAAAAAAATAAAACACTCTTTTCATTTCCTCGTTTTATCTTCTCTAATACTCTACTTCTCATCTGTATGGTACCTATGCATACAATTTGCAACTGGCATTTTTTTTATACAAACAACTCATGATTAATATAAATGAGCTCAGATTGATTCAGATACATTAAGGGCTGGAGAGTGATGGCTGATGCAAACAGGAAGGGGGATTAGCATTGTTCTTGCTGCATGATGAATTGCACTACATCATGCATTAAAACAATGAATTGTCCTTCAGGATATCAAAGACATTAGCAAACAACATGATGGCAAATATACAGCCTTTTATCTGATGGAGACAGTATTCCTCACAGAAGATGGTAAGGCTGGAGGAGCATCAGCAGGATTGCCAACAGGATTTTTGGAAGCTGGCTGCATGGAGACAGGGCAGCTGCTTGGTCTATGAAACATACTGCCTGGAGTAAACCTTCCACAGTGAGCTCTCTTGCTGCCTCTTTTTGAACAGTTGTGTTCTAATGATCATCATCATCACTATCTTCCTCAGATGAGTGAAGGTTCAATCAAGTCAGTCAAGGGTGGAGATTGGAAAAAAAAGCAGTAATTGTCTGGTGCCAGTCTCACAGATGGAGCCCCTTGAACCTCACTGGCAATGTCACAGCACTAGCATGTGCTAGTCCATACACACTGGGCCTTTGGTTTGTAGACACAATTTTCTACTGCTATGTCAGTTGTCTAGTCTTAAGTAATAATTTCTTCATGTGCAAGACAGTACTTAGCAAAATGGGCTATGCTACTACAGCAGCTTGCCTTTAAAGTATTTCTCTTGGCATTATTTTAGTAAATTTCCTTTATATGAATATATCACACGGCTTGAATATTGCAAATTACATTTGCATTTATGAATAGCTGGCGAGCAAATTTATTTGGCAAAACCCACCTCCAGCACAAATGCAAGAATAAAATAGAGTAAATAAAGTCTTTCACCTTTAACTACTGTTTTCAGTGATCTGGTGGCCTGTTTACAGGAAAAATACTTGTGGTGTTACCTCACAGTCAAACAGACTCCTGCTGGGGCATTACGCAGCTGTTCTATTTGTATCTTTCTTACCATTATGGAGAGTTCAAACACCTTTGTTTTTATTTATACATGCTGTGCTGGACCTGTTCATCAGTGGGTGTTCAGAACTTTGTTGGAAATTTAAGTTCACATGCACATGCAGGCAAGCAAGACTTCACATAATGAGAAACATAAAATACGATTATAAGTGAACAGTTTTCACTTTGCATAAAAATAGTACCCAACACCCTACACCAATTTTAAACCTCTTTCATTTATTCCTTCTGAAGAGATAATTAACTTTGGTGTTCGGCAATTTTTTGCCCAATCAAAACTAATCATCCCAATCAACTCTAATGACATTATGTTTGAAATAGGAATATTTTGCTTGATCAGCTACAGGGTATTAAAAATTATATTTCTTTCCAGGCTAGACTGCATTAGTTCTTGTTCACTTGCTTAATTTCAAGGGAAACTCTATGGAAACAGGCACTAATTTTCATTTAATTGGAATGACAATATTTACAACTCTGTAGTATTTAAACATTTCAAATTTCAGAGGTAATTTTCAAATTTTCATAATGACTTACGTTGTTTAAGACCGATAATGAATATTTTTTCATATTGTTCTGTCTCTAACACAGGGTTTTTTGAGGTGAAAACATACTTTCAGAAATTTTTGACATGTGATTGAGTGATACTTTAAAAAAAATTCAAAGTCCTCTCTAATTAATCTGATTTGTCATATGCATACCTAACCCACAAAAAATGACAAGAATTACCATATTGAATCCCTGTAATGCACAATCTGCTCCCATACTTGTCCTTCAGCTGCCAGATATGGAGAAGTTTTAAAATCCTACACTTAGTCCTCAAACCTCCTTCTCCATTATGGACCTCCCTTTGGACTGAGGAATCCAGGGTTGGTCCTGACTTTCCTCCTCTGCTTTGAAGTCATTTACTTTTATCTGTCTTGCCTGAGACAGCTGTTCCATTTCACTGATAGATGTTATGTCAACTTACAGCTATCTTGGGCTTCTTTCACTTTATGAAGGCTGTTTTCATCTACACATTTTCATTTCAACTCTTGTCTTCTTATATAAATGATGAGCTCTTTAAAAACATACTACTGTAATCTATTGGCACAGATCAAGAAGTGTCTGCAATCCACAAATGAAACTGGTGTGTGGGTTGTGGTTATCTCAACTCTATTCTATTCTAGACATCAGAATCATAAACTTTGACATTTCACAGAGGAAATGAAATGGTCTTATATTTTATCTGGCATAACTATACCCTCATTTGTTTCAATTGCCTCAAATTACACTGGCAATATATACTGTTTGTAGCAAGACCAGTTATATCAAAGATAATAATAAAAATATGTTTGCTTCAGACTGAACTGCATTTTCAATTTGGTTGCTTTCCAAAACAGAGCAGCAGTAGATGTAGTATATTAATCTGCACAATTTAAGCTTTAATGGGCTACGAAACATGCTTTTACATTAATATGATTTAAACCTAAAGTACAGCAGTTCTATTAAAAATAAATCAACTTCTACATGGATGTCTGAATAACCAAAGTTTTTTTACAACTAGCATTGCTTTTTCTTTGCTCTAAAAGGCAGAGGCAATCCTGAAGGGGCTGACACTGGAATTTCAAGCTGCAGTGACTAATGAAAACCATGCATGACAGCTGAGGCATAAAGCAAGTGCTCTTAGTTTCTTCAACACGTTTCTGTTCTCAAAAAATATAATGCAAACAACATTAATTAGGGGAATTTGTAATTTTTAACACCCATGGTGTTGCTGTTCATGTACACGCCCAGGCTCGGTGTAGGGTCAGCCCCCACCAGCCATGCTCAGTGTACGCACGCGTCTCCTGCTCTGTCTGTGCAAGTGCCTTCCTATGCAGCCTTTCATTTTCTCTGTGTTGCTCTTTCCTTGCCCGAGATCCAGTTTGAACCTGCTGGTTTTCTCTGTCTGCCATAGTTAGAGGCCTTTTCCTTTCTGCAGGGGGATGAAAACTTTTCCAAGGGCTGTGGCAGAAATCTGAAGAGGGGTGATCCCATTCGCCAGGTTGCCAAAGTCATGGGTGATGGACAAGAGTATAAACCAAAAGATCAGGAGGGAGGAGAGCAAATATGAACTGGCCACTGGAGTTTCATTTTGGAAACATTATAAATTTTCATGACATTTTCCTGATACGGCTTTTGTGAAGATACAAAGAGGAAAATTGCTGCTGTGGTGAATAGTGCAAAGCAGTAAAGGGTAACAGTGGGACTCAGTTTCCAGAAATCAATGGAAAAAAACAGGCTGGAAGCTTGTCTTAATTTGGCACTGATTGTTAACTGCATGCATCAGAGAAACTAAAGAAACATTGAACTTCATTTTATGAACACAAATCTACTCTTTATTAATGTCATCGCACGGGGAAGTGGAACAGTGAAATGCTGATGTTGGTGTAGTAGTATATTTTTGGTGTCTTATTTGAGGATTACTTTTCTACTTCAGTATTAAATAATTTTATTATATAATTTATTTTTATTTAAATTAGGCTTATAAGAATAGATACATATTTTATTATAACAGCTTTTACTAATATATAAATTATATTGGAATTTTTTCCTTTCATAAGGACTTCTTAAAAGTGGCAGTTTTATAATGCTTTGCCTTTACCGAATCTTAGGTACTTGTCTTCCACTTCTAGAGTGTGATGAATATAGCTTCACTGTGGCCTGAAGTATACCTAAGTATGCTCTAAGTGGATATGACAAGCTCTAAATATTCAGTAAGAATCTTCATTATAAAACTCAACAGGAAAAAAAAAAAAAGATGTTAAGACAACAATGCTGAGATTATAAAGCCAAGTGCTTGAGAGTAAAGACACTCCAGTGTGCAACAGGATTTATCTCCCTTTCTGCTGCTAGCCTCTTATTAAGCAATTGAGTAGTTGCCTTTTCTAACAGGGAGCAGTGATATTATGATCTAGTGCTTCAGCAGTCTCTGGAAATTAAAATAATTAGTAATAAACTGAACACGGTTCAGTCATGTACACTGCTAATATTCATTGTAGAAATTTAGCCAATTTTTCAACTAAAGCGATAGTGGTTTTGCACCTGAATTAGGTACCATTTTGACCATAAGAAAGAAAATAGATTCAGGTAATGAGTATTCAGTAATTAGGAGACTATCCTGGTTCATGAGTGACATCTGAATGTGGATTTGAGTCTTTGTACCAGGAGCAAGCAAACACACCAGGAGAAAAAAACTGTTCACAAAGTGTTCACTTCTAGCAACTAATGAAAGATCAATGTTATGTTCAAGACCTTGAGAGTCTTCAAAAATTCTCATGAATATGGCTTTTTAATATTTAATCTCTAAATCTAACCATTAGATAACCTTTTCATCTTCAGAAGCATTAAATCACTAGGAGCTCCCTTGCCTAGGACCTGGCACTAAAATTCTTCAGAATTCTGAATTCTTCAGTAAATATGGCAATAATTGTCACTGTAACTTCATGAATAAAAGACCATAAGTCCATGAGAAGATAGGATTTCCAAGTTACCTTCTGGCTACTCAGATACTGTGAGCATCTTGAAGAGATGTAAACCCAGTCATTTGATCTCCAGCCCAGCTGGGGTAAGCACTGGGGAAAGGAGTCTAGCTGGAACATATTTCTGATTAGGTTGTAAAACAAGAAATGCTAGAGGTAGCCTGAAGTTGTGTTTATTGTCCTTTAAATCCTGTTTCTTCACTCCTTGCATAGATCAGAGCTTGACCATTATGGAAGAGTTGAGACTTCTCCTTTCTGCTTCTTTCTGCTAATATGTTTATCATGTTTCGGTTATATGAATGCTGTCCCTACTCTGGAAATTCTTGATTATAAGACAAAGAAGATATGGACAAGTAATCAATTTCTTCTTAATGACTCTGTGTGGTAAATGAAAGCTATTTTAAGTGTTACATGTAAATAAATGTGCAGAAATAAGAAGGAGATTTAGGATTTACATAGGTAAAAACATGGAAAGGACTTACTCTGAAAAACAAAGAAATGGGGTTTTATTTTGTAATAAATGCGATAAAAAAATTATTTAAACTGGGAGAGGGTGCTTTCTAATGAAGCCTCATTAGCAGTGTATTATATAGCCATATTGAGATTGAGGATCCAGTCCTACGAGTGACTGAGCAGTGATAATTAATCTGCATTTTCTCTGGCTCAGGCCAATTGTTTTCTTAGGCGATAATTAATGAAAGATCTATTTAGGAATCATGAGCTTTTAATATAACAATGAGTAGGTGTTCCACCTTAGGGTGTAGCACAGATGACTAAAAGTAATTTGTTTTAACAGACAGCACCTAGTCGCAATAAGAACATTTCAAATGGAGTCACGTTTTTGCCTATGCATTTAGGGAGCTCCTTACACTTTCATAGGATGCCAGATACGTACAATGTTTCCAGTGACATCAATCAGTTTTGGATTAGGAATACTGGATCAGCAGTTATTCTCTTTATCTGGGTTTGGAGCATGAAATGATGGTTGAACATAGCACAACACTTTAATTGCTTAAAATCTCAATGCATGCTTAGTATTAATCACATAAAATTTACATGGGAAAATTTTTTGTTTGTCTGTGGCAGGATAATTTCCTGCAGCATCGTTTTCTTTCTCTCTTGGAATATACTAATGCTATCCAGTTAATTTTTGTCATTAAACCCTGAAGCATTTACTAAAAGGAAAAAATTATAATTCTATCCCTTACACAGAATTGAAAATTTGCAAACCTAAGATTAGGTAGAACACATTAGCATGTGCACAAGTACTTAATTACATTAGTGATGCAAATGTTTTGCAATATTGTGGTTTTGTAAACAAAAGAATCTTGTTATTATAGAGAATTTGTGATAACTGCAATGTGAAGGAGGCTCAGAGGCTATGAGAACTGAAACACGCTACCATGTTTAGTGCCTGAAACAAAGGTTTCTTTAAAATCCATTGAACCCCCAAAACAGTATTAAAAAAAAATCACTGTTTATTTTTACATGGTAAATTTTGTAAATAATCTGTTTTATTTTATTCTTGTTCTGTATGGATTACTTCAAATTCAGTTGAATAATTACTTCAAGAATAATATATTCAACTGTAGCAATTTTTTCCTAGCTAAGCTTCAGGATATTCTAAATCCCCAACAATCAAAACCACGTGTGAGTAGAGGAATAATTTCACACCTTCAACAGTACAACTTGGGATATGTATTCATACATTTATTTTGCAAAATATTAGAAAATACATTATATGGGATGAAATATGTTGCAATGAATGGCTAGGATTCTTAGGAAATAGGGGATCATTTCACATTTACACCTGGTAGATTATAGTCTGCATCTTGAAAATTGATGCATACCTGTCTAAAATATTAACATTGTTTTCTATCAGTCTGAAGGGGTTTACTAAGTTTCTTATCATAACATTAAAGTGTTGATTATAATTTGTTATTAATAACACTTTTTTTCCCTTTCCTTTCTTTGGCCATGTTTCTTGAAAATCTCCATATTTTCATTGCGTTCCATGGGAATCCGAGTTGAACAAAGATAACAGATTTAACTGTAAAATACTTTTATTGCTCAAATGCAAGTATTTTTGCTTGATTATCAAATAAGAGAATCTGAATGTAATTCTTCTTTGATGACCTTTATAGCTCAGCATGGTTTTTGCCAGAGGCATCCATCCCAGTTTCACAGCTATCAATACCCTTTTGCCAGGGCACAGCGAGGGCCGGCTGCTCCCTGAGGGACAGGGAACCAGGAGCCAGTCATGATGTGAGAGGCATTTATGCTGTGGAACGTGTAAGACTACGGGGAAAATTATTTAAAATTATTTACGTCGCAGAATCATGTTAATGGAAACTGGGATGCACTAGGATATTTAGCTGCTTCTGTAAGGCTCATTCCCCTTCCCTGTGTGACCAAGCTGTGCATGGAAGAACAACAAAGTATTATGTAAAAATAATGTAAAATTGATTAAGCCATCATTAGATTTTTACATAAAGAAGCAGAAAGTGCACATTTAGCACTTCTTAAATGTGAAACTGTGATTTTGAAAACTAACCCTCCATTGTTTACAGCAGAACTTAAAGTGTTATTTTTTAGTTTTCTAAAAGGAAAGACTTCAAAGCACTCCACAATCCTATTTTTCCTCATTTGGCTGTGAGCTTGAAAGCTGTGACCCATTTGGGCTGAGTTTCAGCATTTCAACCATGTGCCAAGGGAAAGTTAGCATTTCACTGTATTTTTGTAAGAAATATGTTAGGATGCCCAGAACCTTAATAGGCACCTTTTATCACTTCAAATCTAAAAAAAAATTAAATTTTTCTGAAAAGATAACAAGCCTGAGTTTGTGTCCAGAAATGCTGTACAGCCTCCAGCAGTTCATGGCATCTCTGGGATAGCATATCATGAGGGGACCAGTTCTGGAACATTTATTGGGAACATGGCCTAAAGTTTTGTGAGGAATCCAGCCATTGCAGGGCAAACCCCAATTTTAACCATGTTCAGTAAATAAATAAATAAACCCAGCTAAAAATTGATGGTATTTTAAAACAATATCCATTTCTTTTTCCCCCAAGATTTTCTCTTTCCTTTCTTGATATTTGCATGTTGCATCAAAGGAGGTAGAAGACATAAAAAGGGCACAGAATACTTTATAATGGAAAAAGATAACCTAAGCTGCACTCGCTCCAAGTTTCCTCATCTTCTGGTACATGTAGCTGTAGATGCATGTATATCCGTATCATCTATACCTATATATCTATATGTAGACATACATACATGCACACATGCAGTGTCAGATCCTCTGTGGGTGAAAACAGCATTTATACCAACTTGATTTGTCACAGTATGAGTGTGTGTCACATAAGGACATATACAGTGTCACAAGTACAAATAATAAAAGTTGAACAATACTCTTCTATTTCTGTATTAAAATGTAAATATAGACACACGTCTGTATGTATATGCAGACATATATAAATATGTATATATACAAATATTCAAGAGACTGCTTTGCAGCTGTCTATCTGTCCATTTATCTATGTAATTTCAAACAATTCTGTAATACTGTGATGCTTTACTACCATGAAACTCATTTCATATTCCATCAGTCCCTTTGAAAATGATGAAGTGAGATCATTTACCCTGTTCTTGTTAATGGGCTGGGCTTTTTATTCTTACTACAACAAAATGAGAGAATAGCTTGGCAAATTCATATCCATTACAACAACAAATGTACCACAGTAATATTAGTCAGATCATGTTTAATATTTGTGCTAATAAAGAAAAATATTCTGTCTTTTGACAAAGTCTGAAATGAGAAAAGTTGGTGTATTTTCTTTCCATTCTACAAAGGCTCATGTTCTGACTCAAAGTACACCTGACCTCCAAATTTCCTATCTTTTTGCGAATACCGCAAAGTTCAAGAATGCTTCGGCACATATGACTTTATTTGTGTAAGTCTGAAGATACCTGCTTTTAGCCTGATGTTGTAATTTTTTTGTAACTAATAACAATTTTCAGGCATCCAAATATTTCAAAGTCTTCTGCAAAATTTAATTAATACAAGGACCTGGAGAAGTAGTCATGGGAGATAAAAGAATTTTTTCACATGAATTGAAATGCAGCTGTCCTTGGACTGGCATGTAGCAGCTGCTTAACAGGAGGTGGAAGCACAGATTAAGGCTGGAGATGAGCTAAAATCAAGAGGAAATGTCTGTAATAAAAGTATAGAATTGAAGGTTAGTTGAAGGTGGACATTAGGTTCAATCCTCTCTTGACTGTATCATGATTTCATATGCGTGACTTATGATAACTGTATTTTGTTGTAGATTGATTAGAAAAATAGACAACTAATAGATGCCTTCCATGTACTTAGATGGACATATAATTAACTAAATTAATCAAATGCAAATGAAATTGTATTTTGATAAAAATTGTGCACTTAATAGGTACTTCTGATTTCCCTAATGTGAGAAAAGAATCACAAATCACACCAAATCTATTCCACTAGTTTTGCAAAAGTCTCTTAAGGATGCGTGGAGGAGCACAATCAAGATGTATTTAAAATAAAGCTGTCATCTTTGGGCTCAAATAATAAGATGTCAATAAAAAAATAAAAATAAGGTAGTTTCCTATCAGAAGATCACTATTGACAGACGTATCTCAAACATTTTGGAGGCCTTGTTTGCAGTAGCAAGTGGTCTTTGGGCAGGTAAATATGTTCACAGAGCAATTCTGCATAATATGCAATTTAGAATGATGAGCATGTGTGTTGGAGTTATCAGAGTAATCTCTCCATGTAGATTAGTCCCTTTCCAGAGTTTCTGGCAGTGAAAGGTGGCTTGTCGTTGTGAAAACACAGTCAAGAACCACAGTTTTCTTAGGGTTAGAGACTCTCCTCTCACAGCACTGGGGAACCTTTTGGAGGTTTACAACAGATCCAGGCCCACAGCCTGCACCTTTGGATGACTCTGCCTGGGAGGTGGCTTTATTAAAGCATCCACTGTAGTTCATTTTCATTAGTGCCATATTAAAGGCTTAGTAGCTAAAACAAACTCTGTAACAATGGAGCAATAACTCTCCATTTTCTGCTGTTGCAGTTCATGCAATATTAATATATTAAATGTAATTTCTTCAAATGACTTGTGATAAAGGGAGTCAGTGACACTCCCCTGGGTTAGTTTTTTCGTTTAAAGAGACATGCTGCTGCAGAGCTTTAGTGGCAATAGTATTTTGACAAACTGCTATAAAACGAGAAATAGTCCTGCTTTCCAGTATTAATCCATCAGGAAGCTGTTAGGGATTCATCTTGTCTGAAATATTCATAGGCAGCAAAATGTCCTGAATGCCCTACAGAATTTGTGCAGAGTCAGGCAGGTGATTGATAGTGAAGTTCTGTTCTGAGTCACTCACAGTATGTAACTCTATTTGTCTTGCCAAACACTAAAGAGCAACGAACTCATAAAATGTAAAGGTAACGGGGCTCATATTTTCCCCAATTTAAGAAAGAACCTGGTGTCTCCACTTCACTGTACGTCACTGAAACTAATTTCCATTAAATCAAAAGAGAGAGGCACTGTGTTCCTAGCAGAGCACTTAGAAGATGAATTAGGCAGGTGTCATTTATTGTGTCATATGTATTTGTGTACATTATTTTAAAAAAAATCCTCCACAATTTTACATTGTTAATATCCGAGATAAATCAATGGATATGTCTCTCAATTTACAATGACAAAGAAAATATTTTGAAGACCCTACTATTAGATCCTTAAGCAAAAAACCCCAGCAATCTCAATGCCTCACTGAAATACCTTTAAGTCAGTAAATACTGTCTTTTTTTAAAAAAATGCCATGTGGCTTTTTGTGGTTTGGGTTTTTTTTTGAGAAAATGCTTGTCCTATTTGCATGCCACTCCATTAGTTTATTCCATTCCTCTACTGTTCTGCAAACCTCTAGGGGAAGACAGAGAAAAATATAAATTAAAGATGCAGTGGCAGTTTAAATGCTGGCTTTCATTGTTTTTCTCATTTTGAGCTAGGCTATAAAAATAGTTGGACATTTTATATAGAGTTTATTTTTGATTTGGCTGGTGTCTAGGTGGCTGCTTTCTCAGTGAGCCTCAACTGGTAACATGTAACAATCTTTCTACTGAGTCCCACAGCATCTCTGTGAAAACATGTTTCGGCAGAACTCGTCCAATGTCCTACTGCCAGGGTGCTGCTGGGAGTAAAATTCAGAGGTGATGTGCATTTTCTCTCCTTTCAGAGCTGGACACACTCAGCACCACACTGACTGGGAAGAAACCTATTAATCATGAAATAATGTAGGTGTCCCATGTGTCAGCCTTTGCATCCATCAAAGGTATTACAGCTGAATTGTTGACCTTTTGCCCCATTTCACCAAACCGAGAAATTAATTAAATGCTAGTGAAAGGTCCTCACTGGCTTCTGCAGGAGTTCACAGCATTCCTCAAGAAAGTGGGCTGAGTAACACGCTGCTTTCCCTAGTACTTTAACAAGGTATCCAGTGACCCAGTGGTTTGTGCTGGATATTAATATGTATAGTCTACAGTAGGGCAAAAACCTTTCCTGGTTCTGGCTAGCAGTCTGCATGTCATGGATGAAACCTGGGAGATCCAGAGCTCAAACTTATTGAAACTGGTGACCTTGTTAGTAGGAACATTATGCATCTTTTCATTACAAATGTGTGCCATGTTTTCTAAGCATGGCTGCTGTAGGATGTGGGGAGGGAAATATGCATGCTCAGGACCTTGCTTTTATACCGAGTCAGTAAATTCAGCTATTTCACCTCTTCTGAGTGCAACAGATTCTATGAAACCCGGCAGGATTTCCTATCTTGCTTTTAGGACTTGTCATCTTCGGTTTCCTACTTTACACAATAGCCATGTAGTGCAACTGCAACCTCATTTGTTTGAGACTGAAAATGCCACCATACGGATAAAAAGTAGGCATTAAAAAAGTGCTTACACTTGAAAACTGATCATGTAATAAAGATAAATCGAGCTATATACTCAGTTTTGATGGAAGAAAAGGAAAAGTAGAGAAAAAACAAAAGAAGCAACGTGGGGCTTATCCACCCTTTACAGAGGGAAACTCAGATTGGAGACAGGAAGGAAAAAGGGAAGAATTAAGGCCACGAGACTGCAGAACAACACAGAACACAACTCTCTCCATAAAACAACTATTTCTTACTCAGCAGCATCTTTGTGTTACTCTACAATACCTATGCTGAGCTAATGTTCATCTGTTAGCGTGTTTATTGAGCAATAACCTGGTTTTTTTAAAAAAATTATTTCATTTGGATTTTTTCCCCATTTACCTACTTTTTCCTGTTAAATTAAATGAGTAGAGAAGAGCATGAGGCTTTCTACTTTTATATAGAACAATTTTATTTGATGGTAAAATTATGCATGGCACAAAATGGCTGATAGAATTACCCCAAATTACGGACCCATTCACCCTCCCAAATGTAGTTGAGATGAACCAACAAATATACTATAAATTCAGAAGCATGTCCACATGTGAGCCTGTTTTGTTGCATCCTTATTTCCCTAAGCCTTATTGAAATCAGTAATGCAAACATCCTCTTCCAATCAGCAGCAAAGACAATTGAAAAAAATTACAAAACCAATAAACTGTAAAGGAAGGTTTAATGCCTTCTGGCAAGATATTAATGGCACTGATTATACTCATGTCTCAATCAAGAATCAGCGGCCAGATTGTCAGCTGACATAAGTGGTGTCAGCAGAACTGTGCTGCTTTAATATCCCATGTGAAGATCCCACTCTATTTAGGGAAAGCCATGTTGCATCCTTAGTTCCAGAATCTAATTACGTGGAAATACTGGGGAGAAGCAGAAAAGTGTGTTACTTAATAGGTCTGTGCCTGAGCAGATGAAGGGTTTATTGTCTACTCTAACCTGCACTGTAGTTAAACAGAAGGCTACCTGTGGAAGGTACAGTTGGCCAAAAATTACTCAGCCGCTTCTCTACTTATAATTTGAAAATAGAAAGAGGGATAAAACTCACACTAGGCATTGCCTGGATTCTGGGTCCCTCGTGAAGCCCATGTAACCTCTGCTCTGTGATCAGGCTGATGGATGAAACTTTGGTTTATTCCAGTGTGACTGGTACCTCTGTGTGAGAAGGTCAACAGAGAGATCCAGGCTGTGATTTCTGTGCTCTGGGCAAGTGTAAAAGCAAGCAGAGTAAATGCCTTCTGAAGCCATTTTTGTGGGCAAAACTGAATGGCAAAAAGGTTAATTATGTACACTGTCTGCCAGCAGTGTAAGAACAGCATGTGTTCAGGACGGGAGTCAGATTCCTGCTGAGGAATATGATCAAGATAAAACAAATGCCAAGAGACTGATAGAACAATGCAAACGACAGTACTTGCCTAGCTTGGTAAAGCAGATGGAGCAGAAACACTAATAAGGTAAGGTCATTCTACGAGGATGTCACCGTATGGAGGCAAGACTATTAAAAATAACAAAGCTTGATAAAGAACAAAACCAGAATTATCACATGAATAGAATACACATTTACACAGAATGCTAGCTAGCTAGATAGATTGAGCGGTGTTTTGACGAGTGCTGTAATGAAGAGCTCAGGAAGGGTGAACAACCATTTGAGCTCTGTGTTGAGGAACCGAATTTTGACAAATTCCAAGAGGCATCAGGGTTGTTTAAACAACAAAGCTTCTGGTATCAATCCACTGAATTCCACCAAAGTATTAAACACACGAAGGGAGAAGTCAAACAAACTCTCTACACATTGATTTTATGCCTTTTGGAGGTTTGAGAATAAACCAGAGGACTTTTCAAAAAGAAGTGGCTATACACTCAATTTTGAAAAAGCAAAGATAAAAGGGAAGAAGTGGGAAGGTATTCCATTCCTGTTCATGCTCAAAAACAGCCATTCTCTGAAGTCCTTTTACATTGAGTGGTTCATCCTAGAAAGGCAACATGTCATATCACTGCAAAATTAATCTCAATTCCAGCAGAAAATGTTCACATTCAGTAGCTACTTGAGAACAGCAAGTATAACCAGAATATGCACACATTATTATATCATTTTCAGAAACACATAGTAAGGTTCCATGCAGTGACTTGTGACACACAAAAAAATAATTTAGAAGCATGTAATAAAGTGATTAAATTGACGGGGTTGTGTATTTTTGGCTGAAAAAAAGGCTGCAAAAGCAAGGAAAAACCTTTCTGTTTTGTTTGATGGCTGGTTGTTGAATTATGGACAAGCCTAAATACACAATCATACCCCCCATTTTCAGTACTGAGATAGTTTGCTATGAATTACTATTAATTACTTATAAAAATTGGTGAAGAAGGAAGTTAAAGCATGGATAAAGACCTAGAATTCTTCTCATTCTCTTCCTGTGGAGAATTACAGTTATGTTTAAATACTAACAATATTTCAATTGTACCAGGCCAGGTATTTCATATGAACAGGACTTGGTCATTTTGCTGAGGAAAGAAATACATGCAAGTACGTGGAAAGGAAAAAGGGACTTGATTTTTTTTGTCTCCTGAGTCAATATGGGGAGAAAAATTTCTAATAAGATGTGATAGGAAATCTATGCAAATCCACACATAGCCGAAAAAGCAGAACCCAGCTTAGCTGGAATATTGAAGAGAGTTTAGATAAGTGCCTTTAGATAGGGTCTTATGATGGTAGTTGAACCCATTGTTCATTGAAGAGTAGGATGGAAAAGAGGACAATATATAAAAGCAGTGAATATGAATGACCAACAATAAGAAAGGTCAGGCTGATGAGAGAGGGGGCTGCAGCAAATGCCCAGATTCATATGGGGAGTCTTCTCTAGTAAGGGAGCTTTCTTGAGACAGGAAATGAATGTGAATGTAGTGGCCAAACACAGAAGAGCTGATCTTAGCAAAAACCTAGGCAGTGACTTAAATTCTGCTAGGTGCTTAGCAAAATAGCCATGATGTTTTATCCTCAGATGTCATTTCTAAGTAGTTTTTTGGACTGACACTGCTATGTGTATCCTTGAGCAATATTCTGCCTTTGTTCTATCACTGTAACCATCGTCACCCCTCTTCTCTGCCTCTGCTACAACGCGTTTTTCACTGCAGATCTACATATCACACGTATACGCTTGTAGACCTTATTGTCGCCTATGTTTAAAAGGAAAATGTAGCCTCTCATTTCTCTTTTTGAACAGCTGCTTCTCTACTCTGGCAATGGCTGATACAGAACAAAGATTCCCTTCTCACAGAGCTTCTTTTTTCTTACCACATTATCCACATTTTCCCTGTTTTTCACCTTCAGTACTTTAAAAGGCAGAAACTGAACTGGGTTTGATACATTTCATTTCATCTGAGAAAAAAAAAAAAGAAACAGAAGGTTGAAAGCTTAAAGATGGACAAAGGGTTATGAGAATCTATGGCTTCTCTGGCAGCTTTGTCTTTTGTAAGGCTTTCCTCCAATATTAAGAGCTGTTCATTCAGTAAAATGTATAGCAGAAAAAAATACTGAGAAGTGTCTTTTGCTACATTTAAGAAATACTACAACTCTACAATGTGCTATCATTTTATAAACCTATATGGAGGACTATTTTGACTGCTTTGATACATACAATTTGACAAATCGATGTGTTTATAACACTGTGTATATAAATGGGTTACAGAGTAAAATGTGAAAAAAGAAATACACTCACTTGCCAGACACGGGGTCTTCTTCTCCCACTTAGAAGTTGCTGTTTTTCTTAACTCTGTGGAGCTATTTACTTTGAAATTGTAACAAATAGACATAAAACTTTTCCTTATCCTGATAACTCGAATTTTGTGTTTGGTATCTGACAAGTCCCTTTCCAACAGTTTTTCTTGATGTTATTCTGCCTTCAAATACAGAGAATGTTACAATTTTGCTCTGACTTACAAGAGTTTAGGAACGCGTTTTCCCTTCCTTCCCAGGGGGCATTGTTAACGTTTAGCAACTCTATTGTCTGGTGCAGCAGAAGGAAGCTTACCACTTTGATGTGGATTCCTATTAAAGCAGTGCAGAGTATTAAACTAGTGATCCAGAGCTGCAGAGAGTTGAAAAAAAACAGTGCTGTTTCAGAGAGCATTCATGAATTCAGCTTCGGGAAAAAAGTACCCAAGAAACCAACCCATGGCCAAAGCGTAGAGTAGCAGTATTAAATTTTACATTTCGATTGGTCACTTAAAAATTAGTGATATGTATGGCAGCATTACTGAGTACATATTATCCTTATAATTAAACTGTGATTCACCTGGTGAAAAAAATCTTATTTTCTTAAAATTCACCTAAATTATCTACTTCAGTTTAAATTTGAAAGAGAAAGATGACAAGTTAATGGGAGCTACAATAACACTTTGGTTGAGACTTAATTAGTGGAAGCCATGAGACGTTTCATTGTGCATGTAATTAATCTTTTTCTACTGAAATTGTTTTAGCAAATCACATTTCACAATTTTCCACTTGTGTTTGGCAGCTGAATCCAAATTCTCTGGGATGAAACTGGTTGCTCTGGTTTACCCTCATGTGTGGATGAAAAGTTAAATCACACTCAGTTACCACCCACTTTGGCAAAATTGTATATGAAAAAAAAGACCAGAATTAGGATAACTATAAACTAGGAATTAAATTAATTATTTCTATAAAGATACATTTTGGCACAATCATGTTATTATGCATTGCTTGGACTCAGTAGTAAAGCTTAAATTCTGATGATGCATACACTGCAGCCAGAAAAACCCACAACTAAACGAATTTCTATGTAGAATGTAGGAACCTGCTTCTAAAAAACTTCACTGGAAACATGCAGATGTTAGATATGAAACCTGGCTGAATGGCCAGGCCGGGCAAGGCCAGGCACTAGTGGTGTACCACAGGGATTGGTACTGGGACCAATGCTGTGTGACATCTTCATCAGCCATGTGGAGGACGGGACAGTGTGAACCCTCAGCAAGTCAGTATATAAAACAAATCTGGGATGATGAGTGGGTGATACAGCAGAGAGTTGTGCTGTGATCTGGAGAGGCCTCAACAGGCTGGAGAACTGGGCTGACAGGAATCTTTTGAAGTTCAAAAGAGAGAAATGCAAATTTCTGCATCTCTGGTAGAATGGGTACCATTGTGTGTTGGGGCCACCAGCTTGAAAGCAGCTCTGCAGAGAAGGAATTTGGGATCACGGTGGACAACAAGCTGTCTGTGAGCCAGCACTGCATACTCATGGCAAAGAAAACCAACAGCATCCTGGGCTGCATTAGTAGAAGTGTTGCCAGCTGGTCAATGGAGGCGATCCCCCCTCTACTCAGCACTGGTGAGGAAACACACCAAGCTCCGGTTTCTGTTCTGGCCTCCTTAGTACAAGAGAGGCATGGATATGCTGGAGAGAATCCAGTGAAGTGCCACAAAGATGACAAAAGGGCTGGAGCATCTCTACTGTGAGGAAAGGCTGAGGGAACTGGAACTGTTTAGCATAGAGAAGGGAAGGCTCAAGGATATCGTCACTGTGCAAAATAACTGATACAAGACAATGTAGAAGAGGAAGCCAGACTCTTCTCAGCAGCACTCAGCAACAGGACAAGAAGCAATGGACAAAATTAAGAAACATGAAATTCCATCTGAACACGAGAAAAAGCTTTTATTGTGAGTCTGGTCGAACACTGGAACAGTTTGCCCAGACATGATGTGGAGACAGACAGAAGTTGTCTGGACATGGTACTGGGCTACCTTCTCTATTTAACTCTGCTTAACAAGGGGGGTTGAACTAGATGATCTCAAGAGGTCCGTTCAATCCTAAAAGGTTCCGTGTGATTCCCTGTGATTTGATGGCATATTAAGGATTTTGGATTGCACCATTCATTCAGAGCTTTGGATCAGTAATAACATTTGCTTCAATACTCGGTTTTATGTTGTTAATACTTCTGGACACCTTTCTCACACTCTCGGTTGATGTACTATAGGTTTTACCAGACAATTCAATGGAATCCACTGGTAGAGACTCAAAAACATATACTAGATCTCTGAAATCATGTCTCATGCCAGGGACAACAGACATTAGTTTTCTGAATGAATATACCTCAGAGCTGACCTAGTGCTGGTTTATGCCCTCAGCCACAGCATAAGCCCTGTGAACAAGCTGCAGATATGATATTCCTGGCTGAGAAAACAACAATTGAAATGAACATAGGAGATCATATCCCATCATTTGGCTGCCGAAACTCATGCACATCTGTCAGTATGGCAGCATGCCTGTTAGCAGTGCTCTATGCCAATTTTTTGGGTCTTGGGATAAACTGGAGATACATTTAGGTGGGCAGCTTGAACACGACACTAAAATATAATCTCTTCTGCAGGAGTCATTGCTTGGAGGATGCTATGAAGATGTCAATGCCTGCCTCTTCTTGGGATTTTTACTTACTGACATAAATGCCAAAGATGTTATAGACAAGTAGTGAAAACTAAGAAAGATTTTAGGAGTAGTAGTTGCCAGAAGGCCAGTTTGCATTTTGTGGAGAGTGTAAAACATTCTGTAAGAGTACAAGCAATTCAAAACACAAGATTTGGGGTCCAAGAATATTCATAATATTTTCTTCAGAAGCTGAATGCATAGGATGTACTTTTATGAAAGGAATTCAATACATGATTTCAGCTACAAGTATTCCAGAGCAGCTCCCAATGCCATTCTGTGCAGCTGAGAACTTAGGCTGCAGTGCAATGAGCGATATCAAGCTGTGATTGTTAAAAAAATATTTTGCTAGTTAAAATTTTTGTTATGTCTTTATACAGAAAAATTTCAATCTGCTCATAAACTGTTTGCTTGCTATCAATAGTATTCCTGTAGTGTGGAGTGTCCTTTAAAAGAGGGAGTTTTGCCTCTGCTTCTTGGTATCAGCTCTGCTACAGGAAGGAAATTATGTTCTTAAGATGTTTTACTAGAGATGAATTTGAAGTTTGGCATGAGTTTAAGTGTTTTGTTGAACCGAACACTCTGAGTGTAATCTTCATAAATTGCTTGCATTAATCAAAAAGTGCTAATTAGTAGCTAAGCTTCATTTTTGGAAAAGACTGCATTTATTTATTAAGTTAAATAAAAAAACCTCTTCCCTCTGAGTGGCCCGTGTAAAGAGGATGGCAGATTACAGCCCAAATATTGAGGGGAGCTAAAAGCTTCTTAATAACTGTTTGCAACAAGTAGATCTCAGTGGGAGGAGGTGGAGCTGCCTAATGCTCCATTATGTGTTGAGTGCTGGATATCTGTGGAGAAGCAGAACAAAACAACTTTTGAACCAGCAGCATAACTGTTGAACTTCATGGAGCATCGTTTCTTCTTTTTCCCTTTTTCACACTATGGGGCTGTAGCTGAGCACCTCAGGCCTTGTGCATCATGATTAAATGGATCATATCCGTTTGAGCCAATGGTCAAAACCTGTTGTCCGTGACCACTGGAAAGAACAGACTTTATTTCGCTTGAGTCTGTGGGCATGCAGGCTCCATGGAAGCAGCTATCATCACGCTTTGCAAGGCTGAGACAATGGTATACATGTCTGCTGCTCTTTCATGCATAAAACAGCCCTGAATGCGTGGAGCTGGAGGAAAAATAAGAATGCGCTGGAGGTGCTTCCAGTGTTTGAAAGGATTTGCATCAAAAGACTAAAGGTAGATGACTGACAGTGAACTGTAACCATGGAGATGTCTACCAGTTTTTAAATTAAAAAAAAAAAATGGAAAAAAGAAAAAGAAAGTATTTCTCTTTTAGGAAAATTGCTGCAGTGTCTGTCTACTGGAACTAATCCATCTTCCACTCCTGTGCATGTGTGTATTTGGGTATTCTCCATACGTGGTGCAAGAGCAGCTTGCATATACAGTCTCTGAGCCCTTGTTCAGTTGAGTCCTTGTCAGTGTGGCTGACTTCCACAGCGTTCACTGACGAAGAACAGGAACACAGATAGCTCCACATGTGAATGGTGACATGATGTAGCTGTGCCAGTAACATGGGATTTCAGCTGAGGAGTGGTTTTAGTCCTACTTTGTCAGTAATCCCAGCCTCCTCATCCCCTGCTTACATAGATCCAAGTAGTTGCAGCTTCACTCTGATTGATGAGTTTTGTCAGGGGACATCTGGGAACTGGAGAGAGGCTACAGTACTGTAATAAGGATTTAGGTATTGTCATGACAGACACCTCCAGCCTACCTCAGGAAAACTGTGTCTGAAGAAGAATGAAATATTATTTAATTTCCATTGCAACAGGAGGTACCTGTCTGCTTGTCCATCTGCCTGCAGGTTGCTCTTACACTGTCCTGGTGAACAGTGAGACAAACTCTTCCTGGATCCACTACTTGAATTCTCACATCCACCCTCTCTATCCTCCAGTGCAAAAATACTCATGTTCCCCTTTTAAGATATGAAAGCTGCCCTTCACACTGGAAAGCAAAATTTACAGTAAGGAATTTATTTTTGCACAATTTAATCTCTTCAGGGAGTACAGCATTTATGATCACAGCTGAGCAGTCCACTCCGATAAGTACTGATCTCCTAGAAATATTTGTAATGAAATGAGTGGAGGAGAAATAGAATTTCCATCTGTATTGTTCATGACATTGCCACTCAAACAATTATTGAACTGCTCAACTTGAGACTTACCAACAGATTTAAGGGGAAAAACTCTCTCGGAAATTTTATGAGATCTTTATTCTTCCTGCCAGAATGTGAATATTGAGTACATAAAAGTAATCTTCCGCCTGTAGTTTTAGATAACTTTAAGTTTTATTTTTTGTCTTTTATTACTCTTTGAGATGCAAATTTATTTCCTATCATCAAACTTCTACTGTCTTTGATAGTAGTTTTCCCAAAATAATACTATATTTCCCCACTGACCTTGACCAACACAAATTTTCATTAGAAACAGTTGAGGATGTTCTTTTAATACAAAAAAAATCTAAGCAGGACAGCATTTGAAAATTTGACATCTGAAACAGTTTTATAAATAGCAAACAGAATCACTTGAAAAGAAAAAAATAATATTTCAAAACCAATGATGATAATAAAGGAGATAAAATTTCAGTCATGAGGTTAAAAGTTATTTGTTTTATTTTTGCTCTTTTAAGATCATGCAGTTCAGTTAAAACATTCTAAACAGTGATATAGCAATAATTTAACAATGCAAATATGTTGGTTTTATTTTGCTTATGTTTTTATTATAAAGAACGAATTTTTTTTCCATCAGTGACTGATCATTTTCTGTTTTTTCTAGTGCCGTTTCCTGCTTTGTGTGTTTAGAGGATGGCTTTTAAATTACTGTAAAATTTAAGTGAGACTAGGTGAGCCTTCAGCTGGTGTATACGTCAATGGCCCAAACAAAACAAAAATTAAAAAATCAAACCATATTTCCAAAGGAATGCCGGAGAGCTTTCTGTGGCAGTTGGCAGATACATAAAGGCATTATTTTGCAGATATTATTGTTGATAGGTTTGATATACAGCATGGTTTGTCTGAGCCAATGGGATATTGTCCTCTTAACAAATCTCATCATGCCAGCAGTGTTGCTTCTATAGGATGGCTTATCAGCTCCAACCAGAGTCTGCTACACTAGCACTTGCCTTCATAGCCTGAGAGGAAAATAAATTGTTCCCAAGCAGTTAATAAGAAAGAATTATTGTGACTGAGATGCATGACATTATGAGAAAGCATGGTGTTTTACTGACTAAATGTTTCTTTGCAACCGTCCCCATCTTCCCGCACTTGGCAACATTCCCTCTTCTCCCCCCACCCTCCTTACAAAAAAAAAAAAACCCACCTCAGGTTTAGTGTAAATGAAATGAACATTTCATTTTTGGAACAGAGGCTCTTTAAACACTGTTACTGATGTGCCATTCTATTTCAAGAAGTGTACTTATGACATTTCTCCTCTGCATTTTAATATAGACGTTGGAGCGGGCTGGAGAAATATTCCAATACTGCCACTGTTATAGCAACATGCATCTTCATTTTTGCTATCTATGCAGCTAAAAATGAACATATACAAATATATTACATAGTATGCAAATATTAGATCTGAATACAACTCTCTTTCTTCTGTGTGTTAGCAGAGCCACTCCTGGAAAATTAAGGATTTATTGTACGGAACGTAAGCAGTTTATGGGCCAAATGTTTCTTACCTTAGACGTGTAAGTGGGTCCATTTGAATTAATGGAGCCACACAGGTAATAACAATGAGTGGCATTGGGTCTTTTAGTGAATTCTTCACAACCATTGTCTGGGAATCAAAAACAAGAGGTCTTTGGTAAACTCTAAGTTTACATGGAGGCTAATAAATACAAAGGGAAATGTAGGCATATTGTTGTACAGCTTTATTGTCTTTTATTGTGCTAGATACCTAATGTCTTGCTTAGCCAAGCAATTAAGCAGATCTTTAGCTTTATAACCTTGGTCAAATCCCATTTTGGGTAAGGAGAAATGTAAGCTGTTTGCTTAACTGTGACTTTATACAGAGCACATGTGGAACTCAGTTGTCATATTTTTAATTTCATTTATACAATTCTGATTCTTCACAATTCAGCCATCTGCCATTTCTTATCCCAGTGCTGGCTGCCATGCGGGGTGTCTCAGAAAGAACCGAGAATTCTTATGCAGAAACCACCATCTGAGGGAATTGTTCAATATTTTATTGCTTTGAAATGGAAAGTGTCTGTGAAGATCAAAGTACAAGAGAAAAACACTGATAAATACAACACCATTACAACTCCTAAATGTTCTGGACTTCCTTAGTATCTGTAATCTCGGACCTCAAAACATTTTCAGATTTTATTTAAACCTTTTGACATGCTTGTAGACATAGTTATTTAGGTTTATTTGTAAATAAAATTAGAGGCAAAAATCATCACCTAGTCTGTCATAGGCAACAAATGACACAATTGCTTGGGGTAACAGGGGACTGACTGAGAAAGTACCATATAGTTATGCATATTTTTGAGACCACACGGTTAGTTTTTAAGACACCTGGAAATGGAAGTCATACCCTTCCTGGTAGTATTCCACTTCCTTTGTCATGGCTTCTGTTGTGTTTAGATTTAGGGCTTGTCAAACTCATGATGGAAATTGCAAAGGTCGTGAATTTAAACTGATTTAACTGCTTTATTGCAAATCTGTATAGACTTTCTTGGGGTTTTTTTTCAATCAAAATTGAGTTTGTTAAGCCAATGTGAAAAATTTCTCTCTTAGGATATGTATCATTTCACTAAAATATTTTGATAACCTATAGGCAAGTTTTGGCACTTCTCTCAAATTCAGCTCAACAAAAGCTTTCCCTGACATCAATTTAACAGTACAAGAAGTTTCAGGCCCCTTTTCCTGTGAAGCATCTCACATATGTATAGGATGTGTATGTTTAATATTGAAGCATTGCACCAAATATGCTCAAGTTCACATAATTTTCTTAGGACTCCAGTTGAATCTTATCTCTTCTCACTATATGTAAGGAAAGAAATGATTAGGTGTCTGAGATTTGCAGAAACAGTAATCACTCAATGCATCAAATCTGCATGTGTTGGCGAAAATAGTCACAACAAAATGTATTATGCAGAATAACAAGTCGATTTGATTAACTCCTATTCGACATAGAAAAAGAGTAGGAAGATTTATTTCTTTTTATTATTCTGCACTACTAAAGCAAGTAGGAAGAGAAGGGGATAAGGGATAAATTGAATTAAAATTGAGATTGAGACAAGCAACATTCATAAATTCATATCCATGCTGTTCTCCCAGAGCTTCACAACTAATTGCTTTGAATTTTTCTCTTGTTCTTATCTAGGCCATCCTCCATATGGCTCCATATGCCTGGGTTTTTTCACCTTGAATTAGTTATTTGTGTTTTCTCCTCTCCTAACCATAGCCTTTCTTAAAACTCATATCTGAGGACCTTAGACTATCTTCCTTGTGCTAGTAAAGCACACTTCCTTCTGTTAATAAAGAAAATATTGCAAAAAAGATCTTTAAAACACCTTCTAAGAAAATTTTTGGCTAAAATGCCTGCTCGGTTGTAATGCAGCAATTTGCAGTCCTAGTCAGTATATATCAGCATATCTTTAATGAATTCATCTCCGTGCTGATTCTTTAGTATTGCCATGTCCAGTTCAGAAGTTTGAAACAAAATACACAGAGTAATTAGGAAATCAATGTCTTTCTGAGGCTATTTTCATGCAGAGAAGCATCTGGACCCCTAAAATAGAGTCACAGGGTTAAAAAAAGGTGGGAAACGATATCCACTTTTTAACCGTGTTGAGACAGAGTAATATCCCCACAGGAAGTTTTTGAAAAAGGAAAAAAAGTAATTTCCTAAAATGGCTTAGAAGCAATCGACCTCAGATAGATAAACAGATAGAGACTTGTAAGAGAGGAAGAAGGAAGGTGAGAGAAAAGATAGTGTTGTAAGAGGGCTTCAGCTCCAGCCAGTGGGAGGAGGTGAGGAATGGCCGTGGAGTCCCACGGTCTCTCTCTGTTTTCTCATTCTTGTTGGTGTTATTGTTGGTGTTATGCAGCGTGTGTGCCTGTGTGTGCCTGTGTGGGCACCTGTGTGTGTGCCTGTGTGTGTGCCTGTGTGTGCCTGTGTGTGCACCTGTGTGTGTGCCTGTGTGTGCATGTGCCCGTGTGTCTGTGTGCACAGACACTCATAGGAACACGGTTCCTCTGCTCACACACAAAGGATGATAGCTGCATATAGGGAAAATGGAAGTGAAAACTATTTACAAAGGACTGAATACAGTCATATTTTAAGGAAAAAGGGCTAGCTTCTGGTTAAGCTGTATGATGATCCCTTGTCCTAGGGGCATAATTGCGTTTAGCAGACTGTACAAATAGTATACCTGGTAGAACCAGCAATACTAGTAGGCAGGCTTGTTCTTTATATGTCACTCTTGGGCTGGAACAATGTGACAACATTACTTTGATGCTCATGAGAATACAGTTTTTTGTCTAATTAAGTTAATCTGAACTTCCCTGAGAGGAAAAGGCACATTGTACCAAGCAGAGAATATGAAATTCAAATCTTCATTTGAATGCTGAAAGACCAAATCCAAAATTAAGAAAAAAAAAATTTAAGTCCCTTGCATGTTTAGACCTACTTTGTTAAAGTCTTAACTGAATTGTCTTTTCTGTGCTTAGTGCCAATAATAATTAAGCTTAAAATTAAACATGTACTAAATTATTTGGACGTGTTAAATACAGAACACATCACACAGGTGCAGCTGATGAAAGTATATTCCAGTGCAGTGAATCTGCATTGCAAGGATATAGAGTTTTCCAGTAAGAGGCTGAACTGCAGGATGGATCCTACGTAGAAGGAGGACAGGTCTTTCTTCCATTCTCTATTGGAAGAGGGGATAATGTGAGAGATAAGTCTCAAAACTGATTCTAGTTTCCTGAAATTGTAAGTTCCCATCAGAACACAGATCAATGCATACATACATACAATTAGGTCATTTTTTATCTGGAAATAACAAGAAAAGTTTCACGTTAAAATCTGTCTAAGGGGAAGAAAATTACCTGGGTATTTCCTGAATACAGGTGCTACCCTATATAAGGGCTCAGATCTATTATGTAATTCTACTAAATAAATCTACTATTTAACAGAACATAACCCTAAGTTCATATCTTCTATTATCAAGAAACTTGGGTTATGAAAAAAATTACACTATGATTTAGAGCTTCAAGTCCAAAATCAACTTATTTAAAAGAAAGTCTACCTTTCTAACATGGAGTTTTAGAACAAAAGGAAATCTTTGAATATTGCAAAACAAGAATACAAAATTTAATATCTTTTCTATTAAAGCAATTAAAACCAATTTGAGAGATGTTTCAGAAACTTCATTCCCAGTTCTTGAAAGTGAGTACAGCAACATAAACTATTATTACCACTCATCAGGTGATTGGCATCTCCCCTACAAGGCCACAGGAATGAAAAACAGGGAATTTGCCTTGTCTCATTTAGTACAAAGTTGGTCTAACCCACTGACAAAAGTGACAAGCTGACCTTACTGGTCCTTACTCAGTAGGAGATTCTACCCGGCTGAAACACATATATAACATCTTCAAAATGTACCAGAATGAATCTTGTCAGCAGCCAGCTTTGGCATTCACTTTGTCAGTGTAGAGTAGGTATTCAATGCTAAGTTTGTAGTTGGACAAGTGCTGTTTTTATCCTTGCTTTTTCTAGACCTTTAAACCTGAAAGCACCAGCTCATCTGCTTGGTTTGGCACATACCAGACGTATTCACTTATTTTTTCTTCTTCCCACTGCACAGCTCTGGTTCATGTGCAGGCAACTGTCCATCTCATGTTTTGAATAAAGCTTTGGTCCCATGGGAAAATAGTATGTGGCTACCCAATTTAAGGCTGTGTAATAACATGTGTTCTCTGTCATCTCTGTAGGAAAATTTATTCTATGCTACTTTCCAAATTAAGGTACATAAAATATTTCTGCACACCTTTTCAGCTGACAAAGTGTCCTCCTGCTGAGGTAGGCACTGACACTAACCTGGCTAAGCCTTAACTCTACAGCACATGAAGGCTGAATTAAGAAAACTAAGGAAAACTTAGTTTTGCCATTTCTTGATTTCTGAATTTTCAGTCAGAATATTGTTCTGTGTTCCTTTTTTTGGTAGTAATTTCCGTTCACCTGAACAGGCTCATCTATCGCAGTGATTGCATCTGTCAGTTGCCCACGATAACAATGCCTGGTATCCAACTGTGCCATTGCATTGAGAGTGATTGGATGCTTCTTTACACCAGCTAAGGGTCTGGTCTCCTTCTGCCAACTAGGAATGGACTCATGTATTTGTTCTGTCCTGCCTTCTTTGCTTAATAGTACCCCTGGTTCAAAATACCAATGTACCATCTCAAAACCTGAAGCAAAGCAAAGTTGAAGCATGAAAGTTTAATTGTAACCACTTTTGCTCACCTGTAATGTGCATCTGTAACCTTCTCCACAGGTTGTTCAATGCAAGGCCTATAGCACCAGAGTAAAATTTTTTTCAACTTTTCTCTGTAGACAATAACCACATATTCTCTTCGCTCAGACTCCTTGCTTATCTTAGGGCATGCTCATTAAAAAAAAAAAAAGTGGTAAAATAGTAAAGGATGAAGAAAATAATAAGAATGGAAAGCAAAATAAATGGTAAATAAAAAGAAGAGGACCTAAAAGAGCTTGGCCGTATCAAGAGCAAGGTGGAAAAAAAAAGGCAAAAAGAGGAGAGAAATGAAGAAAACAAAATAATTCATTGTGCTATCGGGTTTCTTGCATGAAGGAACAATATGTAAAGCTCAAGAGTGAATATGTTTTAAATATTATGAAATTAATGTCAGAATGTAGATTTATGTATTTAGTACAATGTTCTCCTACCCTGGGAGTTGGAAATGTAGAGTGATTATTAGCTAGGTTTCTGTTTTTCTTGAGTAGGTATCTTTTCTATTATTACTCTGTTCCACTATATGATCATATTTTTTTGCATAATTTAGATCTGATATATGCAAGTGCCTCCATTTTGAACAGACCATATGGAGAGCTCCATGAGTGCCCAGGGAACCAGAAGTGTACAACAATTAACTGTGGTTTCTGTTATTTGTTAAGCAGATGAAAAGAGCTGCGAAATAAAAGGCATTTCACGATGGTTTCTGTGTCCTTGTACTGTCCTTTGTTTGGTTGTGCTACACTAAGTGGAAAAAAAAGAGGCAAGTTTTAATATAGCAAAGGAAATTGCATAGCCATTCACAAGATCCAGAGCCAGAAACAAAGGAAAATAAGGCACTGGAAGAAAAGGCAAGGGTATATATAATAGGTCAGTGATGATGAAGTAAAGGAGGAAGATATTGATTACATATGTTTATATTTTCTGGATCTGCATTTCACTGGATCTAAATTAGGAACAGACAGATAAAGGAAGAAAAAAAGATTCAGAAGACATGAAACATAATTTCAGATTCCAAAGAGAAAAAGAAATGAAACTATTTCTAAGACTACCTCCGAGATCTCTGAAATTTGCTAACCTCTACTTAGTTAAGACTTTATATAAGTTAATTTTATTAATTTTATCTTTCAAAAGAGAGAAATACAGCATAGTAAGGCTTTTACTTCGTATAATATATTTTAGTTTAATATAAATTAATATGTCAGCATATTGACATATGTAGCAGATCCTGGTATTTTAAGTTGGAATATTAATGTGGCAACAGAAAGTTTAGCATTAGATAATTTCCAGATGGGTCATATTTGTCTTTGAATAACGCATCACAAAGGATGAACAGAATAGACTCTACTTTGGAATAGCTTGGGAGCAAAAGCTGGCTAGACCCACAGCTGTGGGTGCTTGGCATACATGGGCAGACATGAAGCACTCGATTGGAGCCATAATCAGTGTCCCTGTTGGTGATGCATTGTGCCCTAAAACTTAATGCAGCGGTCCAGGCACAGAGCTAATACCATTATGATACATCCTGATGCATTAAGAACTCAGAAAAACACATTTGATGCAGAAGAGATGAATTTTCACTTTTGGGTGTAGTTAGGGGACCACATTACGTCATCTACATAGGAGCTATGTAGCCTGTTGCTGCTAATCTTATACAGAGACTTTGGCTGATGCTTTCAAAATGGGAGATATAAATCTCTTGTAAAGAGGAGGAAATACAGAAATCAGTAGCAAACGGTACAAAGAAAATGCATGAGTGAGGTAAATTAAATTATTCAGGTTAATTTACGAATGGGAGAGAAAAGAGAGAAAATAGAACTGAAAAGAACCCTTGTAGACCTTTGTTGTGTTTGATGATGTGAGATAAAAGGAGAAATTATTCTGATTTTTTTGGCAGACAGGAAAGAAGAATAAGGCTCAATGATCATTTTTAGAAAAATGAGATAGCTTCTGTTGTCCTAGAGTTAGTCCTTGGTCTAAGGTTTGATTTTTTAATAATATTCATTGAAGAGTTGAATACTGCAAGAGATGAGACAACAGTATTTAGCTTCATTAAGACTTCAAAATCTTGATGGAAAGATTTGGGGCTGATGCAATTCATGAGGGTTAGCTTGAAATAAACTTGCCTGTTAATAAAAAATTGTGCATTTGTCCTTACTCTCTTTTTTCAGTAAGTATTTTAACCAAAAGCTTTACTACTATTACATTTTGGCATAGGTGTTACCCACTATTTGGTATGTTTCCCTTGAATATTTCCATGGGCTTGAAACCTCTAAGTACTTTGCTGCCCTTCTGTGAAGCTTCCAGCTTTGGCTTTTTGAAAGGATCTAGATGCCCACACTAGAATAATTTAATGCAAGTGCAAAAGCAGAATTCCACTGTCCAGAGAACTTTCTAATCTAACCAGTTGCTTAGTAAGATTTGGGGATGATTTGAGATGTAAAGGTATTAAACAAAGGTTTTAGAAATATAGTTTTGGCACATGGTGCAAGAACTGCATGTTATGACTATTTTCAGTGTCAAAGTCTTCTTTTTAGATCACTTGTTTCAGAAGTTAAAAAAAAAAATCAGCCAGTGTCTCTTGTTACATTGCATCTGATAGGCTTGATTGCCCAGCTTTAGATATTTAAGCATGATAGAACAGAATCATAGAATCATAGGATCATTTGGGTTGGAAAAGATTTCTGATCATTTACTGAGCACTGACACAATCACCGCTAAACCATGTCTCTAAGTGCTACAGCTACACTTTAAAAAAAAAACCCTTCAGGGATGGTGACTCAACCATTTCCCCAGGCATCCTGTTCCAATGCCTAACAAGCCTTTCTTTGAAGAAATTTTTCTTAATTATAAGGAAATGAAGAAGGAGACAGCAAAAGGAAAGAGATTTTATGTTTGACAAATTTACTAGACTGGTTTCTTATAATTCTTATGGACATTTTTGAGATTGCTATTTCTTTCCGTATGTGAGATCACTGCGCATCATGTTCTAGTTGCCCTAAATACCTAAATACACAGCACATATCAAAAAGAATGGAAAATGCTCCTCTCAGGAACTGATTATAGATATTGAGAATTTTAACTGAAAGAGAGACAAAAGAAGAAAGAAGAGATCCATAAATGCTGACAGAGAAAGGAAGAATGGCACAATTCATCTTATATGACATAAATGCTAACCTTGCCAGTACTGGGAGAGAAATCTTTATTTCCTCCCAAAGCTCAACACTTACATTCTTTAAAGACAATACTATATGTAGGATCTATGACATTTTGACAAGTGCTCAACAGCCCATTCTAAAAACTTGTTGTTTGAGACATTTTATGATAAGAATTATATGTTTAAGAATAATTCTGTCAATCAAATGTCATAATACTGATGAATCTTGTGGTTTTTAATCGGTATTACTTGTGGATTTTTTGACTGAAACCATGTTTTGTTTAGCCATTGAGAGTCATTGAAGGAAATAAAATTTATTTCCCAGCCAAAATGAAAGAGTCATAAAATGGTTTGAATTGGAAGGGACTTTAAAGATCATCTAGTTCCAACCCCCTTGCCAAAGCAGGGAACCTTCCACTCAACCAGGTGGCTCAGAGCTCCACTCAGCCTAGGCCTGAACACTTCCAGGGGTGGGACCTCCACTACTTCTCTGGGCAACCAGTTCCAGAGCCTCACCAACCTCACAGTAAATAATTTCTTCCTAATATTTAATCTAAACCTACTCTCTTTCAGTTTGAAGCCATCCCCCTCTTGTCCTGCCACTACATGCCCTTGTGAAAAGTCTCTCTCCAGCCTTCTTGTAAGTCCCCTTTAAGTCCTGGAAGGCTGCTCTAAGGTGTCCCCAAATCCTTCTCTACTCCAGGATGAAAACAACCCCAACACTCTAAGCCTTTCCTTATTGGAGAGGTGTCCAGACTTGTGATCAGCTTAGTGACCCTCCTCTGCACTCGATGCGAGAGCTCCACGTCTTTTTTGTGTCGTGGGCCCCAGAGCTGGATGCACTACTCCAGGTGCGGTCTCACAGGAGCAGAGCAGAGTAGAGGGAGAGGAATCACCTCCCCTGACCTGCTGGTTTTGGTGCAGCCCAGGATGCAGTTGGCTTTCTGGGCTGTGACAGCACACTGATGAGTCATGTTGTTGAGCTTTTCATCCATGAGCACCCTCAAGTCCTTCTCCCCAGGGATAGTCTCAATCCATTCTCTGCTCAGCCTGTACTTTCACCGTCAGACGCAGGACCTGGCACTTGGCCTTATTGAGCTTTGTGAGGTTCCTACAGGCTCACCACTCAAGCCTGTCAAGGTCTGTTTGGATGGCATCCCTTCCCTCCAGTCTATTGTCAGCACTGCACAGCTTCCTGCTGTCAGTCCCACTGTCCATATCACCAACAAAAATGTTAACATGTGCTGGTCCCAATACTGGCCACTGAGGAGCACCACTCATCCAAATCTTTGTAACTGCTTTAAATCAAAACGATGGGAGCATATCTGTGGCACCTATGCAGATGAGAATTTTCTGGGACCATTGTTACCCCTTTTTATCCAACTCTTCAAACTTCAGACTTAATTATAGACAGATGATCATGACTGATTCTTCAGTATTTATTTTAGATAGTTACTTTAGGAGTCTTTTAAATAGAAAAAACTACATTTGGTCTGTTGAACCGTGCCTAAAGTGAATGCAAACATACTCTAAAAAACAAGTAGCTAAAAGACAATATGTTATTTCTAAGAACAGATCATTTTCTCTAGCTGAATGACCCACCTAGTATCCAAATCCTGAGACATGTATCTTAAGAAAAGTTGCTTTTCCCCATGGTCACCTTTTAGAAAGGAAGAGGAAAGAATTCTTTGAAAGAGTACATAAATAGTCTCCACTTGAAATTTGCATTATACTATGAAATGCAATGATCCCTAAAGTATATATGAAAGTTATAGATAGTTATACTAAGAGCTTACTTTTCCCCCTCCTCCTTGAGAAAAAACTCACCTTTTTAAACCTTAATAAAGCATTTGAAAATAGTCTTTAAAAATATTTGACAAAGAATCTCAGGCCTTCATTCTTCAAAGGTCTGATGAACATACATATTACTTCTAAAGAGTAACTCATGCTTTCAGGAGAGATAAAACATGCAAATCTGACCTCATATTCTAAAAGTGCTGCACCTCAATGTATCAAGTTCCATCAAGGCATATTTGGGGGCATATTCATGACATATTATGTCTAATTGAAAGTCTCATCATAATTTAAAAAATTAAAATCTTAGCTTCGAATGGATTGTGAGACTTTACCATGTGAGAGTAAAAGTAATCATAATACTGCTGTATGTGCAGAAACTGATCACTGATTCAAGCGCCAAATTGCTGGCTCTCAGACTATCTCATAAGAGCATTGAGATGATAAAGGTGATATTTGTTAGCAAATTAATCCTGTCAAGACTTTAAATGAATCTTGTTTCCTCAATTCTATTCTCAAGAATACTATGAGATACTTCTGTTTTCTCTGAACTGACATTCAACTTTTATTATTGCTATTATTGCTGTATTCTCACTCTCACTCTCTCTGACCATCTCTTTTGTACATTTTACTCATTTCAGCTCTACAGGAAACAGGAAAACAATACCTGCAACAAGACAATGAAGAAGAGAGAAAAAAATCCAACACAATTTCAGGATGCAGAAAAATGTCTACCATGACATGATAGTTAGAGCAAATATTGCCTTTTTTTCCAAAAGATCCTTTTTTTCCTGCAGCAATTTTAAGAACATGTTGAAGTACTACTATTGTTGCAGGTGCTACCAACTTTTGATCTGTTTTAAGTGAGGATTTGTGGAGAGATGTTAGCTGACTACAGTAAGGAGAACAAAAATGTGAAAAACCGGAATCTGCTCATTCCGTGGAGCATCCCATAGGTACTGGAGTATAAGGTCACACTTGTATACTTTCTTCCTCAAAGTCCTTAAAGAAAGAAGCATGCAGCTCTTTTGAAACTTAATTTTCTGTTCTTATGTACACAGTATTTGATGTTTCTCTGTGCAAATGATATGATAATGTTTCTACCTTTGGGAGACAAGTTTCTAATAGCCGAAGGGAAATACAGTCTCTCAAAGGAACTGATCCGAAATCAGTTTGGGTGTAAACAGATTCAACCAATTGTTTTCAAAGGAGCTGTATGAATTTTGAGCTAAATTGATTGGTCCAATATATATAATCATCAGGCAAAATTCCCATTATTATAATCAAAGTTTGTAGGATGTAACTATAAAAAAAGATGACTCAGAAAGCTGCATGTCCCATTTGTCTTTCAAAGGCAAATTGCGAGCATTTTTCCCTTTGATCACAAGGTCAAAATTTATTTTTGCCACTTGACACAACATGAAAATACAAATAATGAGCTAAATCTGTAAGTGGTGAAAGTAAGTACAAATTCAATTACACCATATCTGAGTTTAGCCTCCTCATCTTTTGACTGGAATTATTAGCGATGACATAATTAATTCCCCTCAAACATAAATGCGCAAAAAACAAAGATATAAAACAAAATAACCAGTCCTCTTAGCTGTAGTCTCAGGGTTTGTACATATCACACTTCAGCCGTGTTATTTAACTACTGAGTGCAGAAATATATATTTTTGCCTGTTGAAACAATTGTATTGTTCCGTTTTCATAGACTGCACCATCTTTTCAAGTTAAGAACCTTTCTGTATTAGTGTTGTTAACGCTCATGATTTTATTCCCGCTCTCATGGTTTTCCTTATCTTTTTTTTTTGGAAGCTCCAGCTTCCAAAGATGAGTGGCTATGTAGAAATCACTTTTTTTTTTCTTTCAAACTAAAATTCTGCCCTCTTGGTTATAATAAAGTGTGTGAAAAGAGGACCTCAGTGAACTTCAAAATAAATAAGAAGAGATAAAATATTAAAAAAATCTATTTTAAAATGCTTTTATTTTTTAAAGCAAGTTTCATTTCTTATTAAAGCCACACTTGAGATTTTTGAAGACTTGAAATTGGTAAACTTCTATCTCCCCACAGCTGCCAGGTTGAAAATCTTTCCTTACCCATGACTGGCAGATATTGAAGGAGCAGAAAATGAGTATGCAGTCTCCCAGTTGGCTTTCTGCGAATTATTTATAGATGACAGAAACATTAGAGAAGTCCAGACAGCTGGACTGTGTGTAAGACTTTCAGGGAATGATTTCATTTAGAATGTTGTTTCAGGGAGATAATGTAATTAATGTAGTTGGGAGATGAGAAATCTCACACACTGCATCTGGAAGTTTCTCCTCAGGAAATCCTTGTAGCTCGCTGTTTCTGTCAAGCAGGGTAATGTGCCTGTAAAACGCTTTTGACAGAAAACATATTACTGCATCAGCAGAACCAGAAAACGACAAAACACACACAATGTGGAATAGTGAATGCCAATGTCTTTGCACCAAGCAAACACACTCATACAAGAAAAAGAAACCTAAATCAGCTGGAATCTCGTAAAGGGAATGGAAGAAACATCCTTAGCCGAGATGTTCCACTGGTTCTCTTACTAGGTAAATAAAACACTTTGAACAAGTGAGGAATAGCATTATTAGCACAGTACGCACCTTCTTTGCACAGAAAATGGCAGAAAGCCACTACAGCAGGTAGTAGGTCTGGGTTTTTAAAATTTATAAAAATTTTTTAAAATTTTGTTTGTTTTGCCATTGTAGCTGCGAGGAAGCAAATAAATCTGAGGGCAAGTATATACATTTTCAGACCATTAAAATTGTAAATTTACAAATCTGAGTATTCAAAAGGCTCTGGAGAAAATAATCTGTATTTAAATCTTATTTTGGCTATTGGCTTTCCTGCCTTTCAAATCACATTTTCAAACTTTTACCATTAGCCATGAATCCAGAAATTTAACATGACTGTAAGGAAACATCGAAAGTTAGAAAGAAAAATCAAAATTGGAATACTCTGCTCAAGGGCCAATGACTCTCTTCCTTCAAAACAAAAAAAACCCCCCATCAAATTCTAGGCTCTACTAAAGCTACATAAATGCTCTATACGTATAGTTTTTTGTCTATGAAGATTATATGAAAGAAAAAGAGTAATGTAATAGTCACTTATGCAGACATGTTTCTGATAAAGGTGGAATTTGAGCATATCATTAACTCGAATTACTCACAGGAAGAAAAAAAAATCATCCTTATATGGAAAGAAAAAGGCAAAACCAAACTGATGGAAATCTCCTTCAAAAAGATAGGGTTTTTTTATTAATTATTATTTTTTATATTCTTTATGTGCTATATGCTTTAAATGCTCAACTTCTGCAACAAGAGAAGAAGAAATATTTCATTGATCTGCTTACCCAGATCTCTGAAAGAGCAAAAAGTTAAAAGAGTAGTCTAAACGAAAGGACACATTTTTTTAAGCAGCAATTGCACACTTCAGACTGGGTCTGTAATAAAAAATTTAGTCTTTTTAGTAACAATAGTAATTTTATTTAATAATACTTGGTTTACATATTATGCTTTCAGACTGCATTCATTTTTCTTAGACATATTCAGAGCTCTCTTGAAATAATCCTAATTTGTTATAACCAAAAGATGGCAGCACTCCATGCAATATACACTGCCTTCCACTCTTATTTATATTCACCGATCTCTTTGCAAATTCCATTTTATAGTGCTGTAGTTTAAGTCATCCTAGCCAGAGAACTATTTAGAAAGCTTTCAAAAGAGAACACATGCTTATTAATTGGGGAAGGTTAACATGGTTTTGTAAAGATTAAAAATCAGTTCCTTTAAGTTTATTTTCTGTAGTATAGTTCCAGACTAGTTAGCCATCAGTATTAAATAAAGAGGTCTGAGAAGCTCCAAGATGAAGTCTGTTTTAGGGAAACCTATTATCATTTTCTGGGGACTTAAGCACCAGTTATTTTGTCTCATCTAGGTCTCCTGACTCTTTTCAGAATATTTTTTCCTTCTTTTTTTTTCTACATCTTCTTTTTGCTCTTCTCCTTTTCCTCCTTGTCCTGTCTCATTCTTTACTGTTCCCTGGTCTCCTGTTGGGCAGATCCCAGCATTTGTGCCCAATACCAGTGGTGTAAACGCCTCCTTCATTGTCTACCACTACCCATCCCGTGGCTCTGTGTCATCTGATGCCTGCACACTGTTGTACCCACAGTTGTCTGAATTCGTGCTCCTCTGTGAGACCGAACATGAAACAAGGCACCTCTTTCCCAGTGATAACAGAGTTTGATGGGGGTAGATGCTCAGTGGCTGTGTGGCCTTGACCATGCAATACAAAAACAGTGATGAAGAGGCTGGCGACTTCAGAGCACACTCCTTGCTTTTTTTGGAATGAGGTCAAGGGGGCTTATGCAATGGTCACTGAGAAAGCTGGATTATTAGTTTGGTTTTAAAGGTGAAATTAAGAACCGAATTGGTTTACTGAACAAATCAAGGGGTGAAAAGGAATGTAGGAAAAGAAACCAAGACTTTACTGTACAAAAGGAGCAAAAAAGTGGAATTGCTAACAGATGAACAGCACAAATTGTGCACAGCCACCCTAGAAAGTGCCAAAGACTTAATGAAAACTGTGATCCTAAATAAGAAGATAAAACAATGAAATACATCCTTATTTGAAGCCTTTGACGGAATTGAACCATTAGGCAGATGGGTGTGAGAGCCCACATGCAAAATTTTGAAAATATACAAAAAGTTAATAATAAATGGTTATGCTCTACTTTATTCCCACACAGATATGTCCAAATAAATGAGAGTTCTCCCAAATGGCACAGGCTGCTAAGCTGTAAAATGAACAGGTAAAAGCAACTGAGAAGCCGAAGCACAGTGCAGAATAAGTCCATCCAAGACAATCCCAGAGGCAAGACAAAGATAGGTCACTCCAATACATAATTCATTGTACACATGGATAACTGCATGGGAGAGTAAAAAAAAAGTATGGAAAATGAACTTCAGTTCAAAGAGTATGAAAAATTGAGTTTTCAGTTCCATAACATATGAAAGAAAATCACACAAAATAATGTTAATGTGAGAGATTCCAGAATGTGTAAGGAGCCACATTGTTGGGTTTGTGTTTGTTTTGCTTGTTGTTTCGTCATCTACATTTTCCACTGATACTAATTAGACTCGAGACTAATTTTATTCTTTTCTGATACTTATTATCAATACTTGTGGATATTGTTGATTTTCAGAACTGTTACCACACTCATTAAGTGAGGGTTCTCCTCCACTCTGTTACAAAGTTGTGACTTTTAACAGAGGCTGTGCTGAAAAAGTGTGATTTAAAGGCCTTTCCACATTGAAGTTGGTTTCATTTAATGAGCCAACAAGTTTTTTGACCTTACACATTGTTGCATGGCTGACCTGAAATCCAAGGCTTTGGTAAAGGGGAAGTAGAAAGAGGGCTAACTGTGGATATTCCGTGACCTTAGTGCACGTTAATGTAACATGTTTCAAGAAGTTCCTTTGCTATCTGGAAATTGCGTTTCATGACATGTTTTCTAGTGATAAAGAGTCTCATGGGAAAACAATAAACACACCTAACAGCATCTTTCCTTTTTATATAGAAATAAATATTAACAACTAATCATTATCAATTAACAGCTTCATTTTCCATACAATATATAAAAAACTAGCAACAATGTAGAGTAGCAGAAAAATCAAAAAGGTGAGATTTTAATTATGCTTAGTAAGAAGATTCTGAAGGTAGGAAGTAGATATTCACATTATGAAAAACAGTAATGATCAAAAAATCCAAGGCACGTGAAATTTGTCACTGGCAGGAATCTGCTTTATGTCACAAGATGGTACAGGCAGTAGATTTGATGATAATATTTAAGAATAGTCCCGTCCAATTCAGAATACCCTGTGAAGCTGTGATTCTGTGAAACCATGTGCTGCTGGCTCACTCCCCACTCCCACCCTGCCCTCCCCTGTGTCGAGCTGGAGAATTAGAGACACAAAAGGTAAAGATCATGGGTGGAGATAAGAACAATTAACTGGAAACGGCAGTGAAGTAAGAAAATGAACAGTAACAGCGACAATACTAACAACAAAAGCATGCAAGAAAGGCGACTGCTCACCACTGTCTCTGACAATGCCCAACTGCTGCCACACTGCCCTGATCTGGAAGGGACCCCTTACCCCGCTACTGGAAAATGATGTGAGGTGGTGTAAGATTCCTATCCCTAGCCATACCCCTGGCTACTGCAAAAACTAACCCTGTCCTGGCTGGAACCTGGACATCTAGGTAAAGCAATCATAGCATGTAAAAGAACAAGACACCTGGGGAAAATTTGTCCTGGGTGAAAATACCAGTTAAGTGCTTTACTTATGTAACCGAGAATGAATAGGATTATCAAGGAACCTGAATGTAAGTATAGGACTGAAAAATTAGCTGGACTTTTGAGAAATTTGCATCTGAGAAATTATGCTGATTACATAATCCTGTGAGAAAATGGTCTTAATAGTCATTAATTGTCTATGACTTGCTGTACCGTGTGTAACTGGGGTTACACTATGAAATGTCAAGAATTAATCTGAGGACCAAAAAAAGAAATCTTCTTTAGTAACAAATAAAATTATTACTATCATTAAGGATGAAGTCCTGTGAAGTCCAGCTCTGGAAATTTTCATGTGCTGGGACCCAAGATTTTCTATGCAATACAAATATATCTCTATCATATATTTCTATGAAATCTACGGAGTAAGAAAAAATTTCATTGTATTTCTATACCATAAGAGTACAGCAGGTGACCTCCTGAAGGGAATATCAGTGAACCAAATGAAGCAAAAGAATGTTCCAGTCATGCTCCATGTAATAGTGGCCATTAGCCTGGGGAGCAATTATCTCTTTTAATCCTTAACATTTAAATTTGCAGAAAATATCTGGCATTTAAGAATATCAGCATGTGAAAAGAAACCAGAGAGCAGACTATGATGAGAGAAATGGAAAAGTCCATTCCATTTGTGCAGCATCACTTTACCATTGTATTGAATAAAGTGCATTTTAATTTTTAATCAACTTTGAGTCCACTCTCTATTGTAACTCAGCACAAGATAAATGAAACAATTATTATATTGCAAAGTGACCATCTCTTGAAAAGACAATTGTGCTATAAATCCTGAGTACATGCTATGTAAACCTACTTTTGTTCCTGAACTCAGCCCATTCCATGCTCCCTGTCTGTAATATACCTTTCACCAATTTACCCACAGTAGTAGCTGTGGTCGTAGTAATCAGAAAAGACAATTCCTTGTGAAGATATTCAGATAGGAGATATTAAAAAGAGGGCTTAGCAAGAATTCATTAACATAGGGACTTTGAGTACCTTTACATAATCTCTGCAAGTTTGTCTGCCTCCTGCTACTCTTCATTCTGGATTTTTGTAGGTAATATTACAAAATACATTTGCACACCATGTTCTGTACACTGATTTTCCCCTAATTACCCTCATGTGTTTCGAATGTAGATGTTAGCAGTGTCAAGCTCACTGAAATAAAAAAACCCCAAACTTTCTGTTAATATGATCTCTTTTGTATCTGCCTTCTGAATAGAGAAGGTTGAACAAAATGGAAAGCCCTTTGTTTTAGTTTGGGGGTGAATGAAGATAAATACTTCAGGTTTTAAAATTAAATAACATCTTGAGACATGTTACTGAGCTTTCCTCTGCAAGCTTTTCTAAATTTCCCTTGCTAAGACTGAGGATTAACAGGTTATTACTGACTCTTTTTTTAACTGTATAAGCATTGTTTATCTAAAATAAATATTCCCAGAAGCTTTAGTTTCAACACACAGTTGTTTTTATTAGTTTTCTTTCTATGTAAGCATTACCTAAATTGTAAAGATAGTCTCATGAATAAGTGATTGGCTTATGGTCTGGGGGATTGAGATTTAGAGTCAGACTACAGCTTTCTGCGAAAATCTGAACAAATCCGTTGAACCGTCTGGGCTTCTGTTTCCTGTTTTTACCTTTTGGATCGTAACCGCAAGTTCTTCTGTATTGACACATTAACGGTATAGCCAAACCCCAAGTTTTAAAAAAATAATAAGTATAGGCAAAAATAAGGATAAAAATCCACACTTTCTCTCTTTTTTTTTTTTTTTTTAATCTTTAGATTGTGAAATTCTTCTCTGTAGCCAAAAGGCATGGAAAACTCATTTTAGGTTATTTCTTTCTCAAAGAAATTAAAATCTTGCACCTTCACATAACTTCAGACACCAGGGCTGTAAAAAAACCACTATGTGTGACTACATTTATAATGAAGTCTTTACTGTTCATGTCAGTGCTACCTGTTCATGATGTCTCACGTATACTCTGACCACATCATCCTTGGCACCTGTGAGAACAGCTATCACAGAAAAAATGTGTTGAAAGTACTCCTCCCCAAACTGGCTATGGCCATACAGCCACTGAGCAACTCCTGAAATTTGTAATTTCTTCCTTTTTAGTTAGTAGAAGGAGAAATTAATCCTTTTTGGCAGGGAAAAAATCCTCCAAACCACCAAACCCCTCAGCATTGTTTAGAAACAAACTCTTCTCATGGATAAAATGTAGCAGTTCTAGTAGAAAAAGCAACATCTCCACCCAATTAAAAAAAAAACAAAAAAACCCCACCTTGACTTTATTTCTGTGGTGGTTAACCCCACAACAGCAATATGTGCCTTGTGATCAAAAGGCACGTTTACTGTAAATCTCTAATAGATTATGCAGGCTTTTCTGTTCCCTGCAGCTCCTTGGGAAGCAGAAACATGTTCATTTCTTTGTCTGAGCAACTCTGACACCACAACCCCGTACCAGCACTCTCTAAATTTGCTGCCCATATTTGTAGAATAATTTCAAGATGGCACTGTTAATTTCTAAAATCTTTAAAAAATTGTTCTAATGAGGTCTATTAGAGGTTTTCCTCCTTTATAGCTATGCTCATCTTTATAGGAATTTTGGTGTTACCTCTTAAGTTAGAGCAGTAAGGGCATACTTTAGGTGTTGTAAGCCTGGAATTGAAAGCATATTTCGTTCTGGCATTTTTCAGTTCCTGCTTGTCCTTTTTTTGCACAATATCTGTCAATTTGTCACTTGGAGGGTGTTAAGAAACTACTATTTTAGTTGGGTTGTTCTTTTATAAACAGCCTCTTAAAATCCCAAGTGTCCTCCTTTGTTTCATGAGACGTGATTGATATTGTTCTTACTACATACATATAATTTACTGACCACATTTAGGGTTTTTTTCCCCCAGATTCTCCTTTACATGAATCTACTGAAATTACAATATTTTTTGTCCAGATCAAATGTCTGCAGCAATGCAGTGCCACTCTTCATATGCAGTATCCTCAGACAGCTTCAATATTGTGAGTCCAGAGATAAATAACCAGAAGGAAAAAGAGAACATGTAGTGATGAAAACAATATTATATCATTTACATTAAACTAGAGAATTCCTATTTAAAGAGAGCAGCTTCTTGCTCAGCTGCCATCAAACAAGTGCAGAGTCTGTAAGAAATACCAGCAGAAATGCTACACCTGAGGCAGCTCTAATCTAGATTGTTTAAACACAGAAAATGATTACATGGCAGCTCAGGTTCCATGAAAGTTTTGCAATGCGTAACTGGGATTCTGAGCACTGAGGAGGTTCAGTCTTGATCGCAGCATACCCACAGGCAAGATTACACCTACATCACTTACACTGACCCTCTCTGGAATCAAAACTTCTTTTGCTAAGTAGCTAAACCAGAGACGCTGGAAGGAAAAGTAAATGTACCAGGCCACGGAGTTGCTTGATAGATATAAAGAACAGGCCAATGCCAGGTGGCAAAGAAACTGGAAAATGAACCTAAACCACAGTTTGAAACTGTGGTCTGATGAGGTCTGATGAGGCAGAAAGGGCAATACTTCACCCAAAGCCTACAACACGGGTTCATAGCACTGTGGATGTCAGCAGAAACTGTGCAGTTGATTGGTGTAACACAAAGCTGTACGGCCTGTAGAAATAGTTTTACAGGCAATTCTTTTTCACTTGCTAATATCTCCTTAGACAAAATCGTGTCCATCTCAGCTACTTGAGGATTCATGTAGTATACTCTGATCTTAGTCCTTTGCTCTATTTAGGGAAGTTGATCATAATAAGCAAAAGAAAGAATTACGCCTTTGTTGGAATGCATCATTACTTTCCATTCCCTTATGAAAGAAGAAAATCTGTATCCCCTCTGCAGGAAGAAACTGGGATTCATTGTGGTTTTTAAAAACATTAAAATAAGTAGTAGATAATATTTTTGTCTAATGTGAATTTACACTTGAGAGTATAGAAACATTTTGTTTATTGCTGAAAACCTAGCCTAAAAGATATTATGGACATCTTATATATATATGTGACATAACTATCATATATACTTTATTAATGTTTCTCTAAAAAGTTTTGGTATCTGTACAGCCAATAACTGAAGTTCAATTTAATTATTAGCAGCCATGTGAGCATGTAAACATCTAATCCAGAATCTCTGAAATTACATTAATCTGAAAGCCTTAAATATCCTTCGTTCTATGCTCGTAAATGTCAGCCTTAGAAATAATTAATGTGTGGGATATCAGGCAATTAAATCCCCAGTTGGACCCAACACTAGATGCAAAAGAAAAACAGCAATATCTATTCTGCCATTTTGCATCAATTGTTAATGATCTGTTTTACTAAATGAAGAGCACACTTACAGCATGTACTTGTCCTGAAAATGGAAAATCTACCACCAGGTATAGGCCTAACAAATTAATTCAGTCAGCAAGTATAAAATGAATGAAATGGACCAAACTTCTTCCCTCACTTGGCAGAAGTTAATGAGTCGTGCCCTGTAAAGAAAAGCAGCATCTTCTGTATGTTATTAGTGCTTGTGCTTCTGCCCTCTCAAGAGTGAAGATTTAGTCACTAAACTGCATCTAAGGTTAAGCCCACTGAAAAAAATGAGAGCTGAAACTTAGAATATGTTGTTTCTTGTTGTCATATCAAAATGAAAGTAAGTAGAACTATGGAAAACTTGAGAGGTAAAGAAGTAATGAAAGTATTTTTATAAGACTGGAAGATCAAGGATACAAATTCTTTACCTTGCATACAGCAGTACAAGGAATAAATATGCTGTGCCCCTTCAGATCTCAAGACAGCTGACCCTTATCTACTGAACTGTTGAAAGAAAACACTCATGCCATTCTGTCAGACCAAGGTCCAGCCTTGCCTCTGCTACTGCCATGAGGAAGCACAGTTACACAATCATTTTCTGTAGGCAAGTATTAATTACAAGACTAATGCAAACTCTGACACAAAATTATTGCTAAGGAAAATCTTGCTATCTTAAAGCATATGCCCAAACAGATAGCTAAATACAAATGTTCTGCTGGACTTATTAAATTGGAGGCTATTTGATACAATCTTTAAGGAAACCACCCTTACCAAGACCATTTGGAAGCTTTATGAGGCAAAGTACAAGAGGAAATCTGGCTCTTTAAAATGGCAGGTGGCTGCAGTACCACAGAATGTTGGAAAGAAATTAAGTGGAGCAGAATAAACATGAAAATGTGAAGGATAAACCATATAACAATATAGTTCTGAGAGGAAAGGTGTAAGGGAGAAACATGAGTGAAAGTCTTGAGTAGAGTGAATTTTCATAATCATGGGAGAAGAGAGAATAAAAAAGTGCTGATGAGTCACTCTGCAGACTCACCAGTACAGCAGGATTTGGGGGTTCAGTATGACGTGGTGATGTATACTGGGGCTGTGGCAAAGTGAAAGTGGTTCTGCACAGCTGCACTGGAGTACATTACAGCTAATCTGTGTGTTTATGCTCTCAAGTGTATCAGAAGAAATTTTATTGAATAAACAACTCTGAACCTCTTGTACCTTTATTTTGTGCTGTGATTAGTTCAACGCTTATTGCAAACCTATCTGATCTCAATTTTTGTTTACTCTTGTATTTTGTCATTATGACACTTGTAATTATAGGCTCTTGAGTTCTTTCTCTTGTTGTTTGCTCTTCTGCTAAACACAATATTAGCCCTTCAGAAATCCATTTATTTCTACTAGCTAGTTATGAACCACTTATTGGCCGTGTCACAAATGAGTAGTCTCTAATTAGCCCATCCATTAATTGTTCAGATTCCTGAAACTTTATTTAGACTACCATTGCATAGTCAATGGTCAGTGACACCATCTGAGACCATCTGAGTTTTGTGGGAAAAAAAACCAGTCTTGCCCAAGCGGTGTGGAAACCTTACACGAGAAGAGTCTGCAGACAGAACTACTACCTTGCATTCCCACAGCTTCCATCTCGCTTCCACCATCTGCTAAGTGCTGCCAGCCACAGCTGAGTCTGGCACAAGCAGCTGCAGGATGACAGAGGCTGTGGTGCCACGCAGAGTATTTTCAAAGCAATCAGAGAACAAATTCTGGGGCCAAGGCCCCAAGATCTTATGACTGTCACTGGTGATGCAAGGACATTTCCATGCTGGGAACAATGGTGGAAAAGTATGCCTTTTCCAGAATCTTGACCTTATAAAGGAATACAAATGGCTGAAATTTTGCAATCTGACTCATGTTTTTGCTGGAAAACCCACAGTTGCAAAGATAGAAATTGTTTACTTCTATTGTGAAATAGAGGACTCAAAAGGATCTTATTTTTTGCCGGACGTATTTCTACCAGAACAAACATGGAGTTACCTTGACTGTTTCCTTCAGTTTCCTCTCAGAGTAAAGGAGTAAATGGCTTCAATTTATTCACTTTTGATAGATAACTTGACTATAATCTTTCAACATCATCAGGCACATAAATGGTTAATAGACTGCCATATGAAACTAAAATGTGATGATGTTATTTGAGGTAAGCCATGAAAATAAAGATGCTACAGATGTAATGACCATGGTGTAGCCGGTGTAAGCTCTCCAGAATTCATATAGTTGCTTAGTACTGATAGCACTGTTTCCCTTTAACTTTTCCAGGTATATACTTTATAATAGATACAAAAGATGGTTTACCTGTCTGAAATTATCTGAGTATTTATGCTGCATTTAATGGCATTAGGTTTACAGACTATCTCTTTGTTGTTCAGACTGGTCTTTTCTCACTTGCTATGGATCTCGTGTTAGCTTTTCAATTACAGATTTCGGGGAATGGCGGCTTATCTTTGAACGTGACTCAGCAATTCATGAATACATAACCTTGTCAGAACACCTGGAGCATATCTCTTACCTGCTCTGTGGGATGTGCTAAAGACTTTTTCCACAAAGTGAGAATTTGTTAAAGTGTGACTCCAATGCAGTAAAAATCGCCATACAGAACTGACCTTGGAGGCGGTATTCTAAAAAATTTGTTAAGTCTTTCATGCTTTATCTTGTTCTGGTGGTCTTTAGAAAAGACCTGGTCATCTGAAGGTAACCAGAACTCTGTCTTGAATTTAGTTATCTTAAATTTAGTGACATTCTGTTCAATAGAAAGTTGAAAACAGCTGAATTGAGAACATTTCACAAGGAAATGTTCTAATTTTTCAGGAGTTATTTTGGCATTGTTTGACAGCATTTTTCCTTTCACCAGTGAATTTGCAGTGGACATGGCACAAGATGTTGCTTGTACTTACCCAGAAGCTGAATCCCAAATTGTCATGGCTTACAGCCGAGCTTGAATGGTTTCACTGCCACTCATACCTGAGCTTCCTGCAATTAAGACCGAATTTTTCATTTGTACAAGAGAGATTTAATGGTGTCGCTGTCAATTATCAGACAGATCTGTTAAGAAGGCATTCCTAGTATTTCTTGTAACCTACCATAGGTATCAAAAATGAACTTGTTCTGAATTGTGAATCTCTCTCAGTCATACTCTGACAGGTTCACAGACATGCCTCTGAGTGTAGGTGACAGCAGGATCAAGAATTTACCAGCAAAAAGTCTGTCCTGCTGAAAATTTGTCTTTTCCTATTTTTGCAGCTTTTCTTCTCCCACCTGCAAGAACATTCCTTCTCATGAAAGGTTTGCCACTACCAATAAGGAATGCCGTAGAAGGTTGCATGAGCCAGATTCCACTTTGGCCAAGATAACTTACACGCCTGCCATTGTCATCTCACTGTTAAAAGAGACAGAAGTGACTTCTGCCTTCCATTTACACCAAATCACCGATACCAGTACTATTATTATCATCACTGCAGCTTTTCAGAAGGTCAAATCTAACATTTTTCCTAAGGCAGTAAAGCAAACTGGACTGATGTCTCCTGCAAAACCTGACAATGCAGAATATCTAGTCTTAGCAGGTTGTCCCTCTCCTTTTGTAGATTTAGAGTCTGCATATGAGCCAAGAACATTTTCTCTGCTGGGAGAGGGCATGGTAAGAACAGCAAAGACAAACTGACAAAATATAAATAATATTTGGAAAGTTACACTAATTCTCAAAACTCAACAATGAATGAAAAATAAATCAGTCCATGCAGGATACTTTTTAAACCTAGCAATTTTTAGGCCAAGATGTATATGATTTGGGAAGGTTTGGGTTTGCAATGCTATTAGGATTTTCAGCAGCTCCTGCTGACATTCTAATTAAGGTTAGAAGTGTATCTGAGCAAATTGGTTTAGGTGAAATAGCAGCTTACAATACATACATGAGAGGAGACAAAAATATGACTTCTAGACACAGACACCAGGAAACTTTTCCGTCCTTATTTTACACTGGAAAACCTAAACATAGTTTAAGGTTTGCATTCCTAAATTTTACCATCATTTTTTTCTATATAATTCTCCTCTGCAAAATTTTGTGGGTTTTTTCTTTTTTCTGATTGTGAATCTATGGGTGCAAATAGGGAGTAACAAAGTAGAGAGTTGAGCTTTATATCAACTCTTAACTGGAAGCAATTGAGAAGTCTATAAAAATCTCCATCAGGCTGGGGTAGAAATAATACAGTAAAAAAAAAAAAATTCATTTATGTGCCAAGGGTGAATATACAAAGATTTAGTTAGGAATAATTTCACTGAGCAAAATTTAAAACTAAATTTTTATTTTAAAAATTAAAAAATTTAAAATAAATTTTGCCAAGTATAGATATCATACCTATAGATCTCATTTGTTGCTGTTTTGGATCTTCAGCAAATGTATGTCATATTATTAACTACTTTTTAAAATATTTCAGAATGGAAAACCTGTTCAAGTACTTTTTATTTATATGCACTTTTTTATAGAACAAAGGCTTAATTTTGACATCAGAGTACATCAAGTAATGTCTCTGATGCCATTAAAACACATATTTTAATGTAATTGCAAGGTAGACTGAGAGAAGCAGAGGGCATGCATTAGTAGAAGTAGCTACTGGAAGCAGCCCAAATAATAGAACACCTAAAGGTAATTGCAAGGGAAATGAATCCATGTAAGAAGTAAAATACTTAAAGCATTCCCTGGTGTGAAAGTCCTCTTTAGCTGTAATGGTGCCAGCAAGTGCTCCTGTAGTACTTTCTTATTCTGTATATTTTCTACCATCAGATAAGATAAATGGAAATGTCTTTTTGTTCATTGACAGTATTGTCCCTTCTGACTGAAACATTTTATTCAAGTCTGAAATTTTAACCCTACTGACATGAAATCATAGTTTTCTGTCATCATGTCAGTGACCCACATTAATGTTATAGAAGTGTTGTAGAGCAGCAGCACCTGAGTTCCAGTTTTTGTAAAATAAACCTTTGTGGAAATTGGGCCAACAGCATAAATTTAGCACAGACCTTACTGCTATTGCTTTATCAGAAAAATGCTTATCTTGAAAGCATACTGCATGCCACAGACAGGCCATGAAATACCTGGAAGGATTAATTTTTCTGGTAACCCACTTCTAGTATAACAGCATGATATGAAAGGATGCCCTGGGGAAATTTATTTATGTTACAAAATAATTCATTTTTAACAATTTAAATTACATTTTTTGTAGAGTTATATTATTTTTAGTAATAAAAAAAAATTCCAGTACTTGGTAAATTATGATGATGATTTTACTTGCTTTGGTCAAGTAAAGTAGATCTCATACAAACAAACATTTCAATGAGTACCAGAGTTGTTATTCAGCTATAGCTGTTATTCAGATAAGTGGGATACTTTTAATGTAGGCAAGTTTGGAAAGACCATATAGACCTAATTTTACAGTTTTCTTCAAGAACAGACTCTTAAGGTTCAAATTCCTAATTTCTGCGCCTTCTTCCCTTGTGTCTTATAGCAAACAGTACTCTACCTTCTTCACACTAAAGTGCATGTTCGTAGCAATTACCAACTATAATAACATTTTAAAAATCCCAAATGAAGAGAGTTACTATACGCTCCTTATTTACCTATATATGAACAGAAACCGGTTCTCTCACAGAAAAATGCGGTTTGTATTTGGCTTCCCCCTCTACTCTTTATCAAAAAGTCTTTACTGCTAAAAAAAATTGGCTCGTTGTAGTATCATTTGCAATTCAGGTGAATTCTTGCAGAAATGTTGCTTTTCTATGGTGCTTGGTATATCTGTTTAACATATTGATGATAAGGAAGTTCAGAACAAGTTCAGAATGAAAAGTGTGAAAAACAAATATTCCATTTTTATAATATTTTGTTTACTTATTCCAAGTGAAATGTTTCCTCATCGCACAATTCAGCAATAGACACGTGGAATTAACAGAAAAAGAATCACGAAATGGTTTCTGTGGGAAGAGACATTAAAGATCATCTAGTCCCAGCCCCGCAGTCATGAGCCTTCCTCTAGACCAGGTTGCCCAAAGCCCCATCCAATGTGGCCTTGAATGTTTCCAGGGATGGGGCATCCACAGCTTCTCTGGCAATCTATTACAGTGCCTGATCACCATCACAGTAAAGAATTTCTTCCTAATATCTAATCTAAATCTACCCTCTTTCAGTTTAAAGCCATTCCCCCTTGTTCTATCACTAGAAGCCCTTGTAAAAAGTCCCTCTCCAGCTTTCTTGTGGGCCCTTTAGGTAGGGGAATTAATGTACTCATAAATGGAAATGTATTCACACTCACAGCAACAGAGGAGTGGCAAAATGATAATCCTCCTATATATTTTCCCAAAATTCTGAATTTTGTTAGCCTGTGTCCTGAGCTGAAATTACCATGAGGTCCTACTGAATGGGAGACTCTTTCTACTTTACCTGTTACAGCTGCTTGAAGAATCATCCCAAAGCTGGAAATTGGCTTGTACATTTTCCTAATGGAGTAAACGGCATGCCTATCTCTTCATTTTCCTGCACAGGGCATTATTCTATCAGCACCTGACTTTGTTCGCTCTTTAAAGGGCTGGAAAAATTTTATCTAAATAGTGAGAGAAAAACAATGAGAATCTTAGGGTGAAAGGGATATGAAAATCAGACTGCTTTCTTGCCTAGTTTAAATTTGTAGAACTCTACTGCTGTCCACAGTGACAATTCCCCAGATAAAATAAACAGAATAGTTCCTCTGCTTTGCCTACCTGAACATCTGGCCCAAGATTTTGCTTTGTAAGAGAAGTGACAGACTAATGGTGTTTCTCTTATTACCATTTGTGTTTTCTTGGTGTTTTATGAAACAAGATGAGGCTGGAAATAGTAACTGCTTTTAAAAGTCACTCTGTACAGATTAGTACAATTTCTATTAGAATTAATTAAATTAAAAACAAATAGTAAAATGAGTAAATAAACTCAAAATCCAGATAGTTCTAACTGGTCTGTGTATGTTATTTTGCAAATTTGTTTCTCTAAGTGTACAGGGTGGGTAGGATAATCAAGACTGAATTAACAGCAGACCTGTAAGAGGGTGAGGGACTGGTCTGACAAGCAAAGGACTTGGAGTGAGGTGAACACGAAACCACCAAGACAGAACTCCAGCGGGCCACTTCCTGCACTTTCATGTAAGCAAGGAAGTGCCTGGTCTGGGGCAAACACCACCACCGTCCCAAGCCTTTCTGACAAACCAGCATGCTGGGGTGCCTCTCTGAAGGGCCTGCACACTAATGCATACAGCATGGGAAACAAGTATGAGGAGATCTGTGTGCAGCTGTAGGGCTACAATCCTGTTGGGATCACGGAAGCTTAGTGGGATGTCTTCTCCGGCTGGTGTGTTGCAATGGAGGGATATATGGTTTTCAGAAGCAACAGGTCTTTATGTGAGAGAACAGCTGGAATGCAAGGAGCTCTGCCTTGGGATTGATAGGCTAACAGAGAGCTTATGGTTAAGGATTAAAGAGAAGATCAATATGGGTATAATGTCTGCTAAAGCCACCTGATAAGGAAGACTAAGTGGCTGAGACCGCTGGACCTCATGGATGACTTCAACCACCCTGGTATCTGCTGAAGGAGCAACACAGCAGGGCATAAACAATCAAGGATGCTTCTGGAGAGAATCCATGACAGCTTCCTGACTCAAGTGACAAAGAAGCTGTACCGACGAAGGCACGGACTCAGACCAGCAGGGAATCTGAGACATTTATTCAAAGAAATGAGCTGGTTTTATACACTTCTTCATGACACAGTATCTCCTTATATGGTATTTTCCACTGAGCGACCTATCACACATTGCCACGTCGGTGGCACACTTCCTTAATGTCCTTATTTGGGGGTGATCATGCGCTGCCCACCTGTCCGGCAGCTTCCGGAGGGCTGCTCTCCGCAGGGCTCTGCCCTGTACCGTCTCCTTCTCCCAAAGGTCAAGCGGGGACCAGCTTCTCTGTGCTGCCATGGCATTCTGCAGGCGTGTTCCACAGCCTGTAGCTCAATTCCATCCTATCTCTCCCCACAGAAGCCAATGAGTTGAGATGCTCTGCTGGATCTCATGCTCACAAACAAGGGCTCCTTGGAACTGCAAAGGCTGGAGGCAGCCTTGGCTGCAGTGACCATGAGATGTTAGAGTTTGAGATTCAGAGAAGGAGTAGAGCAAAAAGCAAGTTCACAACCCTAGAGTTCAGAGAGCAGACTTTGGCCTCTTTAAGGATCTGCTTGGAAGAGTCCCATGACATTAGGCTGTGGGGGGAGGAGGGGCCCAAGAAAGTTGGTTCATATTCAAAGCTAACCTGCAAGTCCTGTCAAAGTGATTGGGCACTGCAACAGGTTGCTCTGCGAAAATGAATATCTCCGTTCTTGGAGGTATTCAAAAGGAGTCTAGACACAGTCTACGTGTCCTGCTTAAGCAGTGGTATTAGATAAGACGACCTTCAGAGGTCCCTTCCAACCTCAGCCATTCTTTGATTCTACAATTCTGAGATTCTGTGAACTGGTACATAAAGATTAAGAAACAGTCTACTTGACCTACATTTTGAAATATACTCAAGATGGCATGCAGGATAATAAATGTAATAAAGCAAATACCAATCTTACTTAAACTGACCACACTATTCCCTTCCAAACTATCCTTTAATCCTATACTTGATGTTTGGGTGGTTTTATGCTAAGAATTAGTAGCTATTTCTAAAAGATAGAAATATATTCCTAATGTGCATTATCTAGACAAAGTGATCCATTCTGTTTTTAACACAAGTTATCCTCCAAATGAAATTGAAGCAGGGAGATAACCAGAAGGTAGAACTACAGCTGTGTTTGGTATACGGCTAATCAAAGAAAGAAACTGTTTGCTTTGATTCTTATCCTGCTGTCCTGTAAAGAATTAATGCGAGCAGCTGACACTCTGAGCGTTTACTTTGTAAATGGGGAAATCAAGGAAAAAGACAAAAATCACCATAGCACAATTGCAACTGTCCCTGAAAAATGGAGTACCCTAAACAGCAATGTATTTCCTCAGGTTTCAAGGTTTTAAAAAAAAAAAAATACATCTTAGCAGATTTATTAATGCTCTTTATTATCTGTTCATGGCCAAAGTTTCTCATATGTAAAAATTCACCTTTAAATTACATAAAACTTCCCTTCCCGGTGAAAATAATTCCAGAAACCTGACAGCAATAGCAACGAATACCCGTGTCCCAGTTCTACACAGTGGACATATGAATAGATACTGATAAAGCCAATCTGAACTCTTCTCTTAATCCTTCCTGAGGCATTATATTTTTATTATTCAAACTGGAACTGTGCAGTTTCCTAGGTACAAGGGTCTATTATTCTGTGCATATGTTTATGTTTGTGTATGGATGTAAATATATATAAATATATAAATAAACCACAGAAGAAACTAGGGCTCACTGTTCCAAAGACTAAATGTTCCAAAACTCTTGGCAGTCAGTAGACCAGATCTGTGTGCCTTTTAAAAAGTTGGGTTATTTTGGTTTTTTTTGGTTTGTTTTTTTTTTTAAATGAGATGTTTAAAAGCAAACATTTTCAATGCCTGGAGAATATGATCCCATTTCCAGGGTGTGGCAGAGAAATGCATAGCTGCCTGTAAAACCTATTTTTGGGCACTGAGACGCTGTTGTAAACTATCTATGTACCAGTGAAAGGTATAGAACTGTACATCCAGAAGGAAATTCGGGCCCTAGTGCAGGCAGACTAGCAAGGTTTTGAGTAGAAGTAGCTCCATATTGTCATGCACTTTGTTCTATAAGCTGTATTGGTTTTGCATGTTTTTCATGAAATACATGCCCGATTTTTTCCAGTAGGGCAGTAGATGATTAAGGCAGTATATATCATGAAAGAAGACAATATCTAATAAGAAACTCGGAATAGGAGTTGTAATAGAGGGATTCTTGGAGCCTGATCTCCCGGCCACAGTATACCTGTCAGGCTCCTGAGGGCACTATTAGGCTACATTAGCCCTGATCACTACACATTATTGCCATCAAAATTTGCAGGTTTTTCAGCGTCTACAAAGGAAGTTCTGACTCCTTCACTGTTCTGTAACTATTTTGGAGAGCCAGAGACGGTCTGGCAGAGCAAGAGAAGAAACTGGGGTGTGACAGGGGCTTCAGACTTGGGCTCTGTCTGGTCTGAGATGGAAGAGAATTAAGAGGAAGGTCTGAGGGTGTTACCAAGTGCTCTTTGTCCGTAGCTCAGACTGTGCCCATGGCTGCACTCAAAGTGTTGCGCTCGTCATCAGCGTAGGCTCCTGATGGACCCGACACGAAGGTGTTACTCTCCCACAGTGCCAAAGCCCTCAGTCTCTGCGCCTGAGGGGTCAGGTCCCCACATCAGGGCAGTGGTTCCCAGCTCCACAGCTGCTCCCCTCTGGCAGCCAGGGCAGTTCATGGCCTCCCCTCCATTCCCCCAGTCCCCTCACCATGGCCTGCCGGGGTGCCAGCTCTGTGGGAGGATAGTCTCCATTCTCAGGGGATTTGGAAGCAGCTGATGATTGCCTCCTGGAGAGGAGCCGCAGGATTCCACAGGTGACAAGTGCAAGGTGAGTTTAATTTAGGCACCCAGGCCAAGCTGGTGCTGTGTGTCAGCCATAAGGACACGTCACCCTGTGGATCAAGGGTGTGTTGAGACCCATGTTCAGAGTATGGGTGTTAGAAACAGCAGCCTGCAGGTGGTCTGGGGAGTGGGATGGGCTTCGGGAGACAGTGGCACACATTGCCTTAGAACTGAGTATTTTCCTGCTTGTGCATGCTGAGCTGCCTTGGAAGGTGAATGGGGAATTGCTCTTTCCTTCATTTATGGGCAGAAAAATTCATGCCCAATGTAACTGGACTTTATCATTTTTTTCTGCTAGAAAACCTATAAAACCTTCTGCAGTAGGTCAAGTGCAGCTCCTGAGTGCAGCTCCTGAGTGCAGCTCCTGGGGCTGGCTCCTGTAAAGCCTGAAAAATGTCTCTCTCAGAGGTGTGGTCAGAGTTGCCCATCAAGCTGTGAAGCCTCTAAGACCCTTAATACACAATCAACAGAGACAAGTCTCCCTTTAAGATCAGTTTTCATGCTTTTTGCAACAATGCAGAGAACTGTTAAACATTGCAGATGTCTCTGAACTAACTGTTTGTCAGGGATGAAATTGCAACTTTCCAGTACCTCAACCTCCATTAATATGCTTCTAAGAGAAGCAGAGCTTGAAAAATATGTGAAACATGTTTTTTTGCTGTGCCATAAAATGTCTTAGCTCTCATTTAATTTTATCCATGATTATTTACAATAAAATTACTTTCATCTACCTAGAAATCCTTACCTGGTACATTCTTCTTCCAAATTGCTTTATTAATCCTTACTTATTATTAATTAGAAATGGCACAAACAGCACAATCATTTCCTTAACTCTGGCCGACAGCTGGGCTTTAATAGACTACAAAGCATGACTTTAGTATCTGGATTTTATTTCTCCTCTGCATTAGCAGTGTCACGTGGTTGCAGAAGGCAAAAAAAAAAGAGGAGCTCTTTTTCTGAGTGTTGTTTTTAACTATATAGAGACAATGTTTTATTATAACTGTAATGGGTTAAAACTCATGGTATATTCTGAAATAATGCAGGCAGACAAAGCAGTTAGCATCTTTGTATTCATAATTATTAGCTGGGATTTTTCAATAATTTTTCAAAACCCTCTACCATAGGTATAAGTTTACTTGTCTGCTGCTGGCAGCATTGGTCTCTTTCTACTATGTTTGTGGGACCCACAGATTATATAATGTGTGAAACAAATTGTCTAACTTTCCTGCAGTGACAATTGATCTGGCAAAATATTTGTGTTTAACAGTGCCAGATTCTGGTAATTGCTTGGTTCGGGAAGAGCATGATTTTTCCTTGGATACTCTTCATGCACTTGCTGACTGTACTTCTTTGACTTCTTTTAGCTACTAGAAGTCTTATTAATGATATAAAATCATATAAATTGAGTACCAGGGATGGAGGAGCTTTCAGCTTCTACATCTAAATAGTAAGCAGAAGAGTGGAAGTACGCTGATAACAGTGAAAATATTTGAAATATTTGCATTTTGCACATATCACAAAATGAGTAGTTTTTTCCCTGAACAACAGTGTTATTACTTTTACTGATTTGTTTCATCTAGACTGTTAACCTGCAGGTTAAAGGTGAGACTGGTTTTGCCAGCTGATATTACCATATTCTCAAGTTCACCATTTATCCTGCTTCAAAACACAGAAGAATTAAAGAGTCCTGATCTTCTTCTCTGTCCAAGCATTTGTAGAAGGTGCTTTGGAAATCTGAGAAAATGACCTACTTCTGAATTTTAAAGAAATACTTTATAATTGGATGTGGAGTTTTGCTAATGTAATCAGGACAAAGGATATAAAACTGTACAAAATAGAAAATCTATCATTTAGAGAGATATGAAAGTACAATGCAAATGCAAGAACTATGGCCCAAGGACTATGAAAGTGATCTGATGAAAGAATTATAATGGAATGTCTTATAAAGAGGTTTGTGTTATTGACATCTTAGACATTTACATAAGTGTTCAAGGAAAGGAAAATGAGGACTAGTCCATGTAAAAGAGATCCATTTCAGGAAAAATGAGAAAACACAGTAGAAAAAAAAATATTAAAGTCTGATGAGTCACCAAGATGTAAGAACTTGCTATCAAAACTCGTATTTCTTTTAGACAAGGAAACTTAACTTTTTAAGGATAATTTTAAAAAAACTTTCCTATTTCATCAATTCTTAACTGAGCTAATAATTTTTATATTGGTTCAAGAAGCAGAGTTTCAGACCTAAGGCTAGGAAAAGTCTACTGTTGCCCCCAGCTGCTTGTGTGACCTTGAACAATTTAATTTTTTCTGGATTTAAGATTCTGATTCCTAAGGTCTAAGGGGTATATCCTCAGTGGTAAGGTAAAGATTGTTGATGATTTGTTGAAATGCTGTAAGAATGGGTTACATGTGCCAATACAGCTCACTCGGTGGATGAATAAATGCTATTTAACTAGTGTTAAAAATTGTTAACATTGTTAACAATGAAAGTTAATTTATGCAATGTTTTAGTTCTTCCCACTCTTTAACCATCTTTGCTAATGCAGTCTTGGAAAAGTAACCCCTCTAAAAAATCCCCAACAAAACCAGCTTTTCTCTTCTACCTACAAAGTGGCAGATTGCCATTCACAGAAGTCAATGGTGTTGTTGGAGTGCCCAAATACTCCATCCTCCCAACACTCCTCATTCTGTTTTGTATATTTTGAATTGTACTTTTGTATGTTTTGAAACACATGCTGCAGATTGAGAGATTCTGAGAAAAGAGACTCACTTCCTAGCTCTCTGTAAGACAAAACCTACTATAAGAACTCAGTTGCTGAACGAAGCATACAAATTCATGCACTAAAAAGTAGTGACTCTGTATAACAGTATTTGATTGTAACATATATTCATGTGCATTATGTACTTTTTGGCTCTATTTTTGCGATTTAAAATGGGTCTAATATGATTTACTTACACCTTAGATGGGGTTCTTGGGTTAAATTGGTCCATTGCATCTGGAAAGGACCAAATATTAAGAGAGAAAGGTAGGATCAGAGAGACTACAGCTACACATCAAATTCCTTTTCACTACACACAATTCCTGCTTTTGAAAACTAGGAATAAGCTTGATGCTTTCAACCAATTATTGCTGAGACTAAAAATGGGAATTTTTTCCCCAGTTTTATTAAATCAACCCAAGCTATAGAGAAGAAAGAACCTTCTTTCTATATACAGCCTTGTGCAGAATGCTGTAAACTGTCAGAAACACTTAACTTCATGCTGAAATGTTTTATACCTACTCTGTCCCTCTCTTGATATTTGCTATTGTGAAAAGGAAAGGACAAGTAAGGCAGTTGAAGGGTACCCTGACACCACCCGCACACACACACACACACACAAAGAAAAGAAAAAAAAAGAAAAGAAAAAAAAAGAATGTTTTCAATTATAAATAGTGAATTCTAAGAAACAGCTGCAACATGTTTCTGAATTCTTTGTTTCTGACTGCTTTCCCTTCATGCCTTGAGCAACCAAAAGGATTAATTCTGGGTAGTTATTTAAATATAGTTACTTGCTTAAAATCCGCTGCCAAGATCAGAGAAAAGGGATTAGGATTAAACTGTTCTAATCAAAAGTAGTGTGGGTTGGTTGATTTTTTTTTTCCCTGATAGGAACTCTATTGCTCCAAGAAACAAGTATTAACACTGTAGAGACTTCAGTGTTGTATAGTGCATATGTCTCAGTGCCAATAAACACAGAAAATGTGATTTTTTTATTTCTTATTTCTATAGATGTCAGTGGATGTATTAAGGGATGTTAAGAATAGTAGTAAAATACCTTGTTGCAAAATAACATCAGCACTAGGTGTGTATTTCTATTTGCAACCAATCTGTAGAATGACTTTGGCTTGTTTGACTTCCTTAAAGAAGTCACACACAGCAAGTATGCAACTAGCTTCAGTTAGAGCTCATCCTTGGTGTGACTGTAACTGTAATAACATCAATAACCTGAATGTTTTCCTGTCATATTTACTTTGCTTCTGTAACAGATGAGGTACAACAAAATTGTATATACAAAAGATGTCAATGTAAGGATAACATCTTAAGATCATGCTGTCCCTTTGGGTCTTTATTTCCATTATTTTATACTTTTTTTCTTTTTGTTGTTTGAAAATGACTGCTAGTGACTATTTGCAGACATAATGATCCTTATTATATTTAAATTAAATCTAGATATTTAGTTAATTATTATTATTTAGTGTGCATGGGTGTGAAAACACATTTTTTAATGAGGCATAATGGATATTTTAATGATGAATAGTGTGAATATGTTGGTCTAAGCTGCACTTCAGAAGGATACACTGCACGTTACAGGGGTCACAGTAGGTTGATAGCTTTTTTCTGTTAAACTGGTTGAACTGCTGCAGAGATCATGTATTACCTGTTCCTCTGCAGCATGGAAATCAGGAACAAATATGTGTTTCTGGAACAAATAGAAGTTTTTAGGGCTTGGCTACCAAAATGCCATCTCCATTTAGTGCTTCCTGAAAGAAGTGCTACTGCCTTTATTTCTCTAGCCTTTTGCATGGTCTTGCACCCACAGAGGCAAGTATTAAGGATGCTTCAGTCAGTTCTTCTACGCTTGGAGAGGAGCACTTACTGCAGATTTTCAAGTATTCTATTGCCCATTTATAATCAGAGAATGAATGATCAGTGGACAAAAGTGCAGTGGTTGGGGTAGCTGAGGTGTTCTCAACTGTGTCCATGGAGTGAGGAAGGTCCTGGCAGATTTGATACTAGGATGTAGTCCCTGCTAATGCTTAGAAGTGCTTCGTCTGATGGTAGAAGATTTGAGAGGGCAGAGAAGTCTGAGAGCGCAGAACTGGTGCAAGATAACTGCAAGTATTTGTGTTGAGCATCTATGTGAAAGAGAGAAATTGTGCATCTCAATTGTTGTGTTGTTCTTCCTTAATTTAATAATTTGTGTGGCTATAAGCCTGTGTGAGTGCACTATTAAAAGTATCCTTCCTTTCAGAAATTAATTGTAGTCTCATTGAAGATAAATACAAAATATGTTCCGTCACGTTGCTGAAACATCTTCTAGTAGTAGATGAAAGTTGGCTCAGATGTTGGGGAAACATTGATTGTTGGGATCATTGTTGATGAGGGAGCAGATTGGAAATGAAGTTTGGAAAATATTTCTACGGTCCCATGCAGCCATCCAGCAGTAGGCTGGAGATAACTTAGATGTTAATTTCTTGGGGACAGAAACTGTCTCTTTCACAGGACATATGAATCAGAATCATGACTGGGCAGCATTAGCAGTATTACAAGAAATAACAGTGTTGTTTAGTTGTCCATTCTGTCCTGTGATAGTTGACTAATCTGGCCTCTTGATAGTGTCAGTTAGGTGGAGAAATTGAGAGAGGAGTTTTTTAGCCAGTCTATTGTTTCTCTGAATTGGAAAGTTTCAAACAGGAAACTATTTGCATTTTTCTCTAAAGTTTTGTTCTAGTGATTTTTTAATGTGCTTTCCTGGTCTTTCTTGGGCTCTTTNTTTTTTTCCCCTGCCTTCCTTCTGTTTCTCTTACAGAGACATGTGCAAACTTAACTCTTACCTGTGATGCTTGGGGGAATGCCTGAATCCTGAGGATATCTCATTACTGACTTTGTTTTCAGGAGAGGCTCCAGTTAATGTTGCTGTAAAGATTCCCTTTCTAAAAAAATGGGTCCTGATATCGTATTTTCCTTCTTTCAGCTTGATAGGAAAGAGACTCTGATTTTTGGATAATGCTGATGGATTCTGTACTGCTTGGCTCTAAGCATATAATTTTATATGTGCCAGCACTGCAGAGTTAGTGCATCTTGAGCTTAAATCATTGCACCATGATTTTCTTGTTCTAATATCATCTAGGTTTAGCATTGAAACAAAATTAAAGTTTATGTAACAATGCTGTGTGTACAAACCCAAAAAGAAGTTTAGAAACAAAAGTTTAAATACTTGGTAGCTGGATACCTTTTCAGTTACTTAACCTCTGGTCTAAAATCCCATGCTTTCATCCTTTGAACCGGTATTTCTCATAAAACACCTTCTTCCCATTGCCCCCTGCTCTGAGAAGTCTTTCCTGGCATTTTTTAGGGACACTCCTTCAGATATAGGTTTTGGGATACAAATGCAATTGCCTTTAGTTGTTCTTTGGGAAGCCATGTGCTCTAGTTTTGGGGTTCTTGTCAGTCCTATTGGGCAAACAGATCACAAACAGTAGAGATTTTTTGGTTATACTTAGGTGTAGTTTGCTTCTGCATGAGTGGTCACTTGATATTTTTATATGTTCTGAGTCTCAGAGTCTCTGGAACAAAAATTGGCACAAGCCATATTATTTAACTAAACTGACTGGCTTAATTAATGTTAGGTGTGTTGTTTGGTAAGGGTATGAAGAGGAAACCTGCCTTTCCCATCTTTTGCTGCAGGTTCATGTCACATAAACAGACATTTTGTTTGCTATATTATGCTTTGTGTCAGAAAATGGCTTCTTGTGATTGTCTAAAATGAAGGATGATACTTTAATCTACCACTACAACCAATACTATTCTTCCTCCTCTCTTCTGTATAATATAATTCTAACTAAATTAAGCAAGTAAGGTGTCAATTATGCCCTCATATTTGTAACCAGTTGGGTGAAGGAGAGTTCACACAGAGCAGCTTTTTTTTTCTTCCTATTGTCCTCTGCCAAAAGGCCAAAAAAGAGCAGCAGCATTTCCCTAAAGAATTAAATGTTATCCATGTCACAATAACTGGCACAGACTCCCATTATTTGAATAGCTGGGGCAATGCTCTACACACATGAAAATTCTCCTAGAGAAATATATAGGACCCAGTTTAGCTGCTTTGGACTTCCTTTGACAAAGTAACTCATCTCATAATGCACAGAAGATGATGTGTCAGTCTGCCCTTCGACAGGAACAAACATATCTACAATAGGCTTTTCCTTGGGTCAAGTGGTTGTACCTCGCCATGAATTATTAACAGGAAGGTACAGAAATATCTTTGGTCTTCTGGCTTATGCATACACTTTCACTGACTTGTTTAGAAATTAATTAAATCAATTTTTATACTGGGTGTATTCTCAGTATTGCCAAATGCTTTGTTTCATTGTCATGCATACAGATGTTTTTGTCTTAGCACCTTTTTCTTGCAGCCAGATGGAACTCATCCAAGATATGACTAGTCCTGCTGAGCCTTGGCACCTAACTGCTCTTATATTGTCAAAAACCTTGGTAGCTCAAGGTCCTTTGAGAGCATACACTGCTCTATTTCCTGACTTTCTGGCAGCATTTTTACTTTGTGTAGTCTGTCCCTAAAGAAAATGTTACTTTTTCCTCTCTAGGAACGGAAATATGTAAGTTCTTCTACCCAATGTAGTTGTGTGATTTCTGTGTATTTAATTGTGGTGTGAGATGGTGGACTTGTATAAAATTAGATGTGATGGGGAATTGTCCTATGGTGCAGCATTCCCTAGCTACTGAATAGGTCCAATGTGGATGCCAATTAACTCTTGAGAATGTTTATATCAATGAGCTCTAAAAATGATCAGTTCAGTGCAGGTCAGACTAACAGATTGTCTTTTTCATAACTCAGCAAGGATTTGGGATTTTAAAACAGGTGCATAAAAATATTTAGTAGTCTAGCTGACTCCTTCAGGTTTGCTTTTCTTCTCTTTTAGCCATACCAAAGATGTATCAGGAGTTCTCAAGAGGTTACTCGGTGTATTCAAGCCTCACTGAAACTGAACAGATGCTTTTCCGCTTTGTTGAAGCTATGTTCCTAGGAAATTCATTAGCATTTTACATGAAAATCCCTTGCCTTTATATTTGTATCCAGATGACAGTGGCAAAAAATTGGGAATATAGTCTTTGTTTTGCATGACTTATTTCTTGTTTATTTAAAGTTATATTTTCCTCTTCAGTTTTCCATGCATTGATGGCTACAGTCCTATAAGTTTCCACCATTGTGAATTACGGGTAGATAGTATGTGAGATGTCACGAGAGAATGTGGTGTGAGAGCTTAATGCTGAGTCTCAAACCTTTGGAACCTACGTTGCAGAGATTTTTAGCTGCCCATCATGGAATGCCTGCTGAATGCTAAAAAGAGCATTGTAGCTTGTACATCTGTGTCCTTATTTCTCCATAGCACGATCTTTAATAGTCTTCAGATATGTATGGCAGTACAGGTCAGGCCCAAAGGAGCTGATCATTGTTGAGAAGAGTAAATCATGAGGTAGTCAATTTTCTGGACAAAGTGGCAGTGCTCTGGCAATGGGGAATACTTTGAAGCTGTGAAAGCTTGTTCTGAAGTGACAGAATCAATGTCCATGACACAGATTTGAATGCTTTCCTATTAGGCAGTTAGACCTGTTGCTAGAGCACCAAGGGATCATCTTAGCTAATCACTGACATTACCCATGACAGGAGTCTGTGAGGCCATAAATAACTTACCCAAGCTATCTATGTGGGAAATGTTGTTGGACAGCGGTGTTCTTTCAATGCATTATGTAGATCCATAGTACTCCTTACCAGAGCATCAGAAATTCAGAAATAGCAGGAGCAGTCCGGGAAACCATTTTCACTGTTGGAATAAATCTTTCTTCCTTTATCAAATGCTGCTCTCAGTAACATGGTAAAAACCATAGGGAACTGGTGAGAACAGACTGGACATCTCATGCATGGTTTAAAAATACCACAATGCATTAACTGAATGGTGTCTGACCTGCAGTACAACCCCAAACCAATGCTGTGTCTCCATCTCATCATGACAAATAAAAGTTTCAGCTCCTCTGCACAGATGTATCAAGTCCAGTGCTTGCTGGCATTGTTGGATTTCCTGTACCTGCCCAAATCGCCTACTTCACTGTACATGTACATACACAAAGCACATTCTGCTCCCCAAGTTCTGCCTGAAGTGCCGATGGGATTCCTTGGCAATGGAAGGAGGGACTCAGGCCTAGGCTGCTTCATGTAACCAAACCAGTGCATAGAACCTTCCAGACTCTCCTCTGATAGGTGGGGAGAAGGGGCATACTAGCTAAATTGTTGAGGTGGTTGCAGCTTGCAGTATCTTTCCTGAGAAGCTCGTGGAGCTTCACTTGTTACGACATGGTAGCTTACCAGATGGATGCACAAAGATGTGGAAAACACATGCACACTAATCTGTGTTCATATAGAATGCACTAACTTAAAAGAAAAAAAAATCTGGCATCATCCTCCAATGGAAAGAAGATTTTGTAAAACTAACATTTTGAATTTATATGATATACAACAGAATGATAATGTTGCACTAATAGAAAAGAGGAAAATGATGTTGCATGCTATTTAACTAAAGCAAGTTAAAATGACTGTAGGAACACCATTGGATAGGTTCCCAGTTGGGTTATATTGTTTAGTTCCATTGATTTGAGTGGAATTATTCCATTATGAACTGAGTGAATAATTCACTAGGATTTAATTTGTGCGCTAAAATCAACACACAAAGAAATTATCATAGTTATGTTCAGCCTATTGCTGCAATCATCCAAAAGCCTGTGTTGAAGGAAAGTAGGTAGATTTCCTTTGACACAATTAAAGCAACATCTATGCAGCACGGAATTTAGTCCATGTATTCACATTGAAAGGTAGATCCGGGTCATGAAAATCTGGTTATCTTCTTATTTACAGAGATTTTGTAATAGACTGCTGAAGTGCTAGCATCTTACCTTTACCAAGACCTTAAAAAATATAAAAAGCCCTAAAAGACATGATAAGTATTTACGTTTATACCAAATCAAAATAATTTGAATTAAATTTATAAAACAATTAAATTAATATAATCGATACCATTAATATTTATACTCAATAAATACCTTAAATATGTAATTAAAAGGTTTTTAAAGTTTTTTAGGTTTTTCTTTTTTTTTTAAAATAAACAAATTTCCTATCATTCATGAAGGTTTCAGTTCTTTTTCTTCAAAGGAAAGAAGACTGCCAAAATACAGTATTGAAAAAATATATTATGTTCCTTTATTCTCACAACTTCCAAATTAATTAATTTGACTATAGGCTAGATCTTTTTCCGTCTCTGGTGAACTTTGGACTTTTTGGATTCTACCCTGAAGCCATACATATTCTTTCCATTCAATCCTTCTGCTCAGATTTATGCAAACTCCTTCAGTCGTGGGAAAAGCTTACCCCAAATGAGTCTAATTTGACTGATGGGCAACATGCCCATGCCCATTCTTCTGTGGTTGATTATGTGGACTATGCATTTAGTTCAGAAAAACATTCCTCCACTGGTTTCTAATGGCTAATTTATGGCCCACTCTGTCCTGAGCAACATATATGATTCAGCACAGGATGTGTCTGTGCTTAAAATACTCAAGAGCTTTTATCTGTGAACTTCTGAGGGAAATGAATAGGAACACTAGGAACAGGACCTGTGAAGTTTGGCTTTTGCAAAGTATCTTTGTTCTGTTATCTTTGCACTTGAGGTTTTTGCACTAAGTTTTTCTTTGAAAACCATTGGTAGAAAATAAACAAACAATATTTTTAACAGTTGCATTTTTTGAAAGGAGTGTTCCACCTCCTTCAGGACAGATGAATGCTCAGCAGTGGGTAAGGTTGGAGGGGACAAAGGTGGGGTCATCTGGTCCAACCTCCCTGCTAAAAAAACTTAAGAGAGAAGCAAAATTCCATGACTTAGCACACTGAGGTCATGCACAACTTACTGTTCTGCTATAACTTAGGGGCAGACTGGTTGACCCCCACTCTTTAATATGCATGGAGGAAATATGTATTTAGGTATAGCAACAGTTAAGCTACAATGTATGTTTAAACTAATACAGAAGTTTATTCGTGTAACAAATGTGTTTAAGTAATAATTGATGCTGGATCATCTTAAAACATGACCTTATAAACCATTACTGATGAAATGTTAAGCCCATTTCTGGACAGAGTGTAACACTGCCACACCACAAAGTACCAATGAAGCCATCCAGAGTGTACACTCCTTATAGGCTAGATCTCTGCATCAAAGTGTTAAAACAAAGATAAAGTTGGAGGAATTTACACATGAAGTTGCTCCTTTTAGCCCAGTGAAAAAAATTTCAGCCTTTTGTCGTGACTTACATTATCATAGATTTGTTATTTGCAAGTACTTATTGGCCTTTAAGGTAATTCTTACTAGTGTGGAGAAACTATCTGATTGTCTCTAATTTCCTTGTCCAAATGGACATTTTTCATGCTGGCATCTCCAAATATGGCCATTGGGAGTCTTTTTTTTCCCTACTTTTTGACTTCTGTCTGGTGTGTTGTGTTTGCAAAGCCTGTTGCTTTCCTCACAGCCCAGCAGCCGTCTCTTTTTTCAGCTGCTTGCACAGACTCATGGGATGCAATTACTTCAGAAATGTTCATTCTAATGGAGTTGTTATTCCTATGCAGTGTATGTTTATTTGGAGGCCTTTGAATGTAAAGGCCTGAATGTGTCATTTGATCCATACTGCCGGAGTCCAGGTTTCACGTGTTTTTAAGTCTATGGCATTCTCTGTTACTCTGAGTTTTATCTTTGATGCACTTGAGATATCCTTGTCTTGTCAGGTTATGTTGAACTTTGCAAATACTGATATTACAAAAGCAATTCTACTTTTGATTTCTGCTTCAGACTTTCCTTTGTGATGCAAATTCTGAGATATCTGAATGAATCCACTCATTCAAGTTTCTAAACTTTGATGTAAATTTCTTGTTGCATATGAGAATTTTCCATTGTCCTTTATGTTGTTTTTTTTTCCTCCTGTTTGATCACCAGTCCATGGGTAGTAGCTTTGTTTTTAGAACTGCTAGCTATGGTTCTTTTTCTTCCAATCAAGTTGATACAATCTACAAAGCAGAGATTACAGATCTTTTACCACTACCTTAAAACTTTGTCCTACCAGAATTTTCAAGCACTTTGGATTTGCTACATTCAAGGAGAATATGAATAGAGATGCTGCTAGGAGAAATCTTTCAGGCAATTCTTGTCAGAATCATTTACTTAATATGTACCCTGTGAAGATTACACTTTCCTAAAGCTTTTAAGTTCTAATGCAATCTGAACTTGCATGTTTTTAGGAGGGAAATATTTGCATTTGCCTGTGAAGTTCTAGGAACTGCCTTTCTACCTTCTGTATTGATGGAATACTACTTTACATAAACATTTCTAATTTTACCTTTGCTATTCATTTATTTTTGAGGCCTGAAGTGTTTAATAGAGCTGTACTCCTATGTTTACTACAGGGAATTTAGTGACTTGGAATATGCTTTATGACAGCATTCCCTTCAGACCTTAATTGCTGTTTGGTGGAACCTATGCTCTTATCTAATATGTGGAGCAGGTTCTGAGATCCACATCTGCTTTGGGAGAAGGACAACACTCTAATGAGCAGGTTATACAAACACTTGCAGCCTATTCTATGCCAAGGCCTATATTGGTGATTAATCTACCTCACAGGAGAGAAACAGAGTTGTCACCTCAAAATAATATATACTTCTGTGGTTAGGGCACACTTGGGCTGGTAGGCAAGGGATGTGATTTCTAGTCAATGGAGACAAAAAATGGTTTAAGTCTGGATCTCCCAGATCCCCAAAGACTGTACTAACTTAGGGTTATTAATTGAGTTAATAACAAGGAAAAAAATGGGGCAGTGATGCTGTTTACTTTTTCTCCTTTCTTGAAAGGTCTGACCTGATTTCATCTAATAATCTCAGGAGATGATTCATAGCTGTGGTTCTTGGAAAATGATGGACATCTAGCTTTATCCAGGTGCTGAGTTTACAAACAAAAAAGTTTTTAAGCATGGTATATAGAGGAGTACAAGCAGAGCTGGTGCACAGAGTGACTCAGAGATACTTGTATGTTCTAAGTGAGGCATTTATTTTAATATAGGACTGCAACCAAACTAATAAGTCTGGACTGTCAGCCAGCTCTCCTGCTTAGTGAGGCATGCACACACATGCACTACATACCGATGTGGTCTAAAATACATGCCTTGGCCCGGTCTTCTTCATATTTATAATTCTGAGTCTGGATTTAAGTTCTCTGTTGTCCAGATCCTAGTATTTGCTATGTCTTTTAAAGACTGTACAGCAAGGCAAGTTCTGTCCTGGCTTTGGAGACCATGTAAATATACTTGAATTGATGAGTGTAACACTAGTCCAACCCCCCTCCCATTCTCAGTTTGATATAGGCTTATTTCAAATTTCTTCAGTTTTTTATGCAGCTGCTACCCAGATTAAACATTGGACAACAGTGTTCCTCAGTATCAGTCATGCTTAGCTCCTGCTTTACAAGTTGTCATATGCCTGACCATGCAGTGAAAAACTCACAGATTTTAAAATGATTTATTATTAGTGGATAGCTGAGGATTCATGTACCTGTGGCTTGAAAAAACAAAAAAGCTATTGAGATATAACAATTTATTTGGCTCTCAGCGCTCACGAGGGAAGTGCTAGCAAGGGGAAAAACAAAAACTAGTGTACAAAAGTTCAGTGCAGTCCCCCAAATCCCACTCCAAATTCTGACCTCAGTTCTCTTTCACTAAAATTTGCTTATTGTCTACCAGTCTTACTGCATGTTTAATAATCACTAACTTGCTGAATATAGTCAGTGATCTCTTAGTTGATGTACCTGAAGCAGACAATGGAAAAATAGAAAGGGTTGGATTCATCAAGGGTAGTGTTTGTGCCCTGGGCTCCATTCATAGTCAGTGGAGATGTAGTCAATACAGTGAGTAGAGTCTGAAGTGCAATTTGTCTCATCCTAAAGCAGCTGTCTAAGAGAAGTGAAATGAATCAAACCTTGAAAGTGCTCATTACTCTCCAGCGACCTGAAAGGGAGCCAAGGGGGACTAGCTTCCAAGCTTCCATGTAAGCAGACAGATATCAAGCATTAAATGATTTGAGCCCCATCCCACACAAATAGCATTATTTAACAGATGTGGGAAAGTACCTGTGAATTTGTTGCAAACAGGCCTATTGTGTGACCCGGTCTGCAATCCCAGTTTGGACAGAAAGTATCACACGTGCAATGCAATCCACTTGCGTTCGGGCACACAGTTACATTCCCTTCTGTTCTAGATGTGGATGGGCAGCACCTGTTTGGGAGGAGGTAAAGAGGACAAAGCAGAAAAAAGGAGTATTATTCCATGTAGTTAAACATATGTGAGTTGTAGCTATGAGAGTTCAGTAATACCTTGCAATTAGACTTGTTTAGCTAATGTTGCTTAAAATTATGGCTGATCTGAATGCAATGCCAGAATTCTTAGACATGTAGTGCTTTTCTTGCCATGCAAAGAAGTTTAGAGGTATAGAATTATGATTTTCTCTTTGGGACTGCATTCCTAAAACTTGAGTTTAGTTTAGTATTGAACCTTGCGTATCTGCTTCAAGTTCCTCAGGTTAAACTTCAAAACTTATAAAACATGCTTTCTGTATGGAAATCACTTTTCTCACTTCAAAAGCAGAGAAGTATAGAAAGGAAAGAAAGGTTAATGTAGAAATGTAATTTATATCAAACCCTTTTCCTCTTCTGGTGGTCTTCTGTAATCTGAGATTTATGTCGTTTTTCTCCCTGTGTTAAATAAGAGAAAAGGGAAAAATACCCAAGGCCCTTGATTTTATGATGTTAAGAAATAATGACAGGAAACAACAATTTTTGTTTGTTCTTTGGTGTAAATTGGCACAGGCGTTATGATGAAGTTGAAATGCAGAGGTTAATTGAAAAATGTGATAAACAAAGCCCCTTGAAAGTGTCAGAATAATTTTGCCTGGCAGCATTGACAGTCTACTATTATTGGACACCAAACCTACTGCAAATTGCTGGAGAGAAAAAAGAAGGAAAGGCAAGGAAAGAAAGGCAAGGCAAGGCAAGGCTAGGAAAGGAAAGGAAAGGGAAAAGGAATAAATGGAAGGAACCCCCCCTTAAAGTTAATTCTCTTTCTGTTCTTTCCACCTCATTCCAGCCCAATTATAACTGGGAAAAGTCATTCTGTCTAATTTGCATTAATACAACTCTATGGAAAAATAGCTTATACAGTAAATTTGATTTTTTTTTATTCCCCTGGTTTATTACAGAAATATTTAAAGGAAATCCTGCAGAGAAAATTGCTATAGAAAACTCATGGAAAAGATTCTTGATTTTTTTTCGGTTGTTTTGCTGTCAGATAAATTCTAAACATTAAATGTTAGACAGGAGTAGACAGTCTTTAACCACTGGACAGAAAATGTTGAAATACCTGCTGCAACTCCATAATCTCTGGTTAACTCCCTGTTATTATTAAGGCAGAAAATGTTCTGAGGTTTGTGATAAACTTAGCTCTTTGCCTGCACTTGTATGTTTTTCATAATAGCTTTCAGAAAAGCTCCATAAATCCACACTTAGGCTGTGTTTTGAAAAGAAGTCCAAAGCATGATCCTACTGCATGTAAAGCCTAGTGGTGTAAAATAACTCAAGAGTGTCCATCAGATTCATATGCAGCACCGTGTTTCCACTCAGCATTTCAATTCGCATTTTAATAAACACATTAAGGAGGCTCAATTGTTGTTGGACCCAGGTTACATCTAATTTTTCATTGAGATGGTGAAGAAAACCAGTATGTTTTGCCCTAAATTGTCAGTCAGTATATGAGCTCAGTCTGCCTTTTCTCAGTGCCTTTTATATTAATAGGTAAGATTATCCACACAGGCTTTATTTACAATGTACTGTGTTTATAGTCCCCATTTGTACATCTTGCTGGAGCTAACATTTTCATAATGATGAGGAACAGCTGGCCACAAACCGTTGCTTCTCGTTAAAAAGACATGTTTCCCGAGCTTCTGGGGATTCTTTATACTAAACCAACACATACTACTGACATTTTGCCCTTTTCATTTTCCTTTAGCTCTTCACTTGTGGGATATCTAAGGTTCAGGAGTCTAAAAGAATATCTGAAGTGCTTTTGAGAGAGAACCAAGGAGAAACCTACTTTGGGTCATTAAAGATCCCAGTGAACTCTGAACAATAAAAAAATGTGGCCTGGACAGATTCCAGTTTGTAAGATGCACTGTTATCTATTTAATAATGTATTTTCAACAAGATAATATCCCCTGAAAAGGCTACTGTACTATGCTACTGAACTTATGATGACCACTTATGACACTTATGATGTGTTCTGCTCCAAGAATGGCTTCACTCCAGATGTGGATATAATTTCTTCATAGTGATTTCAACTAGGAGAAGATAAATAATGAGTATTGTACTAGTTACACCAGAAGCTTATTTTTCATTTATGCACTTTAGCAGTCATAGGAGGTCCACCTGAAGAATCATTAGTCTTGGTTTTATTGGTTAAAAGATTTGATGCTGTGATGTTAAAGTATTTGTGCCCACCTACTTAGTCTAAAATTGACTGGTTTTAGTATTTTGTCACTTTAAAAAGAAATGGATCTAAACTTGAAAGCATATTCTATGATTTGAAGGGTTAAACGCTGTGGGGGGCTTCTACAGTTTCCATTCAACACTTGACTGGAATCAATGGCCAATGAGAAGAGTTTATGGTGCTGCATCAAAAGATCAACTAAGTTTGCTACAAATTCAGAGGCCATCTTCTCCTGTTCTGTGAACTGCTGCAAATTTTGGTGGTGATTGTTTAATGTTTCTCAAGCTTGTTACCATTTTTGTCACTGTAAGTCTCTGTGAGGGGGACTAAGGTTCTATGTGGGTGGTCAACGTTCGTGTGGCACTGGGATGCACCACACAGAAATACATACTTCTGTCACTAAGTGAGGGTAGTGAGAGTGGTTTGTAGTAGTGTTTTGTGTAGGAAAATATATATATCCCAATACAAATTTTAGAGATTGAATAAACAAAAGACATGCTTAAACTATATTTCCAGCTGTATTGAACTAGACATTTGGCAGAAATTGTAGGTATGCATGGAATCAAACTGTGCGGTTTGCTGAGTGTATTTTAAAATGGGTAAAGATTAACCAGCATACATGTGCAAAAGAGCAAACCTTTCCATATTATACATAACTTAAGCAGGACTTGGGCACAGTGCCTGTGGACTGAAGTCCCTGCCTGATGCAAATAATATGAATGGTAACATATAAGACAAAGAAAAACTAAGACATGGAAGAAAAAGAAAAAGGGGTAGGAAATGCTGCTTGCGGTCTGTGCTGTTCAAAGCTGCAAGGATTGGAGATTTAGTCAGAATTCTTCCCAATACTCCCTCTGCAATCATCACTTTCTGTCAGACTCTCCAGTCAGGGCTATGACTTACACTCATTGCAATATGAAAAAACACATTCTAATTTATTACTGTTTTCTAATCCAATATATGAATGTATTCAACTGGATGCCTAAAAATGTGAGCTATAGATAGATAGATAGATAGATAGATAGATAAAGTAATTAAATATCTGAAGGTTTTTTAATTGTGTTTACAGAGGAGTAAAATTTAACAAGTAACAAAATATTCCTTGCAGATTTGTGCTCTTGCTGTGTGTATTTCTTTTGCATTCATCCCATTTGGCTTTCATTTTGCCTCAGCTCTAATTTGGTCAACCCTGAAATTCAGAGCTATGGCATTATCTTTGCTAGTTTTCTGAAAAAGCCCAAACAAAACAAATAGTTATTTGAGTTGGTCTGTCATCATTTGAATAAATCTTTAGAATGGCATTAAGAGAACACACTTGAGATATGTGAAGGATCTGGAGCACGTGTCATATGAAGAGCATCTGATGGATCTGGAGTTGTTCAGCCTGGATAAAAGAAGGCTCAGGGGAAACCTTATCACTCTCTACAACTACCTGAAGGGAGATCGTAGCAAGGTAGGAGTCAGTCTCTTCTCCCACAGGATGGGAGGAAATGGCTTCAAGTTGCACCAATGGAAGTTTAGATAGATACTAGGAAAAATGTCTTCACTGAAAGGGTTGTCAAGCATTGTAACAGTCTGCCAAGGGAGTCACCGACCCTGGAAGCATTCAAAATGCACATAGATGTGGCACATCTGTAGAGAGTCAGGGACATTTCTGCTCAGAAAAGTGAAAGCTGAAGCTGTAGCTTGTAATAAGTTTCTCAGTTTGTATTTACAAAAGGTTCTGAACGGTAAAAAAAGAGTATCAGTACCTCCCCCTCCCCTTCTCCCAGTCAGGACATGGGAGAAAAAAGGACTAACAAGGACAGAGCAGTAGGAGGTGCTTCATGCTGGAAGAGATACATCCCAGAAGGGACTGTGGTCTGTGGATAACCCACGCAGAAGAAGCTGCTTCCCTGAAGGGCCTGTGGCTTGTGGACAGCCCATGCCAGAGCAAAGGAAATTACTTGGAAGGTGCAATGGAAGAAAAGGGTGAGAAACAAAGATGGGCTGAAGGAACCCCCTACACCCTCACCCTGCCCTCCTGAGGTGCATGTTGCCTCACCAAAGGGACTGAATGTAGCCTGTGGCAATAACATGGGGGATGAGCAAGCGGGGAGGAGAGTAGATGTCTGTAGTGAAGCTGAGCTTGGGAAATGGAGAAGAGAGGTATTTTCCCCAAGTGTTTAAATGTTTGCTGTTTTGTTTCCCAATACCCAAGTCAATAACTAAATGTTTCAAATTAAGTTAAATTCTCCAAGTCTGTTTTGCCCATAACAATACTTGGTCAGTGATTTTCTTGTGGGTGCTGGGCTACTAGCTGGCACCAAGTCGTCACAGCCATCCCAGAATCCAAAATTAGATTGGAGCTTTCTATATTCTGTTGTAGTTTTATGTGTTAGGGACAGTATGGCAAAATCTTTTCATTTTCACTTGTTTGAAGTAACTAGGAAGGTTCACTTATGTCATTAAAACATTGCAAGTTTTCTGTACATACTTGGATCTTGATACACTGCAGCTATAACAGCAAAGGGAGCGAGGCATTTTTTCAGGTACACTAATTCAGCTACATTAGTTCTGTTGCCAAAAGAGGATTGTAAGCATTCAGGAGAGATAAGACCTAAGTCTAAAACTCTAAAATCTAATATCTTATGTAATCTCGAAATAGAATTCAGCTTCTAAAATATGCATGTGCTATATATTATGCTTACTTCTGGAATCTTGACTAGGTTTTTTGCTGTGTTCCCTTCTGTTGCAAATGAGGTATTTCAGATTCAGTAACAGAGAACACCCAACTCTGCTATTTTTCTCTGTGGACTAAAGAGCTTTGCCCTTTTTATCCAAATCTGCAGGGAACTTAAAGAAACATCGTGCTTTTTTGTGTGTGTATTGTTTTTAATAATGGCAGAATGAAGGCTGAGGGAGAGGCAATTTTTATGGAATCAGAATGTGATTTGCATGTCTTATAGGAAGTAGCTCTGCATTAAAATGTTTCAGTCATTGTTTTCCTGACTTCTTTTGCAATTTGGATTATCTGAATACAGATGTCTCAGACTTGCTCAGAAGAATTCTAAACAAATAATGCCACAAGATCATAGAAAACTTTTCTCTGAATTTAACTTCTTTAAATGCCCCTATTATTTCTATTTCTATATTGTCCTTTTCCCTATGTTCTCACCATTCAATCACCCCCATATGACAACTGTTGACATAATGATCAATGAACTGGAAGGCAAATCAGAAAATACTGCCCAAGAATGAATGAGTGTTTATAGTATACACACGTTAATTGCTATAGATTAATTTTATACCCTTTTTGCTCATCTTTTTTCCTACCTTTCAGGCTGTTAGTTCTTTAAACTTTAGCATAGGTATATGGTGACTAGAAACAGGCTTCACTTAGGTTGATATCTAACACTAGCCAAGATGGTACAAACTGGTATGGAAATAGCACGTGATCAGCTGAGATGCTGTACTGGACCCTGTATCTCAAATGTTTTTTACAGCAGTCATAAACACGTTTTTGTAGTAGGTCAGGCTAAGGGCAAAACAAAATTGCTTCTTCAAGTGAGAGAAGTGAACTTTTGAGTGGTAAGCCTTACATGGAAAACCAGACATAATCAGTTACAATAAAATAATATTTTAGCGCTCTACAATTCCATTTGCAAGACATGCCCTTTTTTAATATACAATGACAGGAAAAGAAGGAGAACTCTAGGAAGAGTTCTCCTCTTATTGTGTAACACGGAGAAGTTAGAAATGTCTGTTTACAATGAAATTCCAGGTTTGCACACATAGAAGAATAAATGTCATGTGCCGTGGGCTTATATTTTTCTTGTATTTGACCATAACACCTGGTGTTAAACATTTACTTGGTTTTAAACATGGGAGTAACTTCATCACTGTTAGAATTGCTCCAGGACTCATTAAGCATGTACAATTTACTATGTAGATGTTCACTAAAAACTGATGTGAAGTGGTTGAATCTTAACAGGTCAGTTTGGGAAACAAAACATTTACATCTTCTCTGACTGTGTCATAAATATATGCACCTTAGGAATGGATAGAGTACTGCCTGTACATCTCCATTTTAGTTTTTTGATTAATGAATATTTCTATTGTACCCTAAAGTTATGTTTGTTGGAGAGATCTGAGTTCTTGCTGGGGTGCTGGGAGATGTCAAGAAGTTAGTTGTTAGTTGGTCAAAATGGAGGTGAGGGTGTCAGGGCTGAACAGAAGGAAGTTATGATAGATGTCCTTGGGAAATTCAGTCCAGGGTTTGAGACTTTTTCTGTTACCATTTGCCAGGATGGCAGTCAGTTTGGCTATTTTGGTTAAAGTGTCAGAATGTTTTTTCCATCCAGGTCATTGTCCTTGGGAAGGTCTCTAATCGAATTGACAAGTTTTCAATGTGTGCTCTGGCATTAGCACCCGAGGTTTGGAATTATTTTATGAATTTCCTGTTGAAACCCTATAAAATCCACAGTAAAAGAATGTTAATTCTTAGATGCTCTATTTAGCAAAACTACTTGTGATTTGGGGGCTATGAATAATCTTCAAATTCTTCATTAATTTGGCATTCAAACTCCTGTAATCATTTTTTACCATAAAAGTTTTTGTGGTAATTCTAATTTCCTTGCACAGTCACTTCAGATATTCTTAACACAATTACATTAAGCAGCTTGAAAGATAAGAGGCATTATTGTCGTGAGCAAGTCAAGTCATTAAACCAACACCAGGTTAGCAAGGAAGATGTGATGACTGTGATGACATTAAGGTGAAAAGGAAAGTAATGATAATCTCAACAGTGACTGTGTAAACAATTCATATTTTATACTGTACTTAGGAAACCAATACAAATGTAATGTTATCAATGATGAAAATGGAAACAAATGCAAATAATAAAAAAGTCAGATGTACTTCAACAGAAAAAGAAAATGACTGCTGAAGCAGAGATGTGTGAACTGTAAGACTCTCGTGCCCTTTTCAGTAAAGATTAATTCTATTTTCTTTCAACAGAGCTCTCTAGAATAACTCTAGATATTTTATGAAGTACCTCTTGACAGATTTCTTTGCAGATTTCCACACAACGAGTTTGAGAACTTTAAGGTGAAAGCTTGTAGATGAATGGTCAGAAGAGTGACCCCAGGAGACCGATTTTTTGAGTTTAAACTTTCTCTGCTACTAGTTAGCTCTTTTCTTAGGCAAATCATTATGGAATATAATTCAGAGCATCAGGTATTGAGTTTTCAGTCAACCTATAAACTCCTACTGATTCTAGTAAGCACTGGGTCCTCATCTGCGTGGGTCTGAAGACACTTAGTGAAAGACACTTGATTAGAAAATGCATGTTCTTTGAATACTGCTGAAAATATTAAACATACATTGGATGGCATGCTGGATAATTATGGTCCCTCTACCTCTGTTCACCCAACTTTAAAACACTTACGTGTAGACAGAACTCTTGAATAGTGATTATTATAATCAAATTGTCTCATGTGCTCAGTCACTACAGTGCAGTGATTTCAGCTGATTTAGAGCCTAAAAGTAAAAAATAAGAACCGAGAATTATACTGGTGTAAAACATTTCAGAAGATACAACTCCTTGGGAATTTTTGGACAGTTTCCCCTTATTTCGAATGGCCGAAATTGAAAGAAATTTTGTTTTCAGAAACCCCTAACCCTAACCCTAACCCCTAACCCTAACCCTAACTCTAAACCTAACCCTAGCCAAACTAACCCTAACCCTACCACTAACCCTAACCCCTAACCCTAACTCTAACCCTAACCCTAACCCTAACCTTAAGTGGCAAACTAACCCTAACCCTAACCCTAACCCTAACCCTAAGTGGCAAACTAACCCAAACCCAAACCCAAACCCAAACCC
>VZTA01019306.1:240847-259249 GCA_013398855.1 Mohoua ochrocephala | reverse complement strand
AGAAGAGAAGAGAAGAGAAGATGATCTGAGGCACAGATATATATTAAGTTCTGAAACATCTGGTAGAGGGATGGTTACCTCTGGCATGGGAGGTGGAGTAGCCATATGTATAGCCCAGAGAGCATGAAGCAACCCTAAATATACTGCAGTTATTTCAACTTGTCTTTCGCAGTTCTTAATAATGCACTTGTAATTGCAGAGCAAAAAGTACTGGTTCCTACTGAAGTTTGTAGAATTGATATAATTTGTTATTAAAAGAATAAGAAGAAACAGCAGTAATTACCCTTCATGTTTGTTTGTGGGTGCTTTCCACTTACAGTATGTTCATCACCTTTATCAATGTATGCCTCTGCCCTTTTATATGACATGCAGAGACTCCAAAGTGTCATCTGCTCAGAGGTTTTTGAAAGATCTAAATGTAATCCACTAGGTGTCAGGGCACCGCACACAGAAACATCCTCACGAGATCAAATACACAGTGAGTTTCCCTGGTCTACACTTCGTTTGTCTGGAGTTTCCCACCAACCAGGTCATGGAACTCAGGAAAGGTAAAGGAACTCAGGACTAGACCTGCCAACAAGCAGGTCCCTCACCCCGACGCCATGGCATGGAGACAGCTGGCAGATGTTCTCAGGCCTTACCTCAAAAGCTGTGCCAAATTGAGAAAGTGACACAGCTACCTACAGAGGACTTCAATTCCAAATCAGAGCAGTGCTAAAACCTAACAAATGCCTCAAATCTGATAAACACAAAAAAATATGGAGTTAACCTGTGAGGGGTCCCACAAAATGAAAAGGCACAATTTACTCTATGTCAAGAGGTTATTTTGCAACAGCCACATAATGATTGTATCACAGTTACAAGCGTTAAGATGTCCTTTGGCTAATTGCAGATTCTGTTGTGTTCCAAATGCTGGCAAAACAAGAAACAGTTTAAGACCTGTTTCAGGCTGCCATACCTGCACGCTAGAGTTCTGGTACATAGTCTTAAGTCACACAGACTCTAAGGAGATACAAGAATATGAACAATAGGTCCATTGCTTAGTGCCTACTCTTTTTTTGAAACAAAAAAAAGTACGTGAACATATGCTCAAGGTTTCCATCAAAGTGAGGGCATGAACAACTGTCCTAGTTTTATTGAAAATATTAAGGATATAAATTAATAGGTAATTGATGGTAAATTTCATATTCCTTAAATTCAAGGTGCCTTTCATGACTGTCTAGTCTGTGCTCCAAGGGAAAGACTGGCCTTCAGAAATCCCAGAAGGTTCAGGAACACTTGGATGCAGTGGTCCCAAGTCTTTCAGACAGGATCTCAGTATCTGTGCTTGCTAGCCAAGTTGCAACTCTAAGCATTGCTTGGGTCTGTAATACCAGATTAAGCTCCAGTAGACAAAGCTCAACTACTTTGGGTCTGTGTAAGATGTTAGGAACAGTGAGTCATCTCTGAATTTACAGCAAAATATCAAATATGCATATACATGCAGATGCAAAGTATATATGGTAAAATATGGAACTGTGATTATTTATTATATTTCTATGATTATTGCACTTACCTCTTACATTTCCATCTCCTGAGCAGCCCTTGATTGCCCCAAAAATAAGAGACAAACTTCCAGAAAAACATTATCCTCTCAAAATTAAAATATCCTCTCACTAATACTCTCTGCAGTGGGGAAGAGTATTACACTACCAGAAAGGATGGCAAGACCCAGAAGGATAAAGTCTAGCAGGCCTACAAGACTGAACACTGAAGTTGAATATCTTTAGATAAATACTTACGGTCAGTTTTAACAGCTCCAGCTCCCTGTAACAGCAGCTGTTCTAAAAGTAATTAAATCAACTTGACACTAAATATAGACCCAAAATGTTTAAAGGCTTTCTAAAATAATTTTGAAGGGTTTTTTTATCTGCGGGAAATTAGAAATTACTTCAATTAATACAAAAATATACTCCAACTGAGGCTATAAATATATACATATATATTTAGGCTATATATGTATAGGCTATATATATTTAGGCTATGTATATTTTTATATATGCACATATATATACACTGAAGAGTTTACAAGGATTTTTATAGAAGAATGTCACATCCTTAAAGGTCAATAAACAATATAAAGGTTTCAAATCGTGACCATTAAAAATAACCTTCTTGGCAAGCATTTTTTTTTTTCCACAGTGGTTAAAATTTACGGGCTGAAATTGTAGGGGGTTTAATCCCGAACGTGTTGTTAGTGCACTGTCTTAACCCTAAGAGTACTTGACAGCGCAGTACCTTGCCCCAATAACGGTAAAAAAGAGGAAGTCACAGCTAACTCTGGACCTTTCTTTAGGTCCTGAAAACACTCCTGGTACCAACTGCTAAAAGAATGTAACATTCCTATGTGCCTTTATTCACTGTAAGGGTTAGACGTATCTATGCTACAGGCGTGGCAAGGCATCTAGTTCCCTCTCCTGGAGGTGTTTTCCTGCCAACTGACCCCATTTTGGGTACATCCCTTTCACCTCAAGATTTTTGTGCACCACAGCAGAGGAAGAGGAAAAAATTGGTTTTATGAGTTTCAGATTTGTGGGGAGGGAAAGGAACACATATCAAAAACGTAAAAGCTTTTAAAAAATCTCTTATGGCCCATATGTCTGTGCTATTACCATATAACACTGAATAGAGCAGGAAACAAAATATCAAAATGTCACTTTAAACCTGTAGTTAGGGTATTAGGGGCCTGATCCAATGCCAAGGGAAGACAATAGGGAGGGTTTGTATCAAATGCTGAATGCCCTCTGAGCCCATCAAAGGGATTATGGACCATTTGGCGAATCTGTATCATCCTGTGCTGGACCATGCTAATCTAATTCTGCCATTGCAATTGCGGTAAACATACCGCTGATGCAAACCTATCTAGGACTTACTTTTTTTCCAAATCCCAAAGCATTTATTGAAGGAGATATAAAACTTCCCCTCCTGTTTGCATACCTTAACATTGGAACTTACCGAAACTTAAGAATTCCAGAATTTCTTCATACAAAGTCTACATCTATTTCCTTACTTAGTTAATAATACCAAATTCAACCAAATCAAATAGGATACTTGATTCTTCCTTCACAGAAAATATTTTACCCATTAATGAGAAGTTTTCTTATATAAAGGAATTCAATTTTTTTTGATTGGCGTTAGACTCACAGACAGACAGAAATAAGCTGCCATTCTTCCATTTGATAGCCAGACGCTGCCAGTTGTTGCTAGGGCAGTCATGCTGTTAAATTAGGTCTAATGAACGAGTAATTGCTTTAGGTATAGTGAACCATTTCAAAGAAAACAAGGATTCTAATTGATTTGCAATTTGTTTGGCACATTGCATTGTCTGGGGCTATTGATTAGTCTTCTGGATTTCACACTGCATGTGTTTCCCTTTATTAAGGGAATAACAGGTTACTGATTACTTTCCTTCTGGGTTTAATGTAGCGGTTAATGTCTACTTTGTTCTTGTGTCATGTCACAGGCAAGGAAGGAATAATATGCAAGTGGGTGGCCCTTTGCTAAGAAACTCCCCTGCTGCTTTGAGCTGTGTACTCTAAGACATGCTGAAAAGCAGATCAAGAGAAAGGGTTAGAATAGCAGGACTCACAAGTTACGGCCTGAGTCAGGCTAGACCCAGGCTAAAAACTTGGCTTTCCTTTACTATCAAAGTACAAAACAGTATGAAGTGGTTGGCAGTAGATTTGCTCGTTTGATTAGATGTCTCTATATAAGGAAACATAGTATAGTTTTATATGCCTTGGTTTATATACAGCAGCATCTTAAATAAGGAAGCTTACAATATGTTTGTCCTTTTACTGCAAGAGATTTACTCCATACCATACATATTCTGGAGAGCAAGCCATTTTACATTTTACATCTACCTTGGCCTGCAAAAACATGAGTCCATTTAATAACAGTGTTGTTCCTTTCAAAGGACAACTTTCTGTAATATAGTTGATGTTATTCAAGTATAATTAATTTCAAATTTCTGAACATTCTTAGCTAAAAAATGTTACCCTTAGCATATCTTTAACAGGTATGATGGTAAAATAAAATAGCCTTCATTGTTCTACAATTGGTCTTGGTTCTGGAGATTATTTAGCGTTGTATTTTGTACCCCTGTATTGAGAGCCAGTACAAATGAAATTAAATATAGGCATTTAGATTACTTGCAGGGTATAAGGAATCATGATTTTGTGTCCTTGCTGTGTGTCTTTCTCAGAGGAATCAGCCATGTATCATTCATAGAACTGAAGATCTTGACCTAAGCCTGATCCAAAGCCTGTTGAACTCAACAGTAAACCTCTTATTGATTTTCAGAAGCTTTCCCCTATGAGCCCATCAACTTTCTTGATTCATCTCTTGAGAACCTATACTTTATTTCAACAAGAAACCAAAGTTTCATTGCCAGGTGAGCCACCATGCTGTGGTCCAAGTGTCCTAAAGGTTTACATCATACCAGTGGCACCAAATGAGCGATCTCAAAAATCTATGCTTTGTCCCATATGCCAGGATTTGAAATTTCTAATGCGGGACTGGTATTTTTTGATGACTTATTATAAAGATGAATATCAGTAATTATCAGTAAATTGCCTGAATAGGATGATTTTTTATTATTTTTTTTTCTAAAAGGGACTATGATACAACATTGGTCATGTTCAGTTTAGTCCAAAGATAATTTTAAACTCAGTAGCTCATGATCTTTCATGATCTAGAAATTGCTGATTTCAAAGTCTTTGCAGTGTGATATAGAACAGCTGTGACTTACCTTTAATTTGTTATGAATTTCAGGTCATCCCAAATGTCTTAACTAAATCAGCTCCACACTTTCAAATCCCTGATAGACTGAATTTAATGAAGTCCTTCGTCTTACAGACAGAAACATAAGAAATCATCTTCATAATGGAAACAAAACAGCAGCCACAAAAACATTTTGGTATCATGTTTGACAACCATTTGGCATATACCAGGGACTGAAATTGTCACTGCTGGTTTGGGGTGCTGTATGGAGTTCATTTTTGTTACCCTGTTCAAAAATGATGAATCATTGTGTACTGAATGTATATACCAAATACCAGATGTATACGAAAATAGCTTTTATAACTTAGCACATCGTAATCTATTTCCTTCTATATTCAATAATCTTAAGACATCGGGATGCTCAAGTCAGAGTTCAGCATATATTAAATTGGTTATTAAACACAGTTTATACCGCATGGGTGACCCAATGTAATTGTAAAGTAAGAGAAACCATAACATTCTAATTACCTTTTTATGCGGTGGGGGAAGTCTGGGATGTGAGCCAGATGGTGCAGTCATTCACCAGTTATGGTGGGACCCCAGGCTTGAGGCTGGGGATTTGAGGATCTTGCAAAGATAATTCAAGAGAGTTGAGACATTAACATGCCTCTCTTTCCCCAGCCTTTGATTCAAGAAAAAAAACAACAAAACAAACTCAAAAGGAACATTTTTAAGCAGGAATGCTCACAGGGAAAGATATCAGTAGCTACTGAGAAGATTAGAGTCTGATCATACTCCAATTACAACCATTATACCAGATTGGACTAAATGTGAGTAGTATAGAAACAAATATTCTAATATGATACGACTTGAACCTTCCTAATAGCATGTTAGAGCCCATCACTTGGACCACTGTGTGCTACTGAAGAAACTTGAGATGGCTTTAATGCTGGGGATGATCTGATCTCATCTATATCAATAAAGTATAGACATAAAGGTAGATTGCTTCGATGATGAATTTAACAATTCATCATTGTTAAAATGATGAATTTTCCCCAATTCAGAGAAATCTTCTAATTCTAAAAGCTAATTCTTGCTATGTGTGTGTATGATTGCTATGCAAGCTTAAGCCTTTCATTTCCTCTCCTTTGTCTCTACCAAGACTGAGATACGGCCTTTAATTCTCAACAAAATTTTGTGAAAGATGGCAATGAAGCAATGATCAGGAGTGATTCTAGTTTTCCCCTTTAGCTGCAGGGCTTGCTGTGGAACAACCTCCATGGGATGCATCACAACGAACAGGTACTTCACTAATGAATTCAAGGCCCAACGTGCTGTTGTCAGTAAAGTGATTACGTAGGTAGTGCGTTCCAGTGAAATCTTCTTTTCTGCTTACTTGGGGGACTTACAGAGAAAATTGTTTCCTAAATTTTCTTCTAAATCTTATTCTCTTGGGTTCAAATAATCAAGTTTTATGCTTTAGGTCCACAAAGTTGTATATGCTGCAGGGTGCTCCGGGATTGTGGCCTCTTATCATCCAGTAAAGAACCTGCCAAGGGCCACACCTCCCTTCTGACCATATGAAGGCCTCTGTACAAAAGGCAGCTGCATATACTCAGATTTCCATGCACCCAGGGAAGGCATCGAGCCCAACAAAAGAAGTAGTGCCAATGTCCTCGTGAAGAGTGTTCCACTTTTTAGAGAAGAATTGAAAATGTGCTAGGACAGAGAGAAGGAAGGTGAGATGCATGGCAATTAAACGTAGCACTTAGAATAATTGGACAGGCTGAAGAAGTCCTAAGTCCCCTCTCCACTAGAGTATTTTTGTAGTTTATCCAACAGGTACAATTCACTGAAGAACTAAAAATCTTATCTTTTCTAGTTATTTGAGTTTCCTAATCTTCAGAAGCACCTGTGAAAATGTACAAACAATGAACTTTTACCTATGGGAACCAAATTCAAGGGCCAGAATCTATTTGAAACCTTTTGTCTCTGACACACATCTGTTGAACTAGACTGGGGAAAATTGTACCAGGGAGAAAATCAGTTGTGCGACAGTCTTCTACTTTGGCATCAGAAGCAGCAAAACCAGGTGTGTATCAATTCCTCAGCTACCCAACACCTCACTCAGTATGTTAATAAAAGTCCTTCTTCTTTTGTGGGCAAAACTGAAATGTAAGTTTGTGAACTTTCATCAACCCTGACTAGCAGAGTTAAAATCACACTCTCCTGTGTGCTGCCCTTTCCCCCACAGAGGCTGCAGGCAGGATATACCTACCTCAAGGGCCACTGTGAAACTCTGCTTACTACTACTGCTTATCACTGACAGCAGAAAGATGATACAAACAGCGATCTAGATATGCACAGACTTTTTTTCCAGTTAAAATGTAAGTCTCTTTAGCCATGGAGTGCCTGTGGCGTTAAGATACAAACTTGGAGGATTGTCCTCTTTGATGTAGATACTTAAACCACCCATGAGTGGCTAATTCTTTCTGACACTCTAGAGTTTTGTTTCTCATCTGAAATATATGAAGATATTTTCATTGAAGTCCACAGAGGTTATGATCATCAAGAATATTACCTTCAATAACAGATTGCTCCTCAGAAATGGCATACATTTTCCATTCTCATTTTCATTAGTTGTTTTCTAACACTGATTGTAATATTGCATGGAAGTCACAAAACTACTGAGCCTAGTGTGCTGGGTAGAGCTGAAACATGCCTGACTGAGATCCTGACTCTTGTAACTGATCTTTCTGCCTTTATTGCCTTAACTAAAAGCTTGAACTCCATAGTTTAGTTTTTCTCTCCTACCTCACTGTCTTCTTTGGGAAAATCACACTGATCTCAGAGGATGTTTTTGTTGCTGCTTTCTGACTCCATCTGTGTTGAGCTTCTTTACTAAAAACTAAAGCAAAAAACTACATTTACTGAGACATATTACTTCTGTCTAACATGGCTTTGCTGGTTAGCATGCACAGGAGCAAATCACATTTTAAAATATTTTTAAAACATGGAAGAGCTTTAAAGAACTGCTCTTGGTTTGGTGCCAGATACAGATGCCACACTGATTACAGAAGATTACGTAAATTCCCCGAGCCTTATTATCCTCTCACTTACACCTATAAAATTGGGAAGAATTCCACTGGAGTCCCTGGAATTACACAGGTTCTGGAGAAGAATATATCCCTTCTGGTTAGCAAGCTATCAGTGGTTTTAGTGGGTCCAGTTATCTCTACCTGTCTACTACTAACACTAAAAAAATCGCAAAGCTAAACAGAGTATGATCTATCTATGCAAATACTTCAACCTTCATTGATTTCAACTGAGTTGCACAGATTTATATGTGAGCTGAATTTTGACCTGAATATGTAGGGAAAAAATCCAACCCTTCAGCATCTTTGTTGTAGCACATTACTGAGATTTTCATACAATTTGTGAAACAAAAGATGACTAGAGCAGGTCAACCCAAAGTGCAGTCCAGCTCTGGAAGCCTTTCTGGAACATTGGTTTAGAATGAGGCGTAAGATGTTCCAGGAAAAGCCACGTTTGTGTGGATGGAGCTTTCCCTGCAATACAGTTGCATATCCCGACAGTTTCAGAGACTTTTGAGTAAATTGTGGGTACTGTTTGGGACCTACCTACTATGAGTTCAGACATTTGTTCTTTCATCCATTTGCTGCAATGCCTTCCTGTAGCAAGGCATTGTAGCAAGGCATTGTGTTTCCACAACTTAATTATGCATCATAAGAAAAAGTTATTGCTTCAGCCTTTTAAACTGGGTGATTTTATTTGCTGCCCCTCAGTTTGGTTGGGTGCCTCAACTATTTTGTAAGAGGACGAAATTAGTTTTCTTCACTCACTTTCTCCATGCCACCTGAAAAACTATAAGCCACTACTATATCCCAGTCAGGAATATTTTCCATACTGCTTTTCCATCCTGCTCAATCTGTTTAGTTTTCCTAATTCAAATGCCATTCCACACCATAGCTCCTTCTTCTTGAATTTATTTTCTATATCTATGGTTACTCTCTTTGGAGATGGCTTGCAAGACAACGTACAGTATTCAAGATGAGGACACACCATTAGATTGTGCATGGTAGTCCTTACTATCACAGTAAGGTTGGGTTGTGGGTTTTGGTGTGGGGTTTCTTTTTATTTCTACAAAATGAAACACACACTAGTGATGATTCTGAAGAATTCCTAGTAGAATTGTGAAGACATTTGTAAATCAAAGAGCTCCAGGGATAATACAACTACATTTTCACATGAAAATCATTGAGAGGTTGGTAAATCTCATGATTCTTTTTGTGTTATTTAGCTGACAGTAGAAACTAAGAGAATTAGAACTTTGTGGCTTGCCAGGTTTCCATGGACTGCCTCCAACAGCTCCACAGACAACCATGAAGCAATGTCATGGTTGGTCATGGAGCAACGGTTGGAAACCAAGCTGCAGAGAATAATTCATACTAATTTTTCTGAAAAGTTGGGATGATCCTCTCTGTTCTACCAGTGTAAAAAAGACTTAAGACCTTCACCGTGGTCCCAAGCTCTCAAATAAGATGAGAAGTTCTTACTCTACAAAAGAATTGTGTATTTCTTGAACAATACAAAGTTGAGAATAAAAACAAATTTGTTCCTTAGAAATTGCCTAGTGAAGCAGTTGTTTCATACTGCCTGTTGAACATTTGGGTAGACTGATTCAAATGTTAAAGCTGTGTTCAAACCAGAAAAAATAAAAATAATAAGCTGTCAGAATAATTACTAAGAACATACAAGGATTATACAAAGTAAACTGCAGCCTGCAAAAAGAGAATTGCATGTTAGCTAATTGTTAATTTTAGCAATTGCAATGGCTAATTACTGTGGCACACATTGACTATTAGCATGATGCCCCAGCACCTGCTTTCTCCAATGAACAGATTTCTTCATTGCTCGTGCAGGAGCAAAATGTGTAATTATTGGCCATCATTGGGGCGATTTTTCAGTGATTCTTTTGTGTGATGTGAATGACGCATAATGACATATTTTATTAGAGGGCAAATAGCTGTTTGTTAATGGAAATGATTCGAAATCCAAGAAACTAGGAGCTAGGAGCATGTTTTCAGTATCAGCATGAATTCAAATGTATTTTCTTTTAACTCTTTATAAAAGAAGCATAGAAATCAAATCTAAACTTAGTATAATATATTTAATGATATGTGCAAACACAGCATTGATTAATTGCCTCAAATGTTTTCAATGCTACACCATTTCATTTGTTACAGCAGTCTGCTAAATTTATGCATTTCTTATTTAAACTCTTCTTTCCTGGGCATATAGTGTTAGCAAGATTATGTGGCTTGTTCCTCATTTACTGGGAAAAAAATCATCTTTGTAACTTAAGCAACAATTATGGGCTTTATGAGGCACATTTTCATTGCACACATTGTAGAACACAGTGCACTGACATTATTATTCCTGAAAGTACATGCTTGAATGTATCTATCAAGACCCAAATGTCAGCTACTGAATAGATTATGCATAGTTATCCAAAACAGAATATAGATACATAAAATACCAGCAACAGAATACTCAATTTCTGAGGAAAGATTTTTATTAGATAATCTGTGTGATACTTTGAAGAACAATGCAAACGAAAAAATCACATATGAACCTTAGACCATAGTGGTGTTTAAAACAGCAAACTACTTTGCCCTTTTTGAAGGACAAGTTATGGCCGGAATAAGAAAGCCGGCCTTTTCATTTTGCTTTCATTTGAATACCGTTCAAAGCTGGGGAAAAAGAGGAATACTAGGGAACCTTGTTTGCTGAATTCCACTGAAGTAAATCCAGACTAACTTCATGGAAAACAATCAAGCAAGTTTGGATACCCAAGGAAAGTAGAAGTCTCGTGAATGTCTTTGAAACTTTAAACAATAAGTAGGAAACCTAAGCACCTTCTAGACTCTTCAGATAGTGAAGCCAAAAGTTGAATGCTGTCTTAGACTATAGTAATAACAGATTTTTTTTTTGCGTGACTCTGATATCATTCCATTTTGACAAAGATCCAGTTGGTGACCTTTTATTATATTTGACTCAATTTATAAACACACAATTTCGATGAAATTCAGACCTAATGGATGCACATGGAATGACTGACTGAAGCAAACTCAGTTTAAAAATAAATAAATAAATAAAGCACAGATATAATAGGTGTAATAGGAAGACACAGCAAAGCATCATATCTTTTATACGTCTCCTACATATGCATATGACAAACTTATTGCATTTTAAAATTGTGGCTTCAAAGGCCACCATAAGAAAAATTAAACCAACTCTACATACACTGAAAATCTGGGTCATCCCATATACCAAGTGTGAGTTATTTACAAACTTGAGGAAGAAACTATGAATGAGCACTTCCTCTTCTCACCCAGGGCCTATAGCTTCTCTGCTGTTGCAAGATTGTAGATAAGTTTGGCATTCAGGTTCACTGTTTGACCCATTAAACTGGTATTGAGGTATAATTTGTGTGTTTTCCCAGTACGGTTGCACATAGAATGGGGTTCATTTCCACAAGTTTGAATAAATTTATCCAGTTCAGTGAACCTGTTGTTAAGCTTAGCAAAACTCAGTAGGTGGCTTTAAAGTCCTGTAATTAGCCCATTACATAAAATCTGTACTTTAGATTTTTGCACATTGGTTAATAAGTATAACGTGCTTCGTATATATAAATAACATTACATTAAATGATGCAACATAAAGGAATTAAAGGCCAAAGTAGTTAAATAAAATACTTGAAGGAGATCTCAAATTAGCATGTTTAATTCCAACTCATTGAACAGGAAAAGGCTTTAGCCTTACTGTACCAGTTCTATACAATGTGCAGAATAGCAGATATTTAGTCTCCATTTTACATAAGGTCGCTGTCATCTCTGACCTCTGTGTGACTTTGGAAAAATGTTCTAATTAGCTTGTTTCTTTTAAAATCTAATCATTACAATGTCTAAATATAGTAATGAATTACCAAGACAGCACTTGCCTCAACAATTTTTCATAGTTTGTACATAGCTAATTAATTCTTGATCCTTAATTTTTGCTTTCCAAATGAAATATGTGAGGAAAATGAAGTCTACAGCTAATTAACCCATGCAATGCTTACTGTTTCATAGCAAAAGCACTTATATTAAAGTTCAGGGGTTTTACTAGATAAAAAAGTAAAACACAGCTTTGAATCCTATTGTACTAGGTCAAAGTTCCACTTCAGTCTAGCAGATTATTCATTATTTTTAATTTTTTTTAATTGCATAACCAATATCCCAGACTTCAGTTTCTCTTCATGTCTATTGATGATTTCCACTATGTGAATTAATATATTGAAACACGGTGTTACATATATAACCATTACCTTTTTTGAATTTTTTTCTGTTTATGTATAATGAGTGCTATGTAACATACAGCCCTCTTCAGAGTCAGAGTTATCACTGCATGAAGATATATATTTTTATAACAGAAGTCTTGAATAAATGCACATATGCATACACACATCTATCTATCTATCTATCTATCTATCTATCTATCCTTATATATGGAGAAACACAATAGTGTTTTAGAGTTACATGAAATATTCAGAGTTAATACTGCAGCAAGGAAACTTGCTCAGATTTGATCTCATGGAAAACTCAATCGTCCTTAATAGTTTGTCAAGATTCATAAATACACAGATTCTAGTGGATGAACCTGTCCTTATTTATATGTTTATACTGAATTATGGTAAATCAATGGTTTCACTTGATCTCAACCCAAAGCCAGATCTCATTCAAAAACCAGATCTCATTCATTTGCAATTTTAGGATTCATCAGTAAACTCACAGAAAAAGCCTGGATAAACACCTTTATGGTGCTCCACAAAAAGAAATAAGAAGATTGGAAGGGACGACTTTCACACACCTTATGCTTACTGTGACATGGCAAATAAAGCTACCTCAATTTTTAATTTTATTCTGTTTATCCTGTGCCATTTTATAACATCATCTTTGAGTGCCTTTGACTTCTTTCCCATTTCATTTATTGCATGTATTGGATTTCATGTATTGGCTCCTCTACTGCTCCAAAGTTGTTGCGTATTTTTTCATTTTACTGACAATCTAAGTTTAAAGCTAATGTGATTGCTTTTTTATATATATATATATGTATGTATATATACACACACACATATACATTGTCTTGTTTTATCTTATAAACATTGACATCTGAAGGACTTTTGTCCTTTAACCAGACATATCCAGTCTTGGAGCTAGTTCCATTCTCTGCCACACAGACACATTTCCTGCTGGTTTCATACAGAGTTGACAACATGAAATTGGAGTCAAATTTGGTCTCTGGTATAAGTAAGCATATTTCTCATAGAACTATCTGGCCTATGTTTAGAGTTAATAGAAATCTTGAAGATAATACCTCATGTGGTATTAATATATGAGAAAGTAAGACTAAGAGGTAAAATGACCCCCAGTGATAGAGTATTCCATAATTTGTGCAAAATTAATCAATTTAACAGCACAACAGTTTTAAAAAGTTTAGAAGAAATTGCAGGAAGGAAAACAAATCAGTAGAAGCCACAAGACAAGCCATGTAGATGTTTCTTAACTTGTTTCATCCTGATATCTTCCCAAGCCTCCATCCTGCCTTATAAAATACACGTCCTTTGGTTACCTCTGAAGGCCAGGTTAATGCTCTGGTAAGCTATTTTCCAACACCTGTTTAGACACTTTTTTCTCTGACAAATTTGAATCGAATCTGTTAAGTACACCATCAATTATGCTTCTTTACACTATGGATCTGCTTAAGTGAAAGAGTTAGGAGGTCACAGCATATGGGTTATTTTTGTGAATGGAATATTTGATTCAGTCTCTTAATTGACCATGTGCGTGATGTCTGCTTGTGGGGAAGAGGGTGAATACCTGAGGGTGAATCTGCAAGAACACTGGAGGGAGGCAGTTCAGGGCAGCATTTACAAAGCTGCCTTTTTCTCTCTCTAAATTTAAAAGTCCTCATTAACATCTAGCAGTAAGTTAATGAACCAAAAGAACACCATCTTGCCTACCAGACATAATTCTGTTTTACAGAAGCAGGAGCCACTAATGAGTAGAGCACATTGAATTAAATAATTTTTCTCTGTGTAAAAAAAAAAATTACTAGAAGGAAGATAAGGAAAACTATTTCTGTTTATTTCTGTTTGCTAAGACATTTTGTAAACATACATATTACCAGGCAATGCTTAACCACATTCATTGTTGACCATCTTTGTAAAGAAGCTGAATTTAATTTACCAGATAGATAGATGTGTCTTATCACAGATGAAGAGTTTTTTGGGGTTTTTTTCCCAGAAAACAATTTGACCTCAAGAGAGGAATTAGCTCCCTCTTTCTAGAAATGGGTAAGCATACACAAATAGATGAATAGTTGCCTAAAATGAGACACCTGTATGTGTGGCAGTAAATTAAATTTTTCTCAAGCAGTGAGAAATGTGTGTTTACTTTGAAAATCAGGTCTATACAATGCACTAGGTGACCATTTTTCATTGTATATGTGTTGCTAAATATCATGTCAGGCTATTGGCTGCTCCCACATGAATTCAACATTCCTGTAGCTCTGAAGATTATCACTGTTATTGATGAAGCAGCAAAGATACAGAATTTTATATTTGGTTGCTTTTGGATCCATAAATTATTAGTGACATCATATCTGGAAGCACCTACCAAATTTAAGGACTTTTGTTGGTTATTGTTTAGAATAGTTTGGGTTCTTTAACTATTTAAATAAGAGAATTAACCATTGAAGCACTGAAAGGTGTAATATTGTCATAAAGGTAGCTAAGGCAGGAAAAACTGAAGCAGAAAAAAATGTATTTCCTTCACTTTATGGTTTTTTGGCTGAACAATACTACTGATGACTGTCAGGGCTTTAGCTTTGCTTTGGCTAAGCCATTAGACTTAGTCCTAAGTCCTAGCTTTCCTAGATACACAGATTGGTTTGAAAATGTGTGATTTTAATAGTCCTTTACTACTTTTCCTTATCTACCACATTAAAGACTACGAGGCACGAGAGAGCAAAGACGCTGAAGAAGCGACGTGTTCTCTGTTGCTCCCCTGACTGTGCTTTTCCGAAGTTGGCAGAAACAAAAATCCATTACAAACTTCCTCATCGTACTGGAGCTTTTATAATATATATTGAAAACATGTTACATGGGAACATTTTGTGTGGAGCTATCACAAAATACAGATTTTTTTTGCTTTTAACTATTATTATGAAGACACTAGTCATGAGTGGGTAATGAAAAATGAGTTGACCTTTTTATTTAAATGTAACAGAGTGTACCCAAGAGTACTCTAGTATACCCAGTCATCATCACACTCCCAGCAACTGGCAAAGACAAAAGTAAAACATAGGAGGTATGCTGCGTAGTTTGTAACGTGTGCAATAATTATTGTTTGATCTTTGGAATTTACAGGTTGAACTGTGGAAGTTTTAAGTGTGATGGGAAATTTTTAATGATTTACTGAGTCTGGTGTCTTCTCTATCTTCCGCTAAGACAAGCTTACTTTATACTGTGAATATAAGTATCTATACCTTGAAAAAATTGAAGGACATATTGCTCAGGTAGCAAATAACTATTGATTTCATCCAGTATCCTGGGATGGTTGAAAGCTAGAAGCTGGTCCCATGGATTCCATTCATTGAGACAGCCAGAATTTTTATTTGCAGAGTAACACATATCTCTGGGAGACAAACAGTTTGTTCGTGCAAAGTAACTGGCTTCAGAGAATATAGTTCAGCAGAGAACCTAGCCAAAGATTTTTTTAGCTTTCATGCAATGTGAGAACGGCAAACTTAGAGGAGTGACCACTCTCCAACTCAAACGAGAACACGTTGGTACTCAAACAAGTACAAAGCTTGAATTAGAATGGATGTTTTCTGCGGTAGATAAGCTTCATTCAAAAGTAAAAAGATGATCTGAACTTCCACAGAAAATATTGTGGTAGACAGAGAGCACGTCAGGCTGCCAAAATGACACGGCAAATATGACATTGCGGTGTAATACATCATTACCATCATTGATGTGGAGCCTGTGCTTTTACCAGTGCATAAACTCATGGAATCTGTTTCTAATATACCACTGAGTAAATTAAGAGGAAAAATTCTGTATACAGCATTAATAACAATGCTTTTGATTTACCAAATATTCATTCTAGAAGCCATGTTTTTGCTCATTGGCAATTTCTACATTTGTTCCACTCAATTTGTGGGCTAGTTGTTCATCTTCTATCAAAGAGCTCCGTTAAAAAGACATGCTAGTGGATAAGAAAAAAGAAAGGTTATTAAAAAGAGAATTGCCCCTTTATATAGAACATGATGTGGGTGTGTTTCTTATGGTCACCAGCAAATTGATTTAACAGTAATTCCTTCTAAAGACTGCAAACTGACTGCACTGGGCTCAGGACTGCAGCCAAAAATCCTTGGACACAAGGCACCTTAATGAAGTGGAAGGAGTTTTGAAACATATACTGACTGCAGGATCAGGCCTAAACGAGATACAAGGATTGCGTATTTAATTTTAACCCATTGTTGCCTATCATCCAAAAGAAATTATATTTATTACCAAAAAAAAAAGTTTCAAAAAAGCCCCAAACACTATTACAACATAAAAGTTGTGGAAAATACTTGCTATTAATTTAAGTTCTGTGAAAGAATACTTATTTTCTGAGGCCCTCCAGTTATATGGACTAGGTAAAAGAACCATGCTATGTCATTTCACTGCCCAAGAATTCAGACTTTCCAGTTGCAATCCTGCTAATGTGCACTTTAGAGAAGGAAGAAGAAGAGGCTAGGAGGAAATAAGTGTGCAGGGAGAGAACTCACACAGCAGAGGAAAGTTTTAGATAAGTAAGCAGAAGTCATATAATCTAAATTAATTATCCAAGCTTTTCTCTTGGTCAAGTGTTTAGAGAGTTAGACTGGAAGTTCCAATATTCAGGGTATAAACTTCCAGCACGGCTCTAGGGAAATGCATGCTGAAGCTTATTAATTCTTCTGAAACAAACTGTTCCTAATAGGTTCTAGCTGTCAGAACTTCCCATGCTTTCTCTGAAAGTGTTTTAATTTCATATTCACAAGACTTCTCCCACGTTAGCAAGTGAAGCACAAAAATTTCAATCCACTTAAAACTCAATGCAGGAATCTGGAAGGCCCAAGAGAAAGAATTTTGCATCTCTCTTTTCAGAGCACAAAACCTTTAAAATGTGTAAATAAAGCTCCAATTAGGTTTACCATTCTAGAGGATAATGAGAAGTGCCCATCAAATATGCTACATTCTTAAAATGTTTTGATTTAGCAGGCAAAATTCAAACCACCGTAGTAGCTTCCAGAGTAAAACCTGATTGCACTTGCATGTCACACTCACAAAAAAAAACAACACAAAAAAAAAAAAAGAAAAAAAAAGGATCGACACCCCCCCCCTCCCCACAACACACATACATACACACACACACACACACACACACACACACAAACCATAAAGCTCTAACTGGAAAGCTTCCATCATCTGAGTACTTGCTTCCTGGCATACATGCAATGATCAGTGGGGAAAGCAGGGTCAATCGAGACAGACTGAGAGTGAAATTAAAATAATAAAATGTCTAAACATTTAACTGCAAATAGGAAATCTTTATACCCACCCACACCCTATTCTGTAGCATAAAACTAAGGCAACAATTATTCATATACCTCCAAGTAATTTGCAGGCTCCATACAAAAATCTCATTTAAAATAAGAAATTGCTATTTCTGCACATTTATTCTCCCCAAATGCTGGCTAATTGCTGCAATGGCCATTATAAAGAATAATTTTCGCTTAGTGAAAAAAAAAAAAAAGAGGAATGAAGAGAACATTTTCTGGTTTTGTTCCTCTGCGGAGGCTCTATTCAGCGAATCCTGAATGCACAGCGTTTCACTGCTACATTTATTATGCTGAGAGGTCAAGTATTACACAGCATCTTGTATTACGCTTTGCATGCTAAGTATTTCACTTCACAAATTGACCCTTCGGTGTACTTACTACATAATGCTCTAAAAACCCAGCTAAAACGCAGGACAATTAGCAATACTTTGGCTCACGCTTAACAATGGGGACACCAATGTAGGTGATTGCATTTACAGTGTTGCTTTCTTCACAAAACATTTTTGACACATTAAAGGTACTTTGAAATTGTGCAGTACCAGTCGCCTCTCTCGTGAATGGCTTTTCCAGCATGTACCGAGAGAAACAGTTACTGTAGTTTAGGGCTTAATTGAAAAGAATTCAGACACGGCCCTATGAAGCACCAATTAGAGAGATATTATATCATAAAAAGCTGTAATATCCATTTTCAGGCTTGTTCACCTGCCAAACAAAGTAGGACACGGCTTAAAAGAGGGACGGAGCTGCAACTCCGGAGAGCGGGATGTTTAGGGAGGAGGAGGGCGGCGGCCGACTGCGGGAGCAGCGCCAGGTGCGCCCGCCTCGGGGGCATGGAGCCCCGGCCCGGCCGCGGCCCCGGGTGGGAGCGGGAGGCGCGGGATGCAGTGCCGGGCGTTGGCGCGGGATGCAGCGCCGGGCGTTGGC
>VZTA01019306.1:217078-239994 GCA_013398855.1 Mohoua ochrocephala | reverse complement strand
GCCTCCGCCCTGCCCCGGGCGCGCTCCTCCGCGGGGACGGCATTGTCACCTTAATGCGGCCGGGCGGGGGCCCGACAGGCGCCATTCTGGTGGCTGAGCCAGGGCAACACCTCACGGCCACCATTTCACTTCCCCCGGACGGGTGGCAGTCCCTCGCCGCAGGGCCTCTCGGCTGCCACGGCCCTGCCTCGGGCAGGCCAGTAGCACGCCGCAGCCATTTTGCTGCCTGAGGCAGGGCACGTACCTGCAGGCCACCGTGGCCCTGTCTCAGGCAGAGCAGCACCTCACAGTGACCAATTTACTACCTCCAGCAAGGACGACTGCCTTTGGGGCACCATTACCAAGCCTCGAGGAGGATGAGGGACATGTCTAGGTGTTCCAGCCATCTCTGAGCTGATCAAGCTGATTAACAGAGCCCCAAACTTCCAGTGTCCTGCACGGAAGGGTGCCCCCTCCCAACATACCCTTATCATGTACTCAACTGAATGTGCAGTGTGGGCTGGAATTACTGTCCAGGGCTAGAAGAGAGCGCTGGAGGAGATGAAATATCATTCTAGTTCAGTGTTCCCTGGGACACTCACTTTTGGACTGAGCTGCTGGGAGGGTGTGTGCAGTCATACGAACTTCCCTTCCTTCAGCCCTGAACTACTCCTCTGCACCTGGAGGTGCCAGGAGAGCATCCTCGGGACCAGCCCTGCAGGGAACCTGCCTTTGGCCTGTGAGAAAGGCACATCGTTACTGTAGCTACATTATTTACTAACCAGACCATTTCTAAGGTTTACTAGGGTATTTCTAACCCATGAATCTCTTCCTATTTGATGGAATTTAAAAACAGAGGAGAGAAAAAACTGAGGCGTAACATAATAAAACTCCCCTTAAGACACCTGGAGCGAGGTTTTTACTGGGGTATGTAGTGTATCTGCTGCCTGCTCTTCAGTCCGTGCTTACAATAGTCTGTTCCTGCCTCCTTTGCAGCCAGCGATGAAAGGGTGAAGTCCAGTGTCAACGCAACTGATGGAGAGAAGATTTTCACTGTGGCTTCCTGAAAAGATGGTGAATGGGTACCTCAGGCAGTGCCCCTGTGAAAATACATGCCCTCAAGAGGAACAACAAAGCCTGCTGTAAAGGAAGGCAATGCAGAGTTGCAACACATCTGATGCTTCTGCTTTTCTCAATCCACATATTCTTTTCCTTTCTCCTTTTCCTCAAAGCCTGGCATCAGGTCTTTAGCACTGTCCTGGCAACACAAGTGGTGCTAAGATCATGGTATGAGGGAGGAGGTCTAGTAACAGCAGGAAACTAAAGCTAAATGATGGGGAGGGAGGGGACTGCTGGGGGCAGGGAGCTGTTGGATGCATGTCTGGGCAGCACTATCCATCCTCCTGCAATCCCAGCTCCTGCTACTTCATGCGCTTAAGAGACGTCCTGTAAATGATAAAGCAGCATGTTTCCTCTGAAGTGAACTGATAAAATAGCACATTTCAATGGAATATGGTTCCATCAGAGCTCCTCTGTCTTGCTCTTGAGACAGTCTTCATGCATAAAGCACTGTTGTTTGTGAAGAGCAAGAGCTTTGAGGGCTGACAGCAGCTGTAAACTGTAGTGGCCCTGCTTTAGCAAGTGCAAAGTCACATGTTTTCCTCTCGTAAGGGCTTTTCGGAACTGCACATAACAGTGAGTCATGCTTTTTTGTCATACTTTAATTTGTGACAGCTCACTTCAGGTCAGGCAACTTAATACTTTCACGTGAATGGTCTGCGTGGTTCAATTTTGGCTGTGCCAGTAGCGTCTGACAGCAAACTTTCAGCACCTGCACCTAGCCCTACCTGTCTTAACCCTGAATTAAATACTTTGAACAAGTTATAAACAAATATAAAGAAGCAAACCTACAAGACTGGCTGACAGTTCTTTCTCTGTGGGCAAAGGATAGTAAGTGGTGATGTGGAGGAGCAGTGTGTGATGATGATTTTTATACTCTGCTTAATTACAAATTAAGTATAAATTAATGATATTCACTATGGCCACAGACTGCAGCTGGTTTAACTCATTCTTCATAGTGTAACATTAGGTAGACTATTGCAAGTGCACAGCAGTTATGTGTTTCAGCAGCCAAAGCTCCTGAAAGTAAAAACCTACTCTGCTGCACATGCAGAAATAATCCAAAGTGCAGCAAACTGGGCTTTATGTTTGAGGTTTTTACGTATGATACGAAATAGGTTCTTGCAGAGACCTGCTGCAGGGCCCTTGTTGGGAGGTCTACGTGACGTGCAATAATTCAGTGGGGTTTATAAAGTGTGACATCGTTGGCATTAACCAAAATGGGTTTTTCATGTGCCTTCCAGAGGAAAGCATTTTTCTATAGCTCAGTTAATGCAACCTCATAGCTGATGATATGTGTCTGGTTTTTATGGAAGTCAGTATTTGATACTACGTCAGTATACCTGTGTCACTCTGGTGCGGCCTATATCTCATTGCACCTTGTCTGTACTTCTGTATCTCTTTTTTAAAGCAACAGTTGATATAAGAAAAAGAAGAATTGCTTAAATATTGGTAAAGGTTGGTTTTCACCATGAGAAGCTGGCTAAGTCAGCTGCAATAGCCACAACATGGTGTTGAATGGATAAATGCTCCAGTGACACAACACTTCACAGAATGATGCACGTGTTGATTAGTCCAGTGAAAAGTACTGCTTAATTGTACCATCAAGCTTGATGAAACCATGATGAAATATTTTTGAGACACTTTTTTTATGTTTGCTATGGTAGAATCAAGTTTTAATGGACATGCAAAATAGATGTATGCTGAATGTTATGTAGACTTATCTTTCTTCAGCCATTATGTTAATGTCAAACTAAACAAACTAAAGCAAGAAAAGAGGAGGACAAAAATATCCAGTAAGGGAATTGTAAGAAGGAAGAAGCTTGCAATGATCAGCAAAAGTAAAGAAAAACATAGAGAATTAAGTATCATTGTAGAATCAATCAAACTTCTATATTATGTCTATATTGTTGGTTGCTAAGTTTGCAGTTTTTATTTATAAAGTATTTCAATTGCTTATAAAGAATTACACAGCTAATCAGTTAGAACTGACATACATTTTGGCTAAATACCTATAATTACAGTTGTTTCATACCTGAGCCCCTGTTACTGATGTTGTGTAACAAGCAGTCCTGATTGCTGACATCAGCCCACTTAATGTTCCTGCATTTATGTGATAATTAGATAAAATCAAATAAAGACTTTCTAGTAACTTCATAAAATGAAGTAAATATATTTACTGAGATTAGCGTAGATCTAAAATATTATTTATGGCTTCATCTTTTTCTGACAGTGAAAAGGAGCATGAAAATACATTGGTGTTTTATCTAGGCAGTATTACTTTTTAAAAGTAGAAGTGTGCAGGTCTGTGATAGGTGAAGTGAGATTTGCAGAGATAACATCTTTGATTAGACCCACTGTTTAGAGAAATACAGACAATTCAAGGTTTTGTGCTTGGAAGGTCTCTGCTTCTCCCAGGTCTGTCAGCTCTCGCTTGCACCCTCAGACCATCACTGCTACAATATTACATGTTCATGTTGGCCTAGAATATGCAGAGGACCAAACTAAGATGCTCTGGTACATAAGCATGTGGAAATGATAGTCTGTTTAGAAATGAAGCTTCAAAGATATTCTAGAGTATCAGCTTATTCAGAAGATGCTTCAGGTTAGAAAAGCTGACAAAACTTTGGTCAGTCAAAGTAGCAGATTTGGATTGAGTTGTAGATATTTTCCCCAAAGTATCAGTCATTCAGTACATGCTACAAGTAAAATGAATGGGTAGTATACATGTCGCAGAACATCACTTTAAATGTTAGAGCAATAAAACCACATTTTTTACCCCAAGGTAAAATTCATTGCAGAGCAGAGGGTCTGCAAAGGGAAGATTTTCCTGCACTAACTTGAAAGTGCAGATGTACAGTGAGTGTAAGCAAAGTGAATGCTCTACAGCAGTCGCTCTCTGCCTAGTGGAAGCCAGAAGGAAGGGTGCTCCAGCCTTTGGCCATGCACGCCCAAGGTGACCACAGGAACAGTCACTAGAGGCTTGGATTTTTTCTTTCTCTCTGTAGGCTGGAGGAGATCAGCACTGCAGTGTGTCAGGCTGCATACAAACTGGCAGTCGAATTTGAGTCCTCCAAGCTTTCTGCTCTCCCCTGTTTAAATCTTTATTTCACTGATCCTAACTCAGTCCTGCTAAAGCTCACCCCATTATACACTCCATGGTTGGGTCCTAGCCTTGTGGGTTAGTTTACTCTTAAGCTTTTCTCAGTCTGAGTAACCTGCAGCACTGCTTCTTTCCTTGACATCTCTGACATGTATCCTAGGCATCTGCTTTTCATCTTTAATCCCTTTACAAAAATGGGTTCTTGATGGCCACCTGCCATAAGCCAGCAAGAGCAGCTTGGCTTGCCAGGCTTCTCATTAAAGTGAGTGCTTCAAGCTCCAACTTTCCAGGCTCCAGTTTATCACTTCCTGGGCATATGTAGCAGCAAGACAACACTAAGTTTGTGAAGATACTGAAATCAGTCACTCTATACCTGGAGAGACAACAATAACAAACTTTTACAGGTGTTTCTTTACCTCCTCAGTCTTGATTGTCCTCCACATTCAGATAAGAGTACCTCTGCAGAAATCTTTGTCTTTCCTATCCTGCCATCATAAGCTTTTCCCTGAATTGTAGAATTTTCCTTCTATATATCTATTTTTTGTTTTCTTTCATCTGATCTTGTGATTAAACAGAACCATTCTGCTTTGGAAGTATGCCCATCTGTTCTGCCTCAGCATCCTTTGTCTGTCTGCAAGTTACCTTCGAGTGACCCTGCAGTCTTTCAAACTGTGTGGTTTAAAAGCAGTCCTGTTAGCTCCCCTTCTCTTTCAGATCCTTCAGAAAGGCTGGAAATAAGTGGTTGCAGCCATTCCATTGCTTGAAAATTAGTTTTGATTGTTTCTCATTAGTTGGATACATGGCAGAGCCATGACGAAAAGTAGCCAATTCGGAAGCTTTTAAGATAAAACAATGGCATAGTAGTTTAATAAAACTAATTGGAATTTTTCATTATATACGGATTCTCCAGGTCATCACATGGGCATTTTCACATCTTTTGATTTTGTGAGGAAACTCCTAATATTTAGGTTTATTCAAAATTTCTGTTTCCTGGAATCATGTGGTTACATGAAAATACCAGTTTTCATTTCTTCAAGAAATTCTTATATGAACATAACCAGAGAATGGCTTCGTTGGATCAGATCTAAATGATCCAGGATGCAGTGTCTGGCAGTGTTCAATGGCAAACTCTCAGAATCTAATAGATAGGGGAAATACAGCATGATACTACCGTGTTTTCCCTTAGACATCTAAGAAATCGATGGTTTATTGATTTCCTGAGCAGAAACTTGCACTGAGGTCATGTTGTGGCTAGTAACCACATGAAGAGTTTAATTCCATAAGTTTGTCTAAGGCATTTTAACCCCCTTGCACTTCTGGCCCCATAAAACCCTGCATCAATGAATTTCACAAAAAGATTATGCAGCATTTCTGTTACTTTAAAACCTCCTACTTCATCCTTTCACTAGATGCCCTCTTGTTCTTCCTTATTCACCTTCTTCATGTCATTCTTTACAGGTCTTGGTTTCCAAGCTGAAGAGTCTTAGTGTAATAAGCTAAGACTTGGTAAGAAACTGTATTATCTTACTGATAATTCTGATCTGTTTTTCTTTTTTTTTTTCCCTGAATCCATTGTAATCTTCTATTCCTTTGTGGTGTAGGGCTATAGTCTAATGTGTGTCTGCAGTATGAATTTGGTCATTGACATGGAGATACTTTCTGCTTTCTTCTCTATCTCCCCCGGTAATTTCTAACATGCCACGTACCAAGTATGTCATTGCTGACCATTGAGCTGATATTTTCGGAGGACTATACAAAGAGGTTGCCAGAAGCTCCTTCCTGCACCGCTGGTTAATTTAGAGCCTATCTTCCTGTATGTAGAGCTGTATGTAAAGGGATTGTTTTCCTTCAGGTTTATTACTTTGCATACATCAACATTAGGTTTAATAACCATTTTAGTGGCCACTTACTAAGTGTGGGATCTTGAGCTCTTTCTAAAATTCTCCATAATCAGCTCTTGTTTTGAAGAGCTTGAGTTTCAGCAACAAGCTGAAACTCTCGTTACTCATGGCACCTCCCATTTTCTTATCATTTATGAGTATTCTGGACAGACTTTAGGTAGAATGTACTGCACCTGCACCTGGTAAAACCCAGACATTTATTCCTGTCCTCTAAGCAGAGAACCTACCATCTTATGCCAGGACAGTTTAATTTCAGAATCTTTGATGAAGAACTTTATCCAAAACTTTTTTAAAAATCTGCTATGCACTGCATAGTCAATATATAAGCATTGATTTTTTTTTTCTCCAAAATTAGTGCTGAAGTTGCTAACAGCTGTTTGCTTAGGAAAACTCTGGGGGAAACCAAACACTCAAATTTAGTAAGTGCATAAACAGGATTCTACACATATATTAAAAATTGTTATCTTAAAGCCTGTTTTGTAACTTTTCAATGATTGGTGTTGGCAATGCAACTAATTGCATGTAATTGGTAGTACTTTAGTATTTATTTCCCTTTCCCTTCTGTATGGCTTTTATTATGCATGGCTACTTGTAGTTAGGGAGGAGGTGCCTCACTAAAAACCTGATTCACTGAAATAAACCCTAAGGTTTACTCTGAAACTGAAGGGGATTTCGGGAGTTCCTAAGCTTTGCATTAGTGTGGTGCAGAAGGCAGAGTATCAGGCCCGGTAAGCCAAAGCCACTTTTCCTATGCAAAAAACTGAATGGTGTAAAATGCTGTCATTAATAGGCACTCCTAGTGTTGGAGATAAATGTAAAGAGGGGAACTTCAAGCACACTTATAAATACAGAAGGCTTAACTGTAGCATTAATCCACAGTTGCCTAAATTGAATCAGAGGATGTGGGGTTACTGTGCTTTCAAAAGTACCGGGCAATATAGCTGCTCACCACAGGAACCTTCCAGCAAGAGGTTCTCTGTGGCCATAACAGGCTCCAGGTTTCCCATATATAATGTGTGATATTAAGTAAGGTGGACAGAAGTATCAGGAAAATGCAAGGAGTGAGGTGGTCTCAGTTACTCGTACTGAATCACCAATGAGAGTAGTCTATGTGCCATGATGCTCATTAGCCATTGAGTCCTGGATATGAAAGTACTGATCCTGACATTATTTTAGTCAGTGGAGGTGCAGAAATATCATAAGAGCTGTAGCTTGTATCTTTTAGAAGAAGTCCTGAAATTGGGGTGTAGAAAATAGGAGGTTGCTTTCTTGGTGTTTGTGCCTTCTCTTCTATTGCTCTTGTATCACAGTTTAAATTATCAATATCTATACTTCACTGCAGCTTCCTACTTTGATAGAGAAATGTACTTGACTCCCTACAGTTATTGCAATTGGAGGGGGATCTGATTAGGATGCTTTTCCTAATTAAGTGATATCACCTAAAGTGAGTTTCCCTACCATTGTCTCACTGCGGTGTAAAAATAACAACAGAGGAGAATCATTTGGTTATTTTATTTTCCTGATTAAAATGTCTTTACTAATTCAAATTTTACAGGGTAAAATTCCATCTTAATGAAAGACTGAGGGTCAGTTTTCTAACACAGCTAATTATGTGTCCTCATATCCCAATCACAGTTAGGGCTCAATTCCGTTGAATTCAGCAGCAGCACGTCTCAGTAGATCCATACGTAAGGAGAAAGCCCAAGGTGGATACTCAGCCACCAGAGATCAAACAAAAGGTCCTTCAGAGTGTTTTCCGTCTGCAGTCAAGTCTGAGAGAAAGCTGTATATCGTGCCCTCCCCAACCCAATACAGCATAAACGTTAGTTTACACAGTGTGCCTGAACTTCTTTGACTTCAGCCGATTCCATAAGAACTGTTTATTTCAGGTTCAATTTTTATGCTTTTGCAATAAACCACTCATCCCAGAGGAAACATTCCTCTGGAGTCTCCTCTCTTTCTGTACCCCTTTTAAAGGTGCATCTGAACACACGTTTGACCGAAACTCCGCTCTCCTGGTGCAGGTAGTTCCATTGAACTGGTTGGCCAAATAAAGGGGGTTTGGAGCATCTTTCTGTACCTTAGGTTTCTTGTTAATAACTACAAATATGATAGAGAAGTTTTGTATTTTATCAGCACTTTCTCTTTGGTTCCCTGCCCTATTTAGGCATCTTTTCAGGAGGTTGCATAAGAAACCTTTTTAAGACCTTAGAAGTTAAATGGGCATGGTCTTAAAAAAGATATTTCTTCCAGAAAAAGAAGTAGTTTACTATGGAAAAGAGTTGTTTTACTTAAGAAAGATAGACGTTAAATATATTCGTGTTAAAGAATTGCAGGCGCAGCTGTTGGATCCAAGTCCTGCAGTTCTTACAGCTGAATACCACGTTTATGGAATTCTTTCCCAAAACATGTTTCAAGATCAGGCCTGGTTAGATAGATTTTCTAAATAGATTACCGTGTAATGTTCATTCATTCATTTATTGTTTGTTTACTTTTAACTCTAAAATATATGTTGCTTCAATCTTTCTCGCAATTGAATGCAGCACACTTTAAAAATCAGTTTTCTTTATACTGATATAAAAGTTGAAGCAGGATTTCATGTGGCTCATTCATTTCATTTTGACTAGTAGCACTCTGTAAAGAATATTTCATCCCTGTGCTGCTGTTTTCTGTGCAGTTTTCTGTGGTTTTGTGCCTGCATGCTTAGCCACTAAGTAGTTTTCTTTCTTCTATTTCCTTTCTCAGTACTGTTGTTTTTATTGATTCTATTACAATAAGTAACACACAAAAGAGAAGATTAGGACAGAAAGATTTCCCCAGTCCATCAATAAATTTCCTAGGCTTCATTAGCTGTAATTTCTTGAAAAGACTTAGAGTTACATTTACATTGTGTAAATAAGATGTGTAATCCAAGGGATCAGCTCTTTCTCATTCAATAATGTATACCAAAAATAATTCAGCTGAAGCCAATGGCTTAAAATTTGTACGAGAGTGCAGAAAATCAGGCTGGTGTACAAAATGGCAAATTCTTGTCACTTCTGCTTAGGCAAAAGTCTAGAGAAAGACAGCTGTGAGAGTTTTGTCCAAATAAGAATTTTGATCCTCAGCCAAGGAGCGTGAAGAAGACCAGAATTAACTACCAGTATTTTCTAGATAGAAGTGTTTGATAGACTGCTCTGTGCTTGTGATTTTTTTTTTATTCTTCAGATTTTTTTTTCTCAGTTGTACACACCACACCAGATTCTCTCCATACTCGCAGAAGACAATTTTGCTGTTGAAAATTATGACAAATTAAGTGATTGAATTTTCTGTTTAAAATTTTCTCCTGCAGTATATCCTCCTATTGAGCCAAAGTCTAGTATCAAGTTTCTGTAACTCCACATAATTCCCTTTACAACTTTGTCTATCAAAAGGATTCAGATATTTTTACCTAAACCATTTGACCTTTCCCTGAGATATATTTGCTTTAAGAAACAATGCGTTCAGAGGCAATTCTGTGACTACCTTTAATACTCAAAGTTGGCATTGAGGCATTGACATTGTATTTACTAAAAAAATGGGGCCAGCAACGTAATTTTTCATTAGCCACTGATCATAAAATTGCCAATGTGTTAAGAACATTGCAGTCTTTACAAGCAAACAGTGTCTCATTCACAAATGTTTAATTGAAACACGAACATGAATGGCACAATTGTCCTGCTGGTCAGTTTTGAATATCTCCTGTAATAGAAGCATTAAATAATTTGAAGGCATATGCTCTATTGCAGTATTTTATTAAATAGAAGTGAGACTTCAGATAGGTTTAAGAGCAGTCTTTGAAGTTGCATTTACTTCTGCTTTCAATTCTTATTCAAAGGGGTTTGGGATTGTTTTTTACTGTTTGTTTAATTTTTTTTTTCCCCAAAAGCAATCAAACTAATGATACAAGGTAGTTGCCTTTTTAAGTGTGAATCCTTGCATTCCCTCTTCCTAATTAATCCCGTTGCCAAACCCCATTCAGTTTTGTAATAAAGGTGGCCCCTTTTTGGTTGGGTCTGGTATTTACAACTAAGGGGCAGAAAATGTCTTAGTACTTCTTATTTGTTGTTACAACACGAAGAGCAACAGCAAACAAATAATAAATAATGTCTGAGGAAAACATTTTGCTGGGATTCAGAAAGTTCACAAAAAGAACTGTCTCATTCTATATGGCTTTTTAGACAATTTTTTTTTTCTTCTGCATACTCTAACATGTATCCTTGTTGAAAAATGTGATTCTGAGTTTGGAAGCATTGCCTCTGATCTCAACAATAGTACATGTTCATAAATATGTACACAATGAATACTAAATCCCAGATTTTAAAATAATACCTTTTAAAGCAAATACTGTATTCTGATGTTTTAACTGATGTTAATCCATAGACAAGCATTCTTGGCATTCTTCACTCTGAAGTTAGAGTCACTTTTTTGGAAAGAAAGCATTCTAGACATTTCATCTCAGCTGTTATGTAAAATGGGAAGCCGTTAAGTGCCTTTTTGAAATGCATGATGCAAAGGGTCTCAGCCTTTTAAATACATACATTGCACAATCAAAATTAAATGACATAGATATAATGCATTAAATAGGGTGCTTCTCCTTGGAAAGTCGTTGGCCTTATACAAGTAAACTCTGCACCCTCCTCTGGGCCAGAATATTAGTTGAATAGTTGCAATAAGAAGAAAGATCAGATGCTATTTAAAGGCATTAAGCAAAGTGTAGATGTTTAATACAGGTGACTCAGCTGTGCATTCAGTTAATATGGAAATAATTATTATAAAGTAGCACTTCATTATTTATAATGCATTAAATGGAGATTTTTGTATGACGCCTTTACAAACAGTTCTCTTGCATAACAGATAACTGAAGTACACAAAAATTAAAATAAATGCAGAAAGGCTAAAAGGTCTTTTAAAAAGCAATATATATGATTTGATAATTAAGAACAGATATTAACACACAAATAGAATTAGAAACCACACTGTTCAGTGGTTTAATCTCTGTTTTAATGGAAATTTTTAAAATAACTTCTCTGGTGCAGCAATACTGTCTGAAATAACTCCATAATTTGAATGAAAAAGCTCTATATTTTCTAGTTATTTTCTTCATGTAGAGCGTGGGAAATGTGTATTCTAAAGCCCAGATGAAGCACTGATGTGAGAAATGTTGTAAAGCATTTCATGTTGACTGGAGCTAATTAACAGCGATGCTCCAGTGTTGTTCTCGGTTTTAAGCAGGAATACACAGTACAATACCTTTTATTTTGCTGTTCAGTAGATTTTTGCTAAAAACCAGATAAATTCAATATCCTTACAATTTTAACAAGTTTTTTTTCTTAAGTATTCTTGGTAGATACACTAGAAATATATCCACTGGCATGTCGCTTTTTATTTTTTAAAGTAAAATATGAACTGATGAATTTGTGCCCTTCTCTAAGTACAGTGTATATGTGAAACATACTGCTTTGTGATTGCATTTCTAAATCAGAGCTACGTTTTTTAAGATAGATGTACAAAGAAAACAAGTCCAGACATTGAGAAAACTGAAAGAAAACCACTGATTTATTTCCCCTTGTCTCCTACGCAAGCTAACTTTGAATCAGAAGTAAATGTTGCTACACTCTACATCCTACCTTTACCTCTGTTTGTCTGTGGAGATACATGCAGTAAGGGAATTAAAAGCTGGAATACTAAAAAGCTATTTCAGTGCTGTAAAAGCAAGCATTTTCTTATTTTGCAAATCAGATTGTTTAAATATTGGCGATGTGCGGAATGTGTAAGAATTTATCATCTGACTTTAGCTGGTGCCTCTGAAATTTTAATATCTAGAGATAGGCAGTGCAACGAATTTTATTTACTATTAAAACAAACCACCACTTCTAAATAATTTGCTTTTAAACATCTCATGTTTCCCATTGGCTACACACACACACAAAAGAAATCTCTGTAATTTTCATCTGACTGCTAATTTACCTATCACCTCTTCATGCCTCTTTTCAAATCCTTTATCCTTGTTTCAAAAGTGCTGTTTTATTTTTTCTAGAAAGTTTCTTCATTTCTGCCCATATTGACTCTAAGAAGCAGAGTCAGAACAAGAGATTAATCTAAGCCCAGAGGGTGTAAAACTAGTCACTGGAAGATTTCAGGTTCAAGAACTTCAACTCTGCATCACACAGGAGCCTGTCCCCAGTCTGCAGTGGGAGCTCCATCTCCCACTTGGAATCTGCATCTTTTGAAGCTGCACCTTGTGATCAGTGTGTGCTCACCGCTCTCACTGACCCTCTGGGGCATCAGATTCTCATTATGCTAAGGAGGCCTGCAGGGACAGTAGGAACAGACAGTTGGCTAAAACATGCAAAAACAAACTCCAGAGTGCAAACACCAGAGTGAAGTCTTTCAGCTATTGGATTGCAGAAGAAATCAATCCCAACTGAAATACTGTGTATATTTTATGCTGACAGTAGGTAGGACCTACCCTTTCTCTCCATCCGCTGTTATGCCCCTCAGACAACCATGACATATTCTTGGACCCCTATGAAATCACACTTCTATAAAGTGGAATTGGAGCTGAGAGGCCTCTTCAGGCTCAGGGTCAGTGAGAGTGTACTACATCTTTTGTTTCTGTTACGCTGCTCCTGCTGCTTCTAGGGATTTGAGAGCAAAGAGAATAAGGAGAGACTTGTGACTGAGATGTTAGCTGCACAGTTCAGCAGGCTATTTTCTTGTTCCCCCTCATGCTACAAATTTCTAGAAGATCCTTGAGCCTGTTTCTTCGGCTCTCTCTAACCTGTTTTTTTCATTTGGGTAAAACTCTTTTCTCACTCTTTTTCTCTGGTTGAAGCTGAGCCTATTCCTGGGGTTTAGACACTGCAGTTAGATGATTAAGCTCCCCTTAATCTATACATCAGCATAACCTTTGCACCAGAAAGTGAGAATCATCAAAGGCCCTATCTGTGGCAGTGGTCATCCACGCAATAGAGAAAGCAGAAATCAGAGCACAGTTTTTCAGTCTTTTTCATCTGCAGAAAAATACGTACTGAAATTGCAACTTGTGGTAGGTTTCCACAGGGTTTAAGAAGAAAATAGATACTGCTTGTAATAAATCAGTATTCAATCACTTATTTACATTAAATGCCTTTCTATCGAGTTACGTATTCAAAAAGAAGAATTCTCTCCTTCAGTACAACCACTATATATTCCAATTCTCCCATATCCTCCTGCCTCCTCTCTATTTCCTCTGGCTTTATGATCTTCCTTTGGGTTTCTCATCTTCCTCTTTCTGTGCAGCCATTTGAGTTCCCATTATTACCACCTGCATTTTTTCCCCTTTGTCTCCTTCCTCTCATTACCTACTAAGAGTTTGAAAACAAAATAGATAAAATTGAAATGTTTTCTGAAAGTGTTAAACTGAGGCTTCATTGTTATGTTTATACTTGGTTAACTCTGAGAGTTAGAGGCGTCTGAAAAATGTGACTGTAACCCCTGTGCAGTCTGAATGTATCATCTGGGTCATTGAGATGTATTACATAGGCCATATCTCTAACATCTCAGGTCTCCAAACTATGTGCATTTTTTTAAATAACGTTGGTCTAGTAGTGCTTCACATTGAAGGCAGATCATACTTTTCCATTAGAAAGTACCACGCTGGTTTTTTTCTGGAAGTCCCCTCATTGGAAGTATTTTGGTGGAGCAAAGACTTTCAAAAGCAACCTTCAAATCTTGTTTCAATTATATTGATCTGGATATGAAGTTGGAATTGAAAAGGTAATCTGATTCTTAGCATAAAAGTGAAAACCGTGTTTCAGATTAATTGAGATTTCTCCTTTTCCTGACTGTGTTGGGTTTGAAGAAGCCCTTTTACTTGAGGTGTTAAAGGCTTATTGCAGCAGCCTGTCAAAGTACATTCTTCAGCCCCAGTTAGCTCCTGGTACACCAGCACGAACTGGCAGCAGAGCTGACTCCTATGCCCTCTCCCTCCCTCTTTCCCTGCAGAAACACTTAGATTGGAAACACAGAAGATACACAGGGAGCAGAAAAGTGGGGCCATGGCAGTGAGAAAGAGGAGTATTAAATCTAGTGAAAGACAGGTGGTAAAAGCTTTCTGGAGGCCTCTCCCTCTTGGGTCACATTCCCAAAGAGCCCAAACTAACTGTAGCTTGGATAGAGACAATGAAAAATGGGTTGCCTTGTGTTTCCATCATGTGTCTGCTTTCTCCAGACAGATGGAGACCATGAGGGAACTTGTCTCAGGACTGAGTGCTGGAGCCCTGTAACAGCTGATCATACCAGGCACTATGGATTTGTGGGGGGTTTAGTGTGGAGTTTTCAGTGGAAATTAAGATTTCAGTACATTCATGTGCCTGTGTGATGGTAGTTTGTCTTGTTTTGTTGAGAAACCCATGTTGCTGAGACTGGAAAGACCCCGGGACTTCACATGCTGTGAAGTACAGGTATATGGTAATGATGGATTTGTCAACAGCTGAGATGAGTAAGTAATGCCGCTCCCTGAGAAGGGCGGTGGCTGGGATTGGTTCACTGGCTTGTTGACACTAGGCATGTGATGGATGACACAGTAAGTACAGAGAAACAGTGTTTCCACGTATATTGAGTATTAACATAGAGACAGAAGTTCTTTTCTCCAACTGAAACATTTGTTCCTATTCACTCTTCCAGAGTTTTAGAAGAGTAAAAGCTTTGCAAACTTCTCTATGTATGGAATTCAGATTGGGTGTAGCATAAATGTAGATGTCAGGTTTTCGGTGTTACCTTTGTAATTGAGTGGTTAATGTTCTTGATCTCCAGTAATACCCTTTCTGAAAAGCAGAGTATTGAGACTTTTCAGAGACGAAGAGGTTTTGTTGGTATACGATTCCTCAGAGTTACTGAAACTGAGATGAGAAAGAGCCAGTGTGTATCTTCTGTCCTACTGCCTGCACACAGCAGGTGACCACATGTCACCCAGTAATTTCTACATCAGGGCTCCGTGCGTGCTGCAGGAAGACTTATGCCTTCAACTTAAAGTGGTAGAGAATCTATCACTCTTACACCTTCACTCTTAAAGATTTGCACCTTATTTCAGCTGAAGTTTGCCTAGCGTAAGCTTTCAGCTCTAAAGTGTCATGTTTCTTTCTACTTAATTAAAATGACATCTGGTATAGGAAATCTTTTCCTAGTTACATGTAAACTGTCACTGTGTCACCTCAACCTCTTTGCTACTGCCCTGGAAAAACACACTTCATTGATTTCATATGCTGAAAAAGCCACTCGTATTCCACAAATAAATATAACTAAAATGTCACTTCTGAACTGGGGTGGAAATGGAGTGCATAAGAGAGAACAAAAAGGAAGATCCTGTTTGTATTTGCAAAGAATTTTAAAAATCCCCAGTACTCCTAAGAGTATCATATAGGAAGAGAAAAAAGTTTGGATTGTGGCACATATTTTTGTTTCCAGTTGTTACGTGAATTAAACAAGCAAGTGGTGATTCCTCACATTATGAAAAGACTCATAAAAGCTTGTGGGTCTTTTTCTTCAGAGGACATATCGACTATTCAGAATAACATTTGTACTGGTCAAAATAATAATGTGTATAGCTCATGCTCTAAACTAGATAACACCAAAGAGGACATTAGAATTAAGAGAAGACCTTTGGGTCTTACAACTTTGCTTACTGAGTCAACAAGAAGAAACATGGTTTCTCCAGGTTGCTCCAATTTCTGCAGCTTCTGGATAAAAGGTTGTGTTACACACTGCACGGGAACGTTATGGTTGAATTGATTCCAAGATACAAAGTACTGGGAGAATAGGAACCCTAACTTTAATATAACACCACAAAGGAAGTTGCCCTATGTAGCCTGTCTCTTTAAGAGCTCAGGAAAAGAGGGACCTTGAGCAAGCAAATGTCATGGTTCAAAGGCGTTGGTACACCTGATACATGCAGACACACCTGGGAAAGTCCAAGAGTTAATGAAGTTCTGAAAGCTTCCAGACATGATTCTGATAGCACTCTTTGAAGCCAATTGTTCTATACTTAGCCACGTGGAGCATCTTGTTTTAGAAGCAACAGGTAGCACTGTTGTCAGAGGAAAGGGTACTGAGTTATATGAGCTACTGGTCTGATTTGACTTTGTGTTTTTATGTAATCTTTTCTCTAAGCCTAACCATTGGTTTATGAATAATTTTCTAGTATCTATGAGCTTTTGAATACTCACACCATCCCCATTTCTTTCCTGTCCCTGCAATAGCACCAGGACTGTTGTCTAAGCTGTAATAGCCTCATACACCTCCATGAGCCTTACCCCTTCGTTAGAGCCTGGGTTTTATTGCTATGGCACTCTGCTGGAAATGAGTGGCCAAAGTTTTCCTCACTTCAGTCAGTGAAGAGCAGCAGACAACTTCCAGAATACACCATCTCACTTTCATTATTCCTCCAAGCTTTGGGACTAGTGTACATTACAGTGCAAGTTCTTTATTGCCAAGCAGACTCTGGATCATTCCCTTTTTCCCTGACTGTTTTGGAATAGGCTTGCCTGGATGAGACAAGGCACCCAGAAGGAATGTGACTGCAAAGACATTTTTGAAACCTGTCATCCTCTTTGGAGACATCTACCTTTCACAGTTCTTGACAAAATTCAGATTGTGACCAAGGCATATTTTTTCTACTCAAAAATGTGAAAAAGTAGACCCATTTCACTGTTCTGGGTTTTCTTGATTAAACCAGTCAATAATAAAGATTGCATAGATTGCATATTGAAAAGTCAAGGATTACAAATAATGTGTTTCCATTATTTATATTGCTAGAGGACATGTTTGTCCTGCAGCTTATGTCATACAAAGCAGTCTTAACATCTGGGTTTCACTTAACTAAATTGTTAGATAAGAGAAACAGGAAAAATTACTGAAACACTTTTGTCACTGAGGTCTTCCTTTCTACAGACAAATCCCTCACTGTTTCATAAGAAATCCCAGTACATTGAATCTGTAAGCCAGAACTAGATGCATCAGGTTTTACTCCAGAATAGATCTGTCCAAGTGACAACAGCCATAACAAAAAAAAAAAGCAGGAAAACTCATAATTTGTCTTCTTCACTTAAATATACCTGTAATACAGAGGACTTCAGAGTAAAACAGGATTTTAAAAAAAATTTTAAAAACTCCATAAAAAAAGTGTTGTTCAGTGCAGCTGAGCAGGGTTTGAGGGTTTTTGACTGGCTGTTACTGGCTTCTGCAGCAGTCAAATCTGTTCTCACCTCTGAGCTTCCCAAAAGTACTCACTAGTGGAATGACATAATTACATCTTTAGAAGCCAAGAAAGCTTTTGCATTAATTTCAGCACAAGGAAAACAGGGCCACTTCTGCATGTTTTGAAGGCCTATCTCGAACTTCTCTACAGATCTGTTTTTGATAACACTGGGTCCACCCTTTCTCTAGCTGGAAAGACTTTCTCCACATCCTAGGAAGTTGTTGGTTGCAGGTCGTATTTCACTTTCCATATCAAAAGAGCCTGCTGGTATGCCTCTTAGCATAACTCAGAGACTTATCACTTAAGACCCCTTTGCTCCCTCCTCGATTTCAGCACATAACTTTTCTGCGTTACTGTGTTGTAAAACCTGTTCTTCCTCAGTGAACTGTCAAAATCACCCAAATAGACCGAACTGAGCTCACTTGCCTGCAGTCCGATCAGCTGCCTCCTGTTTCTAATAAAGTCTGGAGTCTTTTGGAGAACAGGATTCCATGCTGGTTTTGCAGAGCTTTGCACATGTTAGTATTGCTCTTGCTTGTTTCTTCATGCTTGCTCTCCATTCTTACAGCAGCCTCTCTCATTATCCTAATCCTGTGTGAGATAATGCTAGAAGAAAATGCTTGATTCTCTCTGGTTTTTCCCTTTTCTAAAAGCATTTTTCAATACATGCATGTTGAGAAAAGTGTCACCTCTACCTCCTAGCTTTAGTCTCTCCTTTACTGCTTCTCTAGTTCTTGGTTCTGTCTCAAGCAAGAATAGTACTGAAACTGTCAGTTTCTTTTGTCAAAGTAGAACCTTTGCTGCATTAACTTTGCTGTAAGTCCAGATCTTTCTGCCTTCTGTGAATAAGCCACACACGCAATCACAGGTGCTGCAAGCAGAGGAAAGAGGAGGGGCAGCAGAGATACAGAGATATCTTGGGCTGATACCCAAAAAAGTCTTGTCATTTGAACTCGTTCATCTCTGTTCAAGCCTAATTTAAAACAGATTAAGACGTGGCTTGAGTTGCTTTCATCTGTTTAACAATCTTTTAAGGCAAGAATTGCCCATTGTTTCAGGAAGAAAATGCTTTTGCCTGCATGACACCATTGTAATAAGAATAATTTTTTTAGCATTAAAATCAGTTGGTTTGGAGCATCCTACAATCTGCAGAGAGTATTTTACTATTGGATTTTACTGTTTTATTTTCTTAGAGTACTGATTATTTGGTGAATGTATCTGCACATTTTAGGAAAGGTCTGAAGAGCACTTTATTTTGCAGAAATACAGATATATCCTTTCAACTAAATATCAAGTTTTGTTAGGGAAAATTGTGTCTATGGCTATTGAACTGAAAGCAAAAGACAAACTGTAAATCACAGCAAGTCCAAGGAAGTAGTGAAAATCTGAGGTTTAAAAATAATCCTGCAAGAAAAAAAGGTCAGGCTGATAACCCTCTAACAGCCCTGAAACAAAGTTTTTAAAGTGATAGCGCCAGACTACCCCAACACTCCCTCTAAAGAAATTTTCAGGGCAAATGAAGCAAGCCTAGGAGCACAGTTATGAGGCAGGGTACACATAGGAACTCTTGCACTCCAGCACTTCCTTCCACACTCAACATCACGACAAAGGCTACTCGGAGGGTAACTCACTCATTTTTAAAAACATGACAATTTACTTCAGCAGTCACCATCGGGCTGAAACGTTCTGAGCAGTATAGGCTGATGGGGCTGAGAGATGCAGACAGTGTGATCATTTTTTACTATTACTACTTATTAGACTTCCGAGGGAAAAGAATGACAAAAGAGCAGTGGGTTATTGGTATCACTGCCTGTGGGTTATTGTGGGTTGTGAGAGGTGATAGAAAGCTGTTTGCTGTCACCAAGGAAATGCAGGATAAATTTAGGAAGAGTAATATCATTGCACCTGACCGGGTCAAGGTTATAATGATGGTTGTTCGGCATGTTCTGATGCTATTAAACCTCTATTAGCATGGAAGGGCTTGATCCTATTCTGCTGAGAACTGGAGGAGGTCTCTCGTCGTAACTTCGGTGGGAAAAGGATCGGGCCCAGACAGTATACCCATGGCACATATTTCTCTCACGTGGGGAGAAAAAAATTGTCCCCAAATTTTAAACGGAATAACCCCAAATTTTAAAGCCTTTTGAAAAGTTTCGCGTTTAATTCACAGAGATTTGATAAAGACTTTTCGAGAAGTCCTAATGATTGTGGGGTTCGGGGGGGAGGGGAGAAAAGAGAAAAAAAAAGAAGAAAGGAAACGTTTCAGTTTAAAGAAGATAGTTCTGATGTGAGAGGATGGCACTTGAAAACCGTAATTATGTGAATGTCAGTAGTAAAAGCATCCCTCTCAGGCTGTCCATATGAAACCTGAACACAAATAGAAACTTATCATACGAGCGAGGAAAGAACCCCTCTGAGTGTACATTTTTCCCGTTTCCCCAGTTTATAGCCTGACTGTAAGAGTCTCGGACAGCGGCAGGCAGGTGGCGTGGTTAGGTGTCGCTTTGCTGGGGCGCTTTTGGGAAGCCGCGTTGCAGGGGGATGTGCTCGGGCTGCCCGCCGGTGTCCGTGCCAGCATGCTGCCACGGCGGGGCGGGGGTGGGCAGCGGGAGACTCCCCTCGGGAACCGACCCATCCCACGCTCCGCAAACGCCGACAGCCACCGCCGCGACCGCTTTAAAGCCAGCGAGCCCTGGGCCCGATCCCGGGGATGGTTCGCCCCCCCTCCCGCCCCGAGGTTTTCCCGTTCGTAGGCAGAGGGGTCCGGCCCAGGGGCACGCCACTACTCCCGCCGGCTCCGAGAAGAAAGGGATGCAGCAGGCATCTTCTCCCCTCCGCGTCGCAAGGAATTTCAGCTTGTTTTTTCTTTCCTGCTGTTTCCTATTCATTTTCGCCCGGGAAACCCGAAGAGTGCTTTGCACTCCAAACCGCCGAGCGATGGGGCGGTAAGGATAACATTCAGGGGTTGAAGAAATTAGCTATTGCCTGGAGAATATCACTTAAAAACTGCTCCGAAATATTCTGTAGCTCTTTAATTGAAGTAAACAAAGTGCAATAAATTCTAACTCAAATATGATTGCACTGAGATTAAGCTCTAATTGCTTAAGGCTCAGGTGGAATCTGCAGGCTAAAGCCTATAAGAACAATCTGAATTTCACAATCATTCTGTCAAAAGCAAAGAGATGAGAGCCCACACGCTTCCTAACAAGTCATTTTTAACAGTTACAAGCTCCTTACAAAGACCACACAGGGAGTCTAAGAGATGCAAATCTAATCCCTGGTCATTCTGCAGGCCTTCAACAAAGATGTACTAAAGCCTAATAGAAAAGAAATCAGTTCTCTGTCACCAGCTCCTACTAAAATCTATTAGAGAAAGTACGGATCTTGTATTTACAGCAGTTGCTTTTAAAGGTTAAGGACAAGTACATATAAAAGGTATAATTTTTTAAAATGTGAAATATTTAATGAAATCCATCATCGGCTCTCTTTTATTCCTAAAGATGCTTTGGTATTTAGTTTGTATTCGTTGAGCAAAAGAATTATCCATCCCTTTGTTCTTTGAAATATTAGCAACAGATTTTTTCTTTTAATGTTAGTCATTTGGACGAGTGCCGTTTTGCTTTTTTTTTTCTCCCCCCTCCCGGTTCCCTAATTTAAAAACCCGTGCAAGGACCTTAGAACAGCGGTTGGTATCTTTTCAAAATACCTTGAAATATCTCCATCCCATCGATCGTTTGACCACTGTCCAGGAGTGAATATTTAAATCAAACGAATATCTAAATAAAGAAGAATAAAAATTCCGTCTGCGCGTTGGCAAACGATGCGCAGAAATAGCCAGCCTTTTCTAGGATCCTCTGACGAGTTTTGGGTTTAATGACCTTTTTTTCCCTTCATAACTCTCTGTATACGGAATTAACTCTATCTCCCGGCAAAGCTCACCCTGATTTAGCGCGGCTCTCTATTGTACGTTTGAATAACTCAACACGAAAATAAACGCTTTTCTACAGGAACACACTCTTGCTCACACGCATCTACGCGCACCTTAATGTATACGCATACGCCGTGCTTTTGCAGAAGGTCTGTATTAACACGGGACACACACACATGCATTTGTAGCGCTACTGATTTTTAGGTCACTTCTGTTCCTAAAACGTTCGCCTGCTCCTTTTGCCGAAGCGCAGTGGGCATGGGGGTGGGGGTAGTTCTTAAATTACAGCTGGAACCAGAGTCTGTGAAAACACGCGATGCTTCTGGGGGTAACGTGTCTTTCTAGTTCGGGACTGTTACCGATGTGGATAAAGTTTTGACCCCCGAAACCAGGTGATGTATCCCTGTATCTTGGTCACACACACACATACACGCACAAAGAACTAGATCGTTCTTTAGGAATTATGTAAAAAAAGGAAATCGGATCGGAGTCCTTTCCCTGTTCTGCTGAGAGCACTGGGATGTTTTTCCCAGGTGACGAGAAATTCAGCGCGATTCAGCTGGGTGGTTTGAGGAGAAAAACATGTGGGGCCAAAACCTACTCCTGGCCCCCCGTGATTATCACATATATTTTGATGGGACAACTCGCGTAAATGTAACTATCGGTATTTGTGCTGGGAAATAACTTTTCCTAAGACGAGTTGGTCCATGTTTTCCCTCCTTTTTCGCACCCCATACCCACTTCCCCACACCGTGGTCTTCGTGGGTGAATCAGCTCCAGCCACTGGGCAGGGGGAAAGCAGGTCTCCCTCGTAAACAGCGGCGACCGCGAAGCCCTGCTTGGGCACAGTAAGTGGTAATTCCCGCCGAGCGGTGGGGACTGCTGCGGGTCGGAGCCCACACTCCGCGGCGCCCCTCGCTCGCCGGCTCCGAGGGCCCCTTCCTTCTAGGAATTGTCCAGTAGCTTCCCCTCACGCCCAAATTTCTATCATGAATGTGAAACCAGCCCGGAGGAGCTGCCTGTCCCTGGCGCTCGGCTGGTCACGGGAAGCGTCCCGCGAGTGATCAGTGCCCAGTCTTTTTTTGGAAGAGGGACGGGACAGAACAGTTTTGTCCCTGTGAAACCTCGGGCCGGGGAGGACGCTCTTCAAAGCACCGGGGCCTCCAGCACCCGGCCCCTTGCCGGGCCGTCTGGCCCGAGCCCTAATTAGGACTCAGACTAAAAGAGCTGGCGCAGAGGGAGGAATGTGGGTCTTCCTTGGCGGCCTGGGGTAAGCAAAGTAAAAATCCCAGTGGAGAGAAGTTTCCCGGCTGTTTCTTGCACGGGGGAAGGAGGGGCTGCAGGTCGCGGGGAACGGAGTGAGAAGAAGGGGCTGGGTGAGCAGCGGGGCCCGGAGCTCTGTCCGGAGCTGCCCCTCCCGCGGAGCCAGCGAGCGGGAGAGCGGCGGGCCCGCCGCGCCCCGGGACAAGCCCCGGTGCTCTGCACAAATCCACCTGTCATCCTCGTCAGTGTGTGTGTGGCTTGCAAGTCAGTAATAACAGTTTGTGCCTCTTGTAAGGCTAATTCAGATTTCCACGACATTGCCTTATTTATTCAAATATTTATTTATTTACCATATCCGCCCCCCCC
>VZTA01019306.1:159014-199291 GCA_013398855.1 Mohoua ochrocephala | reverse complement strand
CCCTCGGGGCTGCGCGGACGGCGCACGGGGCCGAGTGCGGGGGCGCTCCCCCGCGCCCGCCGGGAGTATGCGCTCTGGCGGACAGGCGACCTTTCCCCCTCGACCTTACCCTGGGGGTAACCAAAGCTCCCTTTTATTTTCAATGTCACTTCGGAGTTTGCCTTTTGTTCCCCGCTACCTCTCGCTTCCAGGGATACGGGCGGCTCCCCGCTGGCTCGGGGAAGGGCTAGCGGTAGCAAAGATATCTCATTTAAAAAAGACAATGGAGTTCTTTCGACCAGCCCGTGTGGTGCCCGAGCCTTATTTTCGTGCCGGGGATAATGGAATTGTTTGTTTTGCTTTTGTTTTCACAGCAAAACTCGAGGGCAAGTTACAGGAGGGCTGATAGGAACCGCGGCCCTTCGTCGTTGCCCCCGGGCGCCCAGCAGGGCCACCCAGCCGAGGGCCGACGCATCCGGTGTATGACCACGGCAGCCCGGGAACCCGCCAAACGGCGCGGCTTCAGGCGGATCTGTCCGCGGATGCCCTGCTGTCACTGACTTCGGGGTGACCGAGTACTCCGGTTACTGCCCCCAAATCCTTTTCTGCCTCTCCTCTGCTCCCCAGTGTACGGCTTGACCTGAGCTCCCCCAGTGGCTTTAATTCGGAACGAAGCTGCCGTCTGTCCCATTGTGCCCTTGGCTTTTTTATCTGCGCAGGGGCCATCAGTGCAGGATGGGGCGCTGCACACGTCGCCGGCCGTGCGGAGGGACGCCCCGGGGCCGGAGCCCGCGGTCCGCCGGGGCGGAGGGACCTGCAGCAGCCTCCCTCCGCTGGCCGCCGGGGAAAGCGCAGCGCTGGGCCCGGGCCGCGAGGGCTGGCGCTCACCTGGGCCTGTAGACCTGCTGCTGTTGCTATTGAAATTTCGCCCTAGCCAAGGCAAAATCATATAAATGAGGAAGCAGAACGGGAATTTGCTCAGTTGCCCTTGGGATGTAATCACATGGATATTCATCAGCTTTCACTGTGCGTTTCTCCAAACCTAGAGGGAAGGATTAGCTTCTTTTACTGTTGCTGCAGCTCCTCCTCAAGACCCTCCCATAGAGGTAGCTCTGCCTCTGAGGAAGATTCTTCCCCCTCGCTGGGGAGAGTGCAATTTTCCTGTTCCTGGATCAAGAGGAAGTGTTTAATAATTTGTGCCCATTCCAAGAGCTTGCTTTAGAGAGGCACAGTCAGTTTCAAATTGTGCTCTTGCTAGTTGACGGTCATATACACAAAAGATTCTCACTCAAAAACTGCCTTTTGGGAGTGACTCTGCCTCTTCCCCAGCTGCTTCCTACCTTCTGAGCTTGTAGTCCATGAATCCATCCCATGAAGGCTGCTCTCAGTCCCTGCTCTGAAGGAGCAGCCCAATTGCCCCATGCTCTTCTCTGACTGTGTGAAGTGAAGATGCAAGTGGCATCCAGGGCTGAAGCCCTCAGAGGGAGAGCTGACGTGAGTCAGTGAGCTGGCCTAGTAGGGCCAGAGTGACCCAACTGCCCACTCAGAGTGGTAGGTGGTTTGTTTATTTGTCATGTGAGCCTTAAAAATCAACATTTCCCAAGTCTTAAAAAAACCAACCAACCAACCAACCAACCAACCAACCAACCAACCAAAAACCCCCCAATAAATGTTCACTCTGCCTTGCTTTTCTTCTGTTCCTTTCCTGTAAAAGAGGACACAGAAATCTCCTAAGCAAAGAGGTCCATTTCAGAAGCCCAAAAGCAAACCTAGGGATGTTTCAGAAGCCCATTTTTCATTTCATGGGAATGAGCTTCTCTGGGAAGATCATGCCCTCAGTCTGGCCAGTACAACTGGTAGGTCTAGTTAAAAGCTGATGTAAAAAGCTGCAGCACAAAGGAAGCCATTTGTAGCTAAACTCAACAATGAACTTTATTGGTCCTGCTACCAAACCCATTAACAAAGCTATACACTCCGCAGCATTGTTTCTGGGGCTGGGTTTTGTTCACATATATATATATGGCTCAGGGTGCTGATTTAACAGGTGCATTCCTCTCGCCAGGAAAGGGTTCAGTTCAGTTACCAGTTTCAGCTAGTTCAGTTTCAAACACCAGTCTTTCAAGAGTTTCCTGCTGTAAATAGGGTCTCAAAAGTTTATTGTACAGTGGGACGGATATATGCATGGCATACATGTCAGGAAAGGCTCTTCTTGAGCCGTGAGACCTGTGCCAGGAATTTGACAGCTCTGACATCAGCTCCCATCACATCCCTCTAAGTGTGTAGGTCAGGCATCTGAACCAGATCAGGTTCCATCAGCTGGACTGCCGTGCAGTATTCTGTCTTTCAAAGAGCAGCATATGTGGCTTGCTCAGTCCAGCACCAGTGGCACCTGTATTGTCACACACAGCAGAGTTCCTGTATTTTATACAAGGAATGGGGATGGGAGATAGTGAGTTACAGCTATCTGCAGTACCGAATTACTGCTGGGAGGAATGGGCATCTGTGTTTTTCTGTAACTGCATGCACCCCGTATCTTTGCTCAAACATTGTAATTTTCACTCCGCCAAATGTGTTTGTTTTTATGAATTGCACAGTGTAAAGTATAGGATGTTTTTCTTGCCAAGGAAGGTGAAGCAAAGGGTTCATCAAAATGTTTCACCTTTTCATTCTCCCAAGAAAAAACAGTAACCCAGAAAATAAATGACAAAATTGGAAAGGGACTTATCTCTCAGCCTTGCAGCTCTGTGAAGAACAGAGTTGCTCCTAAATGAGCTGGCTCTTGTTGTAATCAGCTGATGTCCATGTCTTCCTCTGTTGTGTCCCATCAGCAACCTCTCTTCCCTTTGGTTATCCATCAGCAGGGTTCTTTGGCTCCCATACTTCTGGAGGATGGGTAGCACAGTTCCGCTTGCAACCGAGTGTTTACTGAAAGGTTTCACAGATTTAACAGAAGATGGGCTCAGCCTTGCAGAACCTTTCTTCCTGGAGTTGATCAGCAAGAAGGAAAGAAAGAAGTTCAGCTTGAGGTTCGGTTGGGTTGAAGGGCCAACAGCTGGGAAGCAAAACCAAAGCTTCTTTGTACTGTAACCTAAAAAATGCACCCAACAAGTCTCTCAAGGTCCAGAAGTATTTTATCTTTGAATTAGGACAGCACTTTCTATTCAAATAGAAATCCTAAAACATATGCCAAAACAAGTCCTTGCTAACGTCTCTATTTTCTGTTTTCCCAGACATTAGTCATTATTAGCACTGTAGTACAGAACAGTCTCCATGTAGCAGGACTATCTTCTAAATTACTTTAGATGATAGACATAATGAAGTTAAAAATTTCACTCATCTTTGCCCTGTCATAAATGAAAGCGCATATTATACTTATTCAAAAAATAGCTGACCAGAGAATTAGGTTCAAGTTACATTTTCAATGTAGAAATGTTTACGCTGAAAAAGCCTAGATACTTTCTTGGAAGTAGTTTAATCATGTAAAATAGTCCATTAATGGATTTTGACTACTATTCAGTTTTTAAAATAATGTCCCTTGTAATTAGTTGTTTTATCATTCCTTTATGAGCCTTGCTTATTTTGAATTCCAGGGAAAGAAGACTGCTAAGCTGATATAATGAGATAATATCCTTCACTGGCATAAGTAAGGCTATGAGATGGGCTGCTACCCACATTGGTAATTATACATGCTCCATTTCCACAACTGGAACCAGAATGAATGCTCTACAGCATTTTACTCTCTCTGAATAACATTAACTGAAAAAAACCAAGTGAGTAACTTGTTTACGTATTAGTGTTGGAGGAAGCAACCTGAGCTGGCTGTCCTTGAGTCTGTGGAGTCAAATTCATTCAGCAAGCACTTAACACAGCACTAAGGAGGAAGCCATTTCACCACCTACATACAAAACTAGTGTGCCAGCTCTGCCACTCCACAGAGGTGCCAGATTCAGGTTCTATATGCCCTGGGAAGGGACCAGAGGGCAGAGAGAGCATCACAGATTTGTCCAGTCGTGAGACACAAGTTTCATAGGTGAACAAAAGTGACACTTCCATCCCGTCTTGTCTGTGTGAGCTCAAAACACTCTGTGAATACCAGAAGTTTTTGGGTGAGAGCCTATTATGACACATTATAAGAGGAAAAGATGTAGCCCATGGGCATATGGGCAATAGATGTGTCCAAATCATCTTCTAAAAATCTTTTCTGGCTAATGAGGGGATGCAAATCCGCATACTGCCTATCTGGCCACACTGAGCTCTCTAGTAGCACAGTTAGCACAGTTTGCTGTTGAGACTGAGAGGCAGAACTTCTGGTTCAAAGTACATGCACAGTCAGAGCAGCTCAGTGCTGCAGACAAATGAAGCCCTCAGTGGCCCCTGTGCCTGTGCTGGCTACGAAGCAGCTAAAAAGATTTTGAGAGGAAAACCGCTGTGGTAGCCCAGCAGCTCCACAGTCCCTCCTTGCGTGACTGCAAGCAGGGCTGCCTGCGGTGCCTCAGGAGCATGTACACTGCCATCATCTGCAGGCAGGGGTCCACCCTGCCTTTTGGCCACCTGTGGCCCAGGACTCTGCCAGAGTGAGAAATAAGGATTGCGTTTAGATTCAGTGGGAACAGTCTCTGGTACTTACAGCATTTAAAGCTTGCACTGCAAAACCTATCAAAGAGTACTTGTTTTTCATTATAGAATTTTCGTGCTTTTTCAGTGAAAATACTTGGTCCTGAATGCAGCCTGGAAACATCAAAAGGAAATACGTATTACGTGAAGCGGGGGTTTCCAAACAGATCTTCCTTTGGGTACTGCTTGCTGCAGCAGCCCTTGCTGATGGCAGGGATGGCAGCTGGAGCTCTTGGCATTAGCTGTAGCCAGGGCTCCTGACAGCAATGGTGGCTGCCAGCCCTTTGTACCAGACCTATGTCTCATCCCACCTCCTGCTCCTCAGCCCTCCCATCAACCCTCCCCCAGCAGTAGGATAACAACCATCAGCTTCCTAATCTTTCCCCAGCCACGCTGCATTTCCTTCTCTTCCTCCTATCCCCCTTTCGCAGCTGACCAGCACTGGCAGTGTACTGGCAAGAGCTGCCTTTGGCGGCAGAAGCTGTGTGGCAGCTTGCAAACAGGTCCCAGCCTCACAGGTGAGCACCTTTCTTCGTAACACAGAGCAGTTTGAGCACCAGCAGTACTACACAGGCTGCGGAATCTTCCTGCCCAGGAAAATTATGGATTAAAGCAACCAACCACTTCGGGAAAAAGAAAAAAAAGGTGTCCAAAATGTCTGTACATCTGCAAAATTTTGGTTTCTGTAGAAACTTTTCGATGAATTTTGGATGCTCAGCTCTCCATGGCCTGTTCCTTGCAAGGCCTAATGCTTTGCTGAATGTGCAGCCCCTTCAGTTGCTGGGCTTCTCTAAATTTTCCTTTTCTGACTAAGTCATTATGTGTCCTGCATTTATCAAAAATGGCTAGAAATACAGGACTTTGCCGTTCCCTCAATCTGCATGTTATTCCTTTACAAAGCTTGAAAATATTTTTCCTCTGGTGTTTATTCGTTTTGCCGTGCTGTCTATCCAATTAGACTATTCTGCTGCATTCAGAAATGAGAACAGTTCCACCTCCCTCGCATCCAGCTCCATTTCTCTTCAGTTTCATTTCCCTCAGGGTCACTGTTAGGTGATGATATGCAGTAATGTCCCCAGTGAGGTGCTGTTTCCATTAGCTTTCCCCTTCAGAGGTGGTCAGAGGTCTGAATTCTTATATGATTTGTTTTCTTGGCTACTTAGAAGATAAGATTCAGTTCTGATCCCTCTTCTAAATGGGCATGTTTCATTTTCTGTATTTCTTCTTTTTTTAATAAGACAGTGTCTCTTACCTCTGATTTTAAAACAAGAAGTATATTTTTGTGCATGATTTTTTAAAAATCAACATTCAATACTATTTCTATAAAATGGCTATAAAAGGAGGAAGAAATCACATGGCAGAACATAACATGCACATCCATACACACATATTAAGGAGATCACAGAAAATGCTCTCAAACACATCTACATGAAATGCATTGAGAAAGCAAAAAATACCTCTTCCTGTGGAGCACAAAGTGTCTTCTGTAGATGAATTAATGTGTAAGCTCCTTAATAAATCATGCAGTCTGTTCAGTAGGTGTAAACTTTGCTGAATCAAACATGATCCGACATCCAATGTGCTTTGGGGGAAAAGAGGGGATGACAAGCCAAACATGGTAGTTTCCCATTCTTCTCTCAATAAAGGGTCATTTGAAAGTTTATGTTCTTTTGAACACTGAAATGGTGATGTTTTTCTCATCATGAAATTCTGACACGTGTAATGCCTTGCTGCACTTTACCTTGTCAGGGTGGCTATTTCCCTAAAGTTAAATCCTAAGTGTAGCCTTATGTTTACACTTCACGCCACTTGAGGCCCACGGTAGGGCTTTGTGAGAGAAGCTGGAGACAAATGGCCCTGTATTTCACCATCATGGACCTTGAATAAGCTGTTACGGAAGCAGGTTTGGAGACAAATTAGGGCAAGCATCTTGGGGGAATCTCTGGCCCAGAAGTTTGGAGGAGAAGGGTTGGCCATGCAGTGACTGTTACTGAAAAATCAAAATAATTGCTCATACAGTCAAACCTACAAACAGGCATCATATCTGGGCTCAGTTTCAATCACCAGTTGGATTTCTTTCACCTAGTTTTGTTACCTTTCTATGTTTTCATTGTAAATTCTATTTCCTACAGTTATGTGATGGGCTGACCCTGGCTGGATGTCAGGTACCCACCAAAGCTGCTCCACCACACCGCTCCTTATCTAGCCAGGGGTGAGAAAAAATACCATGAAAGGCTCTCTGGTTGAGATAAGGACAGCAAGGGATCACTCACCAATTATTTTCATGGGCGAAACAGATTAATCTTGGGGAAATTAACTGAATTTATTACCAAGCAAATCAGAGTGGGATAAGGGGAGGTAAAACCAAATCTTCAAAAACCACCTTATCCCTACCCCTCCCTCCTTTACAGGCTTAACTTTATTTCCAAGTTCTCTATCTTCTCCCCTCCAGCAGTGCAGAGGGATGGGAATGGGGATTACACTCAGTTCATCACATTGCTGCTGCTGCTTCCTTCTCAGGGGAAGGACTCTTCACACCCTTCCTCTGCTCCAGAATGGGGTCCCTCCCATGGGAGTTCTCCATGAACTTCTCCAAAGTGAGTCCTTCCCACAGGCTGCGGTTCTTTATGAACTGCTACAGTGTGGGTCCCCCACTGGGTCACGAGTCCTTCCAGCAAACCTGCTCCAGTGTGGGCTCCTCTCTCCACAGGCCCTGCCAGGATCCTGCTGCAATGTGGACTTCCCATGGGACCACAGCCTCCTTTGGGCACCCACCTGCTCTGGCATGGAGCTGCTCCAGGGGCTGCAGGAGGATATCCATTCCACCATGAAACCCCATGGGCTGCAGGGGCACATCCTCTCTCACCATGGGCTGCACCACAGGCTGCAGGGGAATCTCAGCTCTGGTGGCTGGAGCACCTCCTGCCCCTCCTTCTTCACCGACCTTGGTGTCTGCGGAGTTGTTGCTTTCACATATTCTCACTCCTCTCTTCTCTGGCTGCAATTTGCTCATGCCTTTTCTTAACTTTTTTTCCTTCTTTCTTAACCATGATATTCCAAAGGTGCTACCACTGTCACTGATGGGCTGGACCTTGGCCAGCGGTGGGTCTCTCTTGGAGCTGGCTGACTCTGTTGAACAGAGCTGGAGCTTTTGGCAGCTTCTCACAGGAGCTCTCTCTGTAGCCGCCCCCCACTCCCTGCTCCCAAAACCTTACCATGCGAACCCAATAAAAGTTATCTACCTCTAAATAAATAAAGAGCCATCAATAGGTATTACACTATAATTAAAGAGGGCAAGTGTAAAGCTGGATTAAACCATATAATTTTCAGCATATTCTTTTTCTGAATTGTCATCTTTTTCTCCTGAGCAAATCTAATTTAAACTCCTTAGGGGTGTTGCTTGCCACAGTTTTGTCTGCCCTCCAGTGCCTTAGGTAGATATCATTGCCCAGTTGTATTGTTGATTACAATCTGATGTTATAAAAACTTGAATTTTCTCTCTCACAAATCTTCTTTTCTGTTTCAATACAGAAGAGGAGCAAGTCTCAGATGTCAAGGTTTTTTCAGAGAGGAATTTCATCAGAACTCCTGTTGTTTAGATAAATGGTCTGAATTCAGGAGGAGTGTAAAATTTCAATTTGCAATAATCTCAAATGTAAAAAAAACTCCAAACAATTAATCTGAATTCTTGATATAATTTTAAATAACTAAAAGCCTATGTGAATATCTAATAGTCTGCTTCCTTCTGGGGAACAGAAAGTTGTGGAAAAAACTCTCATGAGTTGCTCAAAGGGTCTCCAAATGGTGTGGAAAGCAGAAAGTATGGACATTTCTCTCTTGTGCAGGGGAAGGGGCATGCCAGGAGGCCTCATGTGCTGAGACATGCTGACGAGACAGCAGAGCATTGCAATACGTGTTTCTGTGGCATCCACTCTTCCACAGGGTATCCCCCAAGTATCCCCAATGTATACACCTGATGTATAGCTTTTGGATTGACTCCAGGTGAGGTAGCTGCTGTTTGTGTCCATTCGTCTGAACTCCAAGTCAGCTCTCCTCAGACAGCCTGGAAAACTGGTCATAAACAGCTCATTGTCCCTCTCACACTGCCCAAGAGGCATGTGACCAGGTGAGGGGATGGTGTGGGTGACTCTCAGCCAGCAGCCTGGTGAAATACAACTTGTAGCAAACAGAGACTTCCACAGAGACTTAGGGGACAATGCTCTTTTGGCTGCTGCTTGTCAAGACAAGATTTTCGTGGGGCACTGGGAGAAAATGTGCCTTTTCCGTTGTCTGAGACGACTCAATGTGGCTGAAGCTTTCCCTGGGTGTTTGAATCAAAAAAAAACCCATCTCCAGTATCCACCTACATGATAAAACCCCTGCCAAAGTGATTGTATGGGAGAGGCAGATGGAAGAGTCTTACTTTTAAATAACCTATATTCACGTTTTTCTCAAGGTTAGTTTCTGAAGGGTAGGTGCCTGGAATATAACTATTGACTTCAGTAGTTACTCCAGGAATGCTTCAGAAAAAGTAAAAAGTCAGGGATGAGCTATTTTTAACAAAGCAAAGCCTATTGGTACAACTGTTTAAAGCTTTGTGACACAATATAAGATCTGTCAGACAGTGTTAATTTTTAGAGAATACTGGTTTATTGTCTGCAACCTCCTGCTAGCTGGGAACTTTGATATTTTGTGGGATTTCTCCTTCTCATCACCTAGTTTTGCAATCGAAACTAGCCCAGACTAGGAAACTCTCCTGAATCACTGCTTCTTGTAGCTTTGATGGTCTCCTGTGACTGTCTAATTTATTTGTGTACTTACAGATGAATCATGAATAAGAGAAAACAAACCTGAACTCTGCCATTTCCACTTGCCCAAATATGTGATTTTAATGAGCAAAAAATTTGCTGGAAAATACAGTATCAGTTTTCATTATACTGTCCCTGTGTAAATTGCACAAAATAGCAGAACTAGGTGGACAACATAACTGAGTTGTCTTCTTTTTAATTAAAATGGAGGACTAAGATTCCTGTGGGAATCTAAATGAGATTACTAGCCCCAAAGGCTAGTGCCTTCACCCCACCGTGCCTGTTAGACAGCAGCTTACCTCTTCCTTTGCCACTTTTCCGACTGTTGCTCTGCTGAAGATGAAATGCAGGCTGGAGCAGGGGCAATCAGAGCCCAGCACAGCAGACCCTCCATTGGACAGCACAATCAGGGTCACCCAAATGTCTGGCTCAGTTGTGTGGTTTATACCCAGTAGCATCTCTTCAACAGTGGAGGATTGATTATTCCTTCTTTTATGCTTTATCTTATCTTGGATGTGTTTTTCATTGCTTTCCCTGAGGGTTTTTCTCCTTCCTCTAATTTTACTTTTTTTTTCTTTCTATTGCAAGCTCCTGCTTTTATTCACATATTTTGTTATTCCATCACTTTTAGCCATGCATACTCCGTGTCTCACATGTTTGTGCTACAGATGCCCTCGTTTGCCCTGTTGTAGATACCTATGCTGTGAGGAGTTGACTCACTGTAGAAAGATTTGCTTCCCTCTATTGACTGTGAAATGCAGTTTATGTAGTTGTCTCTGAGTAAAAATCTACACACTGATATTGCCAATTAGGTATGTTGTTGTGGCCAACACCAGCATCCTCACACAATGACTGCTGAGGGCCACGACAGTGTTTTGGCATTCTCTTTCTCGCAGTGGAACTGCCCAGGGAGTTTAGTGCTAGCCCCTTGGTCCTTTCTTCTTGCTCATGGCTACCTCTACAATCAAGAATGAATCTCACCCTCTCTTTTCATATGCCTTTGTTAAAAGCTTTCCTTACTTTTTGTTTTCTTTTTTTTCCCCCTTCTAGTAGAAATGCAGCTTTTGAAATTGCATTCATGAGTACAGTATATTGCTGTGAAAAATTCATATCCATTCTCCCTGCCCTTTTCTTGCCCATTCTTTGAAAGAAAATCACAAAACTAACAAAATAAGATTCCTCTCCTGAGTTTGTACTTAATTAGCATGTTTTTTCCGAGTTTAAATGGCTCTCCTGCTGTTCATAGCATCAGTATGAAGTTACAGTGTTCCATTAGTAATAGCATGAGAAGTATTTGCTGGACAGCAAGTTTCAGTGAGTATTGTTATTGTATCATCAATATGCATCATCAATAGAGGGCAATTGAAGAGCCTTGAATAGCCTTGTTCTGGGTTTTCCGCCCTTCTTTCCGCCTTTCATTTTTTCCTTGATCAGTCTTGTAGTTTTATTTTTATCTCCCAAGACTCCTTTTATCCTTTCATATTACACATTTGTATAACATGATGTCCCCAGCAAAGGATGGGAACATTTCCCAGGGAAGAATCCTCTGCAAATGCCATCAATATTTTTTTTCTAATCACACTACAGATATTAAATAAAATCAGACCTGTCTTCGATCTCTAGATACCTTTCCCAGCTTGTGACATTAGTGTTTATCATTTCAGTCCAACAGATGATTTATAACTCATGTGTTAGTGCTCATGAAGAAAATTAATGTACAAAGCACAATTCTAGACCTTTTGAAAGCAAGGGTGATTATTTGCTTTAAGGGAAACTGACTTCAGTTTCTCATGCTCCTTCTCCTACAGACTTCACTTGCTCCTGTTCTCACACTTACATACTTACAGGAACCACAGTGCATGTGTCCCCAGGATTAATTGTGTGTGACTGGGAAGAGCAACAAAACTATTGAGTCCTCACTGTACACTGTCTTCCTCTTGGCGGGTGACAACAGGCAGCATTTTTTTATAGACTTTTTATACCTTTTAGGAGTCCAGCTTGTTATGATGTGATCCCTTGACTCCAAACCTTGCTTATTTCATCTTCCATAGGTCTAAAGTCGATGTCTGTCGTTTTGGGTGTCTTTAAGGCTCAGGCCCATCTTCACACTGAGCTATTGGCAAAAGGGAGAACCCATGTCATGTGCCATAGTTTTTTTACCCCACTCTCCTGCCATCAGAGGTCTGTGCTGTGGCCTTACTGCAGCATAGGCATGGAAGTCTTCATGCAAAAATGCCATTCCTCGAGGTCTACCAGTTTGACTGCAGCTGATAATGTCCTTGCTTATGAATGCACGTATCTCCAGGATTGCTTTCTTATTGGTGGGCAAGTATGGCTACTCACAGGGAATTTTCAAAGTTGCCTCAAGTAGTCATTCAGAGGATTTCCATTGATTTTCCCACTGTGGACTTCTTTATAGGTTTTGGGTTATGTGTTATCCACTTAATTTAATGGAGCTGGTCAACAAATGCTAAATATGATTTGCTTCTAAAAGTCTCGGTCTAAATAACCAGTCATCTCAGACCCTAAATAAATGTGGCACATTATCAGAGCTCTCAAACAGAGAAGGTCCTATCCTGTACAGTTTGACTTTGGCAGAGTAACTGAAGCATACTTTAAACATGGGACAAATAAGTTCTGTATCTTGATGGTTTGAGAGTTGCAGTCTGTTGAGCTGAATCAATTACAAATGAAGGGTCATTCAAAGACAGCAAAACATTTAAACCGTAATTTCTCATTTTGCAACAATGAGTCAAATAGCACTGTACAATCTCATCTTCTGCACGTTTTTGTTCAATGTCTATAGTTTTTAGCACTGGTGGTGTTAGCTATGAACACACAAACCCAATACCCATGTTACATATTTATTCTATTTCAAGGTCAAGATTTCCTGAGAGGATAGAGATATACAAATAACTTAGATTTGATATGGCTGGGTATTCAAGCAGCAGTGCTATTGTAAGTGATAACAAAAGACAAAATGCAAGTCTGATACTTCAGGCCGGAATATGTTGTTTTTCAAATCTTTTGTAATAATATGAAGGAAGAGAATCAGCTTTACAAAATGATTCAAATAGGCTTTGCAATAAAAGAAAACACGCTAATGTTCCTACAATGTTAAATACTATTTATTGATACACATCAGTGTCCAGAGGTCATTGCTTTCTTGTCAGAGAAAAATCTGAAGCACTGTTTTTTGTGTTTAATTATATGATCCTTACATTTCAGTAAACAAATCCTGACCTCACTTAGGGCTCTTCCTGTAAAAATGGCTGTTTGGGGTTACCGCTGCCATTTTTTGTCATTACTTGTGTGTGTATGCATTGTCATCTCTAGTTTGGATTGTAAAACTCCAAGTCTGGTAATGAACATTCGTGTGCACATATACTTCTGATTTCTTTGTCTTCTACTAAGTTTAGAATTTCATAGTCAAGCTAAGATAATCCATATGAGAAAGACATTGTCCTATATAATTTTCTTTGGTTCTACCACATTATCATCAGCTTTGTGTGAAATCATTAAATAAGATTACCAATTTTAAAGGATTTTTTCCAAAATTTCCTCCATTTAGGGCTGCATTATGCCTGAACTAAAGCCCTTTGTAGGGGAGGGGATCACAACACATTCATGCAGCGCTCATGAAGCTGTGGTGGATGCCATTATATTGGCCTCACATTGTACCCAAGTGTGCTGGGAAAAGCAGTCATGAGTGGAATTTTATTCAGGTTCATGTTCAAAATGCAGCACAGGGCACTGGAAATAAAGGCTCCCAAAACCTTATAGCTCAATTCCTACCCAGTTCAGTGAGGAAGGATAAAAAAGGAGACAATTTTTCTCTCAATATTTTCTCTTTTCCGTCACCTGTGTTTCCAAGAAATGCATTTTTTAGAAGTTCAAAGGCAAGCATTAGGCCAGACAGTCTGTGCAGTATTTGGCAGCCTGTATTGGTGCCTAGCTGCCTACTGGTTAAACCATGACACTGGTGAGATCCCTTCAGTGACTCCCAAAAAAAAGGTCTAAATGAAGATACTGACTAAAGACAATAAACACAAGTGTCTTACACAGCATAATGCTTAATTCAGTGTCAAAGATTCAGCACTGAGTCAGGGACGGGAGCTTGGCTTTAGTCGATTGACGGTGTCATGTCATATCCATTGATCTTCAGTGGTGCGTTGCTTTTCCGATTCCTACAGACACAAAATACAGGAATGAACAAAATTACCTCTAGAGTCCTCCAAATAGGAAAGAGACCTAGTCACCATACCTTGTTTTCCTCCAATCAGGATGAACTCCAGCTCCAATAGACCTATTCTCTTATTTCAGCAAGCTGCCAGTAAAGAGCAGATCTGCAGTGGAAGCATTAACATCTATTCTCGCAACGACTGACGAAGGAGGCTTGCTGCCTTTGCAACTTTTCAATAGGTGTTGTGTGTCCTTGGCATTTGCCAGTCTCTGGCAAATCTTTCCCTTTGCTATTAGCATGAAGCACTGTTGACATGGCCATACCCTTGCTTCCATCCTCCAGCTGCCTCCAGGTCTAGGAATCTTGCATGGGGAGTAACAAAGGGAATTTGAAAGAGGTGGAAGAAATATGAAATGTTATTTGGAGAATGATCCCTGGCTCATGCATGAACGAATCCCAAATCATACTTACATAATAAATCTTAGCAGGGAATCAGAATGGGTTCAAGGTTACCATCTCTGAAAAACTGAATTGTATTTTCCAATAGCATACCTGTATTGCAGTTCTTGCTAACTTACATATTCAAAGAAAGAAACAACTACTGCCAGCTCTCTCTGACAGAGAATAGGTATTCAAGCACAGAAGTGTCTCCTCTTGGGAGTTTTTGTGTTCCCAGGGTGAAAATTCAGGGTCATCTTGAGAGATCAGTATGAACAACCTACGAGTTGCAAGATCCTTTCCTTTTCCTTAGGAGAAATTCAAGAAAAACTAGTCAGAATATCAGAAATTTTTTCTTTATGTTTGAAAATGTTCATTCATCAAAATGAGCACTCTTCATAAAGACATTTTGTCTTCAGCCAGCTTTTGGCAGAAGCATTTCTCAGCCCTCTGTTCTCCCAAGAGCAGGTCTTGTTAAAGAGACATGGTGCTTGAAACCAACTGCTTAGTTGTCTCTTTTTTTGCCCAAAAGAAAGTCTGGTTTGGAAGAGGTAATCTTTCTGTCAGAGATTTCATGGGGTGCTCTGCCCCACAGTCACCATCTCCTGTGTGGAGCGTCAAGAGGCTGAGGACTTCTGCCGTGTGAGGAAGAGCACATGAGAGACTGGGCACATGTTGTTGCATGCAAGGCAGAGACGTACATGCCCTGAAATACCAGGCATCTCCTCACATTTGGTTTGTTACTTCTGTGCTTTTTTCTCGCCACGTAGTACCTCGGCATCCTTGGAGGCAGCTGCTCAGAGACCTTTTCCTGAGTGTCACTGCTGCCACCCAACACCGACATCAAGTTGTGTTGAAGTTAAACTGAGCTGTGGACTGACAACCTCTATGTTCCCTGTCCTTATCACATCCAGCAAACTGCTCAGTCCCTGCTATTTGGTCCAGTTCAAGGCACAGCTAACTTTACATCTGCTCCTCAACCTGGCCTCACATTTTGAAACCCGCCTGTGTTATTCATAATAATGACAATGCAAGAAATATCATGTTTTCCTCACTGAAAACTCAAAGTTAAAAGCCATCACAGCTGCTGCAGAGGCTTCACCAAAAGCCATATCAGCAGTTTCTGTTTTAAAAACATTTTTTTTTTTTTTACCCAGTCACAGTGATGCAGCTGCAATTTTCGGCAGAGCCTTCTCTGTGGCTCATTTGCTGTTTTCTCTCACTTTCCATTAAAAAACATTTAGGGCTTTCAACACCTCAAGACTTAGTTTTTGAAACTCTGAAACTGAAGGTTAAATATATCACAGCATCTGGCAAAGCTCTGTCTGTGCCAAGGTCAAGTATGTTGCATTTTTAGATGGAGGAAAGTCTTTGTTCTCCTACTGCATTCTCAATGCCAGTTGAAATTACTGAAAGTTACCTGAAACTTGTTATATCAGTCACACACCGTGAGTACCTCAGGGCTGATGGCTGCTACCTGATGAAGTTGAATTGGTCTCCAAAGGCAATAACAGTGGTTCCAGACCTTCATGTCATGACCTCACGTTCTTGAAGGCAACCAGGACCCGGTTGGTTAAATAAAAAGGTATGAGCAGTAGGTTTCCCAAATGCCACTGCCAGATGGTGTTCCATGGGAGGAAAAGACTTGCTGGAGTTTTTGCAGCTTCCTCAAAAAACACTTCCCCAGAGTGCTTTCCCCCATTTAGAGATTCACCTCCACTACACCCAGGAGCCACCTGATCCAATTCCTCTTGTCCTCATGCCTAAAGGCCCATGTTCCTTTAGAAACAGAAACAATTGTGCAAGAGATGCTCAAGATGCGGGGAAAGAAGAGTGGGCTCTCACCGTGGTAAGAGTGTTTTCTGTGATGATTTACGTCCTTCTTTGACAGCTTGGCCTGGGCCAGGCTGGGTGACCAGGCTGGTTCCTCCTGGGCTTTACAAGGGGAGCTCACAGCAGAACAGGGAAGGTTGTTTCCATGCCCCAAGAACTGTGGCAGTCCCAGAGCAAGACATTGGGAAAACCTTGTGGAAGAGGAAAGAGAATCTCCACTTAGGACTTCTAGTGATGTGACAGGAGAAAGGAAGGGAACATCTCATAAGTTTAAAGATTTTGTTCTCCGTTTTTTAATTTATTTTTTGTGCTGTTTTCTTGGTTGTTGCCTTCTGTGAGTGCTGTTCCCATGCATCTCAGAAACAAATGGATGGGTGAAAAGGATATTCTTCTCCAGCTGCCCTTGATAACAAGGCAGAGATGAGTACTCTCTAAGATAAAAAAGAAAAAAGATGCAAAGACTGATCATCTAACACCTCTGCTTGACATCTAGCTTCTGTGCCCATATACGAGAAAAGATACAGCCCCTTTCCTGCTCGTTTCAGTCTGTGTCTATGCTAGTGGAAGTGAAAGTAATTTTGTGGTTTTTCTGAAATTCAGTGCATGTAATTTAACAACAAAAAATTGAAACAAAAATGTAATGAAAAAATCACCGATAGAGAGAACACATCAGTGACACTACCCTATCTCTTCATCATTACAGCAGGTATCTGAAACAGTGACAAAAAGTGGTCTGAACAAAGAAAAATGAAAAGGATTGAAAGGCGGTTGGTGCAGTTTCCTCTCTCTCGTGGCCCCATTTAATTTCTGTTACGCTGGACAGATACAGTAATTTGTCTGAGGGCATGTCTGACAAAATTCTTACTGTGAGGGCTTTCCCGGAGCAGAATCTCATCTTATATAAGATTTTGAGAATATAGAAACTCCAGTGCTAAGTCAGATCAAAGGTCCATCTAGCCAATATCCTATAATGGTCAACAGTAGATACATGAAGGAGATCGGGTGGGTAGAAAAAACCCATGTAGTGATGCGTCTCCAAAATAACCTTCCAATCTCCAGTGACTTGTGGCTCAGAAGTCTCCTGAGCTAGATAGGGTGTTTAGTATTTTATGAGTTTTTGATAGATGAACTTTTCAAGTCTTTTCCTGAATTCATGCACAGTTTTAGTACACACTTCTGACAAAATGTTCTTTGGCTTAATGACACTGTGTGGAGAACCACCTCCCTTTTTTTTGTTTATAATATCATACCTGCCAATGCCATGGGATGCTCCCTTGCTCTTGTACTGGGAGAGGAATAACCATCACTTTCTATTTGTCCTCTCCTTGGCACTCAGGACTTAATACACCTCCAGTATATCGTCCCTCTGTTGTTTCTTTTCAGGCTGAAGATAACTCCCCTCGTAGGGAATAAAAAATCATACCTGTGCTGACCTTCTCTGTGTCCTTTTTGAGAAGGACAACCAGAACTGTACATAGTGTTCAGGATACAGATTATTTTATACGCTCTCCTGTTTGTTGTCTTTTCCTTTCCTTGGCATTTTTAACATTGTTTCCATTACTAGGCATTGAGATGGCATTTTCCTTTCATAACCATCTGTTTTAAACTTTCATTCCTGAGTAGTCATCTCTGAGCCCATAATATTATATGTGAAATTATGATAGGATTGTTTAATGTGCATCACTTAATGTTCATCTACACTTTTTCCATTTCTGTTTAGAACCCAGCCACGCCACCTTGCAAGATCCTCCTTAGCTGTTCTGCCAACCTACTGCTTATACCTGACGTATCCAATAACTGTTATTTTAAAGAGTAAAACATGTATTTAATTAATATGTAGGCTTAAGAACATATTCAAATTAAATATACAGGAGAGTTATAACTGCCTGATCTAGTTTGTATATTCAGTAATGCCAGGCTACCTGCATATTGCAAATCTGTGAGAGGGGATGAGAAAAGAACCTTTCCCTGGAAACGGCTGGTGACGTGATGATGGGTGAGGGATGCATCCAGGGCATGAGCTGGAGCACTCTCATGTAAATAAATCGTGCTCTCTTCCTTCACTATAAATAAGCTACTTCTTTTGGCTGTTGCTGCAGTAGCAACATATGCAACATTGCATGTGCAGCTCAGAGGTGTCCCAGCAGATGTGGCTGACACTTGAAGTCAGAAAAAATCTGAAATCAAATGCCTCATTCTTTAGATTGAATAATAGTCCTTTTTTTTATTATTCTCTTGAAAAATACTGTTTGGAATGAGCAACTGGTGATTAGGAGAAGGACGGAGAGCAATGACACTACTCTCAGTCTGTGGACTTTGACCCACTAGTTTTTCTCCTCTGCCAGGCTCTGAGCTCTACACGGGGCACAAGCACACCACAGAGGGAGTACACAAGGAATGCCCTTACCCAACTTCCCTTGATCCCTGTGTTACTATAGTAGCGTGAATCCAAAGGAGAAAACGATCCCATCATTTTCCTTGTTCTGAACCTGAAGTCCCACATGCACCATGAAGTGGGCTTTAATCCGCAGCATTTCCAAAACAGAGTACGAGAAGGAAACATGGAGGTTGATTAAAAATTGTAAGGATGCAACCTAAACTTCATCCAAGACACCTTGTAGAAGCATAAACTTTTCCCCTCTGGCTTCATAGGAAGGATTTAACTGCCAGGACGCAAAGGAAACAGAAGCTAATTATCAAATGAACATTGTCTTAATATGTTAATGAAGCGGTTTTGCTAATAGCGAGAGACCTGAATTTTAATACATTTTAAGAGCTCCTTGATTACGTGTTTGTTAGTTGTTATGATCATTTTAAATTATCTGTGCATGGCTTTATAATGGGTTAAAAACTGTATTAAGCACTGTATTCTAAACAGGCCTTGATGAGGCAGGTGAATAGTGCAAACATTGTCGCTAGGAAATTCACTTCAAAAGAAATGTAAACTAGTTAACCTAAAACGTGTCATCAAACCCAACAGTCACACTTAGCAATGTAAGTAATTTTTTATGTCAGCTACTTCTTCAGAAATGCTTTTTCACATGCAAAGGGTATTCCAGAAACCCTGTAGCTATTATATCAGAGTGCTTCTGTATGCAGTATAAAAGGACTGAGACCATATTTTGCTGGAATTAGAGGAGCGAGTGAAGTAGTTCCAAATATACTGAGTTAATCAATCTTGTCCTTGGTAATTACAACCAAACCCTGGGGGCTTTTATTCATTTGCCCACACATATTTATTTTGTTCTTCCTCATGCAAAGAATCTCTATATTTGCCTTTAAGCATGTCTGGGACCAGTGTAAATAAAAAATACTTTCTGCAATGACACCAGCATAAAAATGTGCACACCTAGATAGAACTCTGTTGTTAGAAGCCTTCTTTACCTTCTTTTCCATCAATTTAACTTCAAATCAAATCCTGGATCATTATCCTTCCTTCTCCAGCTTGTTTTTCAGCTGGCTAGAAAAGCTCCTGTGGAGCTGTTAACTGAATGGGGTCTGCTGCTTAAAAAAGTCATGGCTGTTACGAGTCCTCTGGCTACACTTTCCGCAATTTCCTGAAACAGCCAAACAGAGGTCTCATCTCCAGAAGAAAGCCTTCAGACCTTGAAAACCCACTGTCATCCAAAACACTGACAAAAAGACATCATGGAATCCGTGTGAATCGAGAAGTTGTAACTACTGGCAGGACGAGGGTATTTTTTAGGGGCTGCCTACAATGCTTGTGTCCATTTGGATTTTTTCCCCTCCATTGTTCTGCTTATCGAACTTGATTTCCTTCCGTGAAAGGGTAACCCACCTAGCTGATCTAGGAAAGTCGGTAGATGTAATATTTTTGGATTTCGGTAAATCTTTTGATACTGTCTCTCACAGGATCCTTCTGGACAAAATGTCCAGCTCACAGCTGGATAAACACAGCATGCAATGGGTGAGCAACTGGCTCGTGGGTCGGGCACAAAGGGTTGTAGTGAATGGGGTGACATCAGACTGGGGACCTGTCACCAGTGGGGTTCCACAGGGCTCCATCCTTGGCCCTGTGCTCTTCAACAGCTTCATAACTGACTTGGACTCAGGACTGGAAGGAATACTATGTTTGCCAACAACACTAAATTGGGAGGAGCTGTTGACTTCCTCAAGGGCCAAGAGACCCTACAGAGAGACCTCAACAAATTAGAGGGCTGGGCAATCACCAACCAAAGGAAGTTTAACAAGGGCAAGTGCTGGTTTCCGCACTTGGGATGGGGCAACCCTGATTGTTGCTATAGACTGGGGAATGAGAGACTGGAGAACAGCACTGCAGAAAGGGACTTGGGAGTCCTGGCTGATGGAAAGTTGAATCTGAGCCAGCAGTGCCCTGGCAGCCAGGAGGGCCAACTGTGTCCTGGGGAGCATCAGGCACAGCATCGCCAGCCAGGCAAGGGAGGAGATGGTCCCGCACTGGGACGGCCTCACCTCGAGTGCTGGGGGCAGTTTTGAGTGCCACAATATAGGAAAGATATTAAGCTGCTAGAGAACATCTAAAGAAGGGCAACAAGGATGTTGAAGGGTCTGGAGGGGAAGCCGAGGAGTGGCTGAGGTCACTTGGTTTGTTCAGCCTGGAGAAGAGGAGATTGAAGGGAGACCTCATTGCTGTCTTCAACATTCTCACGAGGTCAGGAAGCTGAGTCAGGGGAGGTTTAGGCTGGGTATCAGGAAAAGGTTTTTCACCCAGAGGGCGGTTGAGCACTGGGCTCCCCAGGAAAGTGGTCTCAGCGCCAAGCCTGTCTGAGTTCAAGAAGCATTTGGACAACACTCTTTGACACATGCTGTGATTCTTGGAGTGTGTTGTGCAGAGACAGGAATTAGACTCAATGATCTTGATGGGTCCCTTCCAACTCAGCATATTCTATGATTCTACAATTCTTAAATGAAATTTTAGCTGAGCTGTGTGTGCCAAAGTTGTGTGTACCAAATGTACTCTGTTGGGGTGTGTGTGTGTGTGTATTCTCCCTGCTCAGACGATTAAGGACATCAAACCTTGGTTAACCAGAAAGTGAAGCTCTGGATGGAAAGTGAATGGGGGCCTGAAACCAATGGGAGCTGTGTTTATATTAGACAAACAGTCGCTACGTGATTAAACTCGCTCTTCATTGTTACCATTAATGTCAAACATGATGCTCATTCTTGGAAAACAAAGATGTTTGGTGATCCTCATATACTATGTAATATAAAGCAATGCCTACAGGACACAGACTTCCTCATTTTGATAAAGACACACATCCCCCCCTCGTTCAGACAACAAAAGGAGCCTGGAGGACTGGGCGATTGTAGTTATTTGATGAATATTTGGACTACCTTAGAGCACCAAATCCTGGAAGTGCCTGATTAATTAGCCACTGCTCCCTGCCTCCCATGTGCTTGGATACCTCTGGATTGAGCCTTTGGATCAATGGTAGAGACAGGCAAAATCTTAAGGCTAGCACAGGGAAAAGAGATCATCCAAAATTGCAGCCATGAAACCCTTCTTAGGAAACCACCTGAGAGGATGCTTAAGTACGGCACACTTGGCTTTGACAATTTGCAAAATTAAATATAAGTATTTTATGAGCTGAAGAAATTAATATAGGATTATATTGCCAATATTATCATATTGGTTTTCTCATATAATTTGGAAACTCTAAGTATCTCCCTGTTTCTTGTACTTTTGTGGGAATTTGCCAGAGGAAGGAGGAAATGTAATCCTACTGAACGTAACTAGCCTTTGGAAAATCCTAATTGCTTAGCGCCGTTTAATTTATTTTTAGGTCATACTGCCCTCTAGGGGATTAGGCAGATAGCGAGTGAGTTTTGCATAATGCAAACATTGCTTTAATTCACAGGAAAAAAACATCTCTTTCTTTGTACTGCAGTAAAACATAATAATCCAGGTGTAATTTGAATTCCTTTTCTTGGGAGTATCTTTAAAAATTAACATTGAATCTCTGCCTTCTGGTGGTTGTGTTGACCTTCCATGAATAGGATATTCAACTTTTTACATTAGGAACTGCAGGTAAATCAGGGAAACTTTCCCCTTGACTTCAGGTGGTGCTACATGCAAATTATGAGAAAACTAGCATACTTAAATGTCCTGAACAGATATATTTGTACATCAAACATAAACTCTCATTCAATGTTTTTAGAAATAAAAAAGCTGTGCCTATTTAAAATAGAGCGCACAGTAGCAAACTCGCCATATTAACAGTTTTGACTGCTTTTAGATGGAAAATAAAAGTAAAAAGAAGGAAAGTAAAGTTTTGGAAAAGCAAAAGAAAATTATTAACAAGGTTGGAAGTTAGGTGGGCTTGGAAACCCACAGGTTTTTCAGTGATGTCAACACTTGATAGGCAAGGAGAGGAGCCTTCTGCAAAAGGATGAAAGGCCAGACATATAGGTGCCTAATTATCTCCATAATGCAGAATCTTGTCCCCTTCATTGTTCCTTGCTGATGTTCCTCCCTGCTGATTCCTGCCACTGACTTATCTTCACTCGATTTTAATTCTGAAATAGCTGCATAATCTTGGCTGGCCAGATTGAGTTAAGTACTAAGACTCAGAGCTGGAGTCGCCTCACCAGGTCATCCTTGCATTTTTTGCTTTGATAGCTGGAGCCATATCTACTTTTCTGCTTGGATTTTTTGTTTTGAAGAAGCCAGGTCATGTAGCAGCAGAGTTTTGGGGTTTTTTCGAAAGAGGATCTTGGTGCAGCAGCTCACAAATCACTGATCTGCAATGCTTTGAGAATGAATCCTTTGTCTAGGTTTTCACTTGGCTGTAGGAGGTTTGGCTGTTGCTGCCCTCATCCTGCTTGCCAGTATTTAAAGGCAGATATTGTGGGCAATTCTCATTTAATCCTGATTAATTTTAATTTTAATTTCACTGTGAAGCGAGTGGCCCATCTCCTAAAATTACAAAAAAAATCAGTTTGTCCTGGCCTCTTCTCAGCATCTGTCAGTTTCAAATGATTAGGCTTCTCATTTCAATCTTAACATCCTTAATACTATTCCATGCTAATGGTTCATGAGAGATTCATTTACCCATCCTCTAGCTTTACTCAGCCATGCTCCTGCCTCCATAGACTTCAAATAAGTTTGTATCCACTTCATAAAATCTGTTCTCATACCTGAAAGGAGAAACTGCTGACACTTCCTAGGCAAAATCTCTCTCTCATGCTTCCTTGCATGGCCATAGGAGTGGGGATTCCTCCATGAAGCATTTCTTTATTTGGTCAGGACAACCCTATCATTTATTCAGACTTGTACAACCTGTGTTGTAGTCCATGATGTGCTGATGGTTTTTGCCTCCACTTCTAGTGGCCCAGCTGTGTTATGCTATGCTCGGTAGCTCTACAATAACTAGATTTTCTTAGGCTTTTCTGATTCTCACCTCATCATATCAAAACCTCAGAACTATGTATAGCCTCATATTAAATTTTTGGTTTAGGAGTAGGGATATCTTTATTAGCTTGTGCTTCCTTGGTCCTCTTACAAATACTGGCAACCACTGACAGGAACATCTGATGGTACTTGTTCTGAGGTGGTGCAGAGGCTTGATGACTTGTCTACCTGCTGATGTGCCAGAACCTTGTCTTAGGGTCACAAACTAGAGAAATGTTTGGTCTGGGTGGTTTGAGCAATATCCTGTGTCCTATGCTAGGCTAGAAATTCATTTCAGTGCTCTGTTAATTCTCTGGTTTGTTCTGGGTTTGTGTAGGTGCTCCATTTACTTGTTCCAGCAGGGGTAGGATAAGCTCTTTTCTGTGCTGACCTGACTCCAGCAAGGCAAACAGAAGTGTCCTCACACATTACTCATGCCCACAGGAAGAGACTTCACAGAATCACAGAACAGTCAGGGTTAGAAAAGACCTCTGGAGATCAGCTAGTCCAACCTCCCTACAAAAGCAGGGTCACCTATAGCAGGTTACACAGGAACATGTCCAGGTGGGTTTTGAATGTCTCCAGAGAGGGAGACTCCATGACCTTCCAGTGCTCTACCACCTTCAATGTAAAGAAGTTCTTCCTTATGTTGAGGAGGAACTTCTTGTGGTTCAGTTTATGGCCATTACTCCCCATCCTGTTGCTGGGCACAAGAAAAGAATCTGGCACCATTGTCTTGGCACCTGCCTCTGAGATATTTATAAGCATTGATGAGATCCCCCCTCAGTCTTCTCTGGACTAAACAGGCCCAGCTCCTGCAGTCTTTCCTCATAAGAGAGAAGCTACAGACCCCTCATCATCTCTGTGGCCTCTGCTGGACCCTTTCCAGTAACTCCTTGTCTTTCTTGAACTGTGAAGACCAGTGTTGAATCTAATACCCCAGAGGTGGCCTTACCAGGGACGTGTGAATCTAAGCATACAAGTGACCAGGGCAACCTCCAAACCACAGCTTGGAAATGCAGAGAGTAGATTTATTTCATTACATCCCTAACAACCCTGAGTGGCAAAGACACCCGGGGACACAGGCTCTGTTGGGCTTAGGGTACCCTGGTGAAATGAGACACACAGGGACACAGGCTCTGTTAGGCTTGGGTCACCCTAGTGAAATGAGACACAGGGACACAGGCTCTAGGTTTGGGTCACCCTAGTGAAATGAGACACAGGGACACAGGCTCTGTTAAGCTTGGGTCACCCTAGTGAAATGAGACACACAGGGACACAGGCTCTGTTAGGCTTGGGTCACCCTAGTGGGCAGTGGCAGGAGGGGCACTGCCTGCTCCTATATATCAAAGGGCTTTGCCATGTGCAGTTTATCACAAGGCTGTGCTTTCATGGTCTCTCTCTCTCCCAGCAGGAGGCTCAAACCTGGCTGTGATAGTTCCTCTGCACAGGAATTCTACTTCTCAAAACAGGCAGAGGATGAACACACTAGGCATAATAAATGGAGTTATCCCACACCAGCATTTTTAGCATTTCCAGCTGCAAGGTCGCTTTGCACAAAAGTATTCCCTCCTCTTTGTCAAATCTTCTGGTTTTAACCCTTTCCTCCCAACAAGGGCTGAGTAGAGAGGGAGGACCACCTCCAACAACCTGGCCACACTCTTCTTCATGCACCCCAGGATACCGTTGGCCCTCCTGGCCACAAGGGCACACTGCTGGCTCATGGTTAACTTGTCATCCACCAAATTTCCCTTTCTGTTATTAGTTTCTATTATTTCTGTGTAGCTATAGCCATTGCTTTCATGCTCACGCTTTTCTCAGTGTACAGTTTCCATACTTGGGGAATATGTTTCTTCTCACCTCTCTACAGATTATCAGCACTTTGCTGTTCTCCCTGGGATTATAGACTGAAAAATGCCACATTTTGGTCGGAATTGCATTGTATGACTGCACAGTTCAACCCCTGCTAAAATGGCTGTCTTTTCCCTAGGTTGTGGGACCTTGCAGATCTGGAGGTGCTGACACAAGTGCTCTCACAGGAAATATGTGTGTCCTCCATCCTTGGCTGTGCCAGTCCCTGCACAATGGAAAGGGCCAAGGTTTGCTTCTGCAGTTATTCGTTGAAGTTTAACATCTCTAGAGATGCTCTCAGGTTGTCTGTTTTTTCTGTCAACTAATCGTGCCTTTTCATTCCCATGGATCCCACAAGCAGATCTGTTCCCACTGTGGTTTTCAGCCTGTGTGATGTAAGGATGTAGCTGCACTGGCTCCTTGGGGAGAGGTTTGCTTTTTGAAATTGTGTTTATTCTCAGCTAGTGGTCAAGACATGGGCAACCAGACTTGGGCTACACTTCTCTTCCCTCATATACCTGTCCCTCGGTTTCCACATAGGCAGCCTCTTGGCAAGGAGTGATTGTGCTTGGGGATCCCTATTCTGTAAGGAAATCCAAAATAACAACAAAAACTCTGTTCTAGTTCAGAAGGAGAGTTAAACAAGTAGAAATGCCCTGGGGAGAAAAAAAGAAAGAAAATTATGGGAATCCCACAACTGCAGTTTGAAACAAAAAAGCAATGCTTCTGCACTGGCATCTTAAAAACAATGAGGCTGAGCAGGTGTCGGAGCTTTTCATCCTCTGTGCTGCTGAGCACAGTCTGCCGCCCCCAGGCAGGAAGAAGGCATGAAGGATAAAAACTGAACTTCAGCATTCACATAACCATAAGAACCTGTGTGGCTTAAAAAAACTCCTTTAAACGTAACTTAAGACACATTTTACATAATATATTTTCTTAGATCTTGCATGCCTGCATGAAGAACTTCTTGACTCTGTAAGTGATTCTCTGATGAAAACAAACAAGGACTGATGGTGACTAAAGTGCTCCTCAACACAAGAGCAGCACTGCAGCCAGATTCTGCCACAACCATTCTTGCCTTAAGTAGTGACTTAGTCTACAAGTAGGATTTTTAGTCTCAGCCTGAGCACTGCTGGTGAAAGGTGCTACTCAGCCTGAAAAAAGAACCTGATTTACAAGAAGAAATACAAGCCAAAACAACAGCTTCTCCAATCACAATGGTTGAGTGGGAAGGTTAAGATTTAAGATGCGATGCTTGAGTTAGAATTTACCTTGGAAAGTGGGGTTAGATCCTCTTTTCTGCAGTTTTCCTCAAAGCCGTCTGCTCGCCTGCTCTGAGGATTTAGTCTGTGAAACTGGACTCAGAGCCACAGTGTTCAGCCCAGACCTATCAGCAGTACTGCTCTTGCATTGATTTACACTGACAAGAATAAAATCAGAAAGCAATTAATCGTGTTGCCCAGCCTCCTATATTTCACCAGTCATTCCATATCACTCTGCCTTGAGCCTTGGGTGTGATTTAAACGTGTGTTGCACAAGGGCCTCCAGTATCCATTAAAGGAGTCCTTACCTTGACTAATTACTTGCACATTTCCCATGGCACGCGCTTCTTCAAGATTGGGTTTGTCTGGCTTTCAGCCTCCCTTTTTGTTCTGCCTTTCTGCCTAGACTGAAGGGGGTTTCCTCTAGGAAGACTAGAGCACAGCTGATCCTGTGGATCAGCCCTGTTACTGCAGAGGGCTCCGGAATAAAATCCCATATGTCTCATCACATAATTATTAGTATAATAACCCTATGTGTTTCTGGGAAGACATCTTTATGCTACAATGAAATGGTGTTTCAGTCTTGTTTTTGTTAAACCCAGCAGAGATAATTTTTCAAGCATTTTAGCTTTTTATTTTGATCTTTCTTGGATTAGTTTGTGGCTCTTGTTTGCATGTTCTCCTGCAATGTGTTTTGATGATATGGATACAGCCAGTAGACAGTGATCTAGCACTGCTCTCATCAGAAACAGAGGTGGAGCGAAATCACTTCCTTCCTCTGGCTTTCCAACTTGTTCTTCAAAATCCAAGGATTACGCTAGCCTTCTTCACCCTATACTTGTATGTCAGTTTCCACTGAACTGATTTACTGGATCTCTTTCAGACTCTGCTTCCCAGCTATCTTTTCCCTATGCCTTTTGTAGGACCAGTATTTTCCAGTCCTTGATGTACTGCTTTGCTGTGGCAGTATGGAAATGCATTTTTAAAGGCCCATTTCTCAAAGGAACATGGGCTTCATTTTATGGTTGCCCTTTTTACTCACATTCCCCCCTATACTTTGGGTGCCAGGGATGGGAAGGGAAATGGATGGCCCTTCAACAAACTGATGGATTAGCTCAGCCGTCTTGCCATTGAATCTTTGAATCATAGAATGGTTTGGGCTGGAAAGGACCTTAAAGGTCATCTAGTTCCAACCTCCCTGCCATGGACACGAACATCTTCCACCAGACTGGGTTGCTTGGGGCCCCATCCAACCTGGTCTTGAGCATTTCCAGGGTTGAGGCATCCACAGCTTCTCTGGGCAACCAGTTCCAGTGTCTCGCCATGTTACTGACAGGAGACAGAAAAGATCTTCTGTCATGTGTGTGTGTTTTAACTTGGGAAAAATAATGTGAAGAGCTGGAAAAATACAAAATATTGTGTGATTGCCTTCTTAAGGAATTCCAGACATGTTTTGCACTAAGGCAGAGAAATTCAGTATGATCAGTTGCTTAAAGACAATATTATAGTAAATAAGCCCAAGTGGCTACCTAAATTCTGGAATGTCCTGGCATTTGAAGGGTGAACTTTGCAAATAAAAAGACACCTAAATATATTTGTGTATGTAACTGTTGTTATTTATTTCTCCTAGGAAATAGCCTCTGGATAATCATGAGGCAAATCATGAGGTTTTCATTAAAGTTAAGCAAGTGATTAAGTGTTTCCCTGAACAAGACAGGCCTTAACTATCACTCTGAGACTACAGGTTGATGCAGGAGCTTTTAGACTGTGTACTTAGGCTTCCAAGTACATCCCTGACAGTGTCGAGTGATAGATTTCTGAAATGTGTAGTGTCCAGCAACACTTCATCCTCAATGCATTTACTTGCTTACTGTACTATTTTTTCCTCTCTTTTGGCCCGTGCAGGAGGTTCTGACAGTTTATTGCCATACATTTAGACAGCTCCCACTGCAATGTGGAGGCGTTCTCGTGCTGGCAGGCTTAGAAGCTATTCTGCTAAATACTGGTTCCATATCTACATAGTAAACAAAAAAAACCAACAAAAAAAAAGGAAAGTATTCCAATACATATAAGGCTTAAGAGAACCTGAAGTAAGACGGACTTACTTCTTTTCATTATTTTTTCAATCGCTTTTGTTTCTGATAGCAAAAGTTATTTTCATTGAAGTTAAGATCTGCTATTCTTTAATCCCCAGGAAAATGATTACTATCATTTAAGAAAATTATATTCTTCCTAATTAAGCTGTTTTCAGACAATTAAATTGCTTCCTGATTTTCATAATTGTCTCTTTGCTAAGATCTACCTCTTTCCTGATTAGCAAGGTGGAAAAAACCCTTTGCTTTTACTCTGTACAATATTTAGCAGTTAAGAAAGAAGTTTCAGCAAATATAATAAGTGAGACTCTTGCTCTGGCTTCACAAAGTCAGATCAAATAGCAAAGAAGGCGCCCAGAAGGGTGACCAGAAAAGCATGAGGAAACCTATTTTGGATAGTCCTGTGATCTAGCAATCACGGGAGGCACCATACCCTGACAGGCCAGGGTGAATCTCTCCATCGCCTGCAGCTTTCATGAGGCAAAGATCGGCTTCCCAACCAGCCCTGGTTAGTCAGCTGTGGATGTGCTCTCCAGACTGCCCTTCTCTGCAGAGCAGCAGAGGAGCAGGTCGAGAGGATGTGTTTGAAGAATGCTGGTACCATGGCACTGCCTCACAGAGCACACAAAAATCACCCACTCAGTGGCTGCATTTCTTATGCTGCTTCAGCCATTTCACCTGCACGTTGTCTGTCCCTGCAGTGGTCACATCTGAGACTCCAGATCTCTCAAGAGCTGTACATGGCTACCCCATGCCAACACACTCTTGCTTTCTCCATTTCTGTGTGCATGTTCTCTTCTTTCTCTCTTTCATTTACTTTTTCTCTCATTTCCTTCTTTTTTTTTTACAGCAAGGCATTAGCTATTAATGTAAGAAGTCTGACACTTGTTATAATGTGCAAGTAGGTGTTAATGAGGCTTGGGGAACACCATGTGCCTTTTGGCCTGTGAAAGGTGCACAGTGAAAGTCCTGTGACTCTTTCCACATTGGTGGCATGGCTGCCTGCAACCTCATGGATGCTGTTCCAATCAATCCAGAGGGTCAATACCCTTAAGCTGGGTTTTGAAGGGAAATATATGGATGGGTAGTCACTGTCAAAATCTCTGTTGCTAATTTGATGTGCAGACACTGTCAAAGGGCTGTTCTGAGAAATAAAGACAGCACATTAGTCAGAGGCTATGGACTAGAGCTGCGTAAATTTGAAGGTGAGAAAATGTATGATATGTATACATCAGTGTCAGATGATTAAATTAATCAGGTCAAACCCTCAGCTGGGTGAGGATGAATGGATGGGTGGATGGATGGGTGGATGGATGGATGGGTGGATGGATGGATGGATGGATGGATGGATGGATGGATGGATGATGTTCCTGCTGCAACGGTGATGAGCAACATCTGAATAGCTGATTCATGATGCTTTTATAGGTAGAGCTAAGGCTGAAGGGACCTTTCTGCCACAGCTAACCACATGAGGGGCAGATTATTCTATAGCAGGCCTTTGACAATGTAGAATTCATTAACTCATGATTTTCACAGGTCTGCCACTGTAATGTTTTCAGTGTCCCAGTCCTTGAGGTCAAATGATGAAGTGACAACACATGCAAACACATGCCATTTTAGTTCTCACTGAGCTTAAAGATCTCTTCTGAAAAGACAAAATAGATCAAACAACACCTAAAATGTAACAAAATTGTTCTTCGAAGAGAAACTGGGAGGCAGTTATCCCTTTTTCTTTAAATCTCATGATTCTTTACATTTGCCTCATGATTTTTGAGATCTGACTCATTGATTTTTAACACTTGTGTAGCATGGTCTTGAACATGTGGCATAAACATAAACACAGTAGTGTAGCCAGAAACGTTCCTTCGTTAATGTGGTGGGTTGACCTTGGCTGGACGCCAGGTGGCCACCAGGCTGCTCTACCACCCCCCATCCCAGCTGGACAGGGGAGAGAAAATAAGACAGAAAACAGCTCAAAGGTTGAGATAAGGCAGTTTACTAAAGCAAAAGTTTGCATGCTCATACATAAAGAGAAAAAAAAATTATTCTCTATTTTCGATCAACAAGTGATATTCAGCCACCTCCTGAGAAACAGGGCTTCAGCACCTGTAGTGGTTGCTCCAGAAAGCAAACACTGTACGTAACAAATGCCCCTCCTCCCCCATTCCTCCTCCTTTCCTTTGCTTTTATATCTGAGCTGATACCATATGGTATGGAATTTCCCTTTGGTCAATTTGGATCAGCTGGCCTGGTTGTGCCCCCTCCCAGGATCTTGCCCACTCCCAGCCCCTTGGTTGAGGGGGAATGTTGAGACATCACTGATGCTGTGCCAGCCCTGCTCAGCAGTAGCCAAAACGCTGGTGTGTGATCAGCACCTTTCTAGCCACCAGTGCAAAGCACAGCACTGTGTGGGCTGCTGTTGGAAACATTAACTCCAGCTCAGCCAGACCCAATACCATTAGAGATATTCATGTGAGTGTTAGATATCTCTTACAGTCTCCTTCCTTTTACATTCCCAACCGAAAGAAAAGAGTCCTGAAAGCAAAAGGTTTTGCCTTCCTGATATGAGGAGCTGTTTGGTTGCAGTATCAAAGGTCATTGTTATTATTAGCTGCCTCTTTTGTCTTTCAAATTGTTCCATGAGAACTGATTTTATATGAGCTTCATTTCTCTGGTAATAATTTTATGAGAGGAAAAGTAGTGGCTGTCAAAGGGAGGTCCTGGCATAGCCAGCATTGAAAGAAATACAGATGGCAGAGCAATAGTTAAGGAGCAGTAGTCCTGGAGGACTAAGGGGCATAAAAATGAGAGAAAGGTGAAACCACTTAGTCCATAGGATTTTTGGAGAGTCAAACCTCTGCTTTCAGCCTCATTTTGGTTGTTCTCAGGAACGCTGACACTCATTTTCTTCAACTTTCTGCCTTTTTCACCGTGCACTTTAACAGCCTGTCTCAAAGGGTGTTAATGAAGTACAAGTAAGTTTTGTCCGTGGAAAAGAATCCTGCAAAAAATACCATGTGTGGGAAGCGATCCTTCCCAACACCTGCATGTCCCCTCCGAACCAAGGGCTGAGCTAGCTGGAGTATGTTATGAGTGATACACAGATGATCAGTAAGCTCTTTGCTTGGCATCCCTTTTTCATTATGCTGCCATTTTAGAGAAATGTTTTTATAGCCTCTGCTTGATTTTTCATCAGATCCCTTCCTCCCTGTGATTCCTCCCTTCCTGCTTCCTACAGAATGTGGCCAGCTGGTTACTGCTAAATTTAAACAAAGATGTGCTACTTGTAACTCTCTTTGCTTCATGCACACAATATTACTAGCCTAACTCATCTAGCAAGAAGTACTTCTATTTTGATGTGCACAGAAACTGTAAACCCAGATGAAGGTCAATGAAGGCTGTTGCATAGATAGATCATGCTGACAGGGAGTGCTCTAACTGGTTTTTTGCAGCAAAATGCTGAATCAATGGAATTGGGGGATTTGAGGGGTACATGTGAATTCTGTTCAATATGTGGAAGCTTGATGGGAACTTAAAATTGGGTGTCCGAGGAAAGTCCGCAGAGCAGCTCCAAGAGCAGCAGCAAAGTATGGCCCAGGTCTCCATCAGTGCTGTAACTCTGCCATGCCGATGCACAACAAAACACCCAGCATCTCCTGTGAGATGGAAATCCTCCTTTCCAGCCAGCTCTAATTACAACAGCATACCACGTTTAAACAACCCATAAAATAGGGCATCAACAAAGAAGTGACTCCTTGCATCTCTGAGATTCACACAGCATCCAGGAGCTCAAACATCAAGGAGAAAACAGCAGGTAGTTTAACTCCCAAGATCTCTCCCCTGCTGTTGTTATCATTGACAATGAAGGCAGTGTTGTAAGTGCAGAGTGCAATGGACAATTCATGCACTTACCATATCTTGCGCTCTAGCTACAGGCGCGTGATTTTCTGAAGAAATGATGACAGGATCAAACATATTCTGGCAGATACTCACAAAATCAGAGCCCCTTTCACTCAGTAAATGACCGTAAAAATGCTTTGAAGATGACAATAAAAAGTTATTTAATCATGTTCAAAACAGAAGCACCTGCCAAGTCAATATGTCATTTTTTTTTACATGATTGGCTGATACAGTGACAATAGTGAAAAATGCAAAGTGAGGCTTTTAGGAGCAACTACTGGCCTGATTCCATAGTAGGCATAGCCTGATGGTGGAGAGAGAGAGCAAGGGAAGAGGAAAGAAAAAGCAAGACAGTCACACATACATTTCCTCAGCCTCCTGATTTTTCAACTCTTTTCCCAGCTGTTACAAGGTGCCCTTGGAAACCTAGTCTGAAGATGTCCTTAGCAGCCCCCATTTTCTGTGAAGTCAGTGCCAGAGGAAGAAAGTACAGCGACCAAAAGGAGACCTAAGACAGCGTGGGTGATTTTCATAGCACCGGAGAAAAGGTGCTGCGGAGAAGGGTGAGGATCTGGCCTTCTGGTGTCATCACTGCCTCAGGATGTCTGCAAACGGACAGGTGGGTGCTGCTAGAAACAGGGACACGGAGTGTCATGTGCAGCTGGGCGCAGGTTTTTCAAGCAGCCCAGGAGAGCCAGCACCTGCCCTCAGCTGTGTGGGCTACGGGGCCATGAGCCTGTGCTGTTGCTCAGCCTCACCACTGCCCTCACAGCTGCATTTACCCCAAATTCAGCAGCTCTTCTAGGCAAGCCATTTACCTGCTGGCTGGCAGATGCAACTGCAGCATTGAAGAGCTTTCTAGCTCTGGTGCAAAACCCTCTTTTTGATACTGACTGATTGGGTTCTTTCATGATTATCTGGAAGCAAAGTAGCCCAAGGATGGTGATAATTTGCATGGTTTGTTGACAGAGGCTCTTCTGGTACCTGAAGTCCATCAGGTAGCAAATATAAATGTTCCTACTTAAAGGTCAGAAGGTCTTGTTCTGGCCAAGCAGTGTCATCTCTAATACACTATAAGCCATGGGGATTCCTGGAAGTCATTCTCAGCACAAGGCCAACATCTATGTTTAAATGAGAACATTTTTGCTCAAATATCCCATTACATTTTTTCAGTCAGGGATTTTGTCACCAAATCCTGGTAAAAAGGCCTTATTATTCTACCGGTTAGGAGTCGTGACAAATTTCAGAGTAGGTTTTGTCTAACTATTGGACCTCATTAAACTTTGCCAGCTGAACAGAAAGGCCTTTTATACCCAAGATTATGTTTGCTGTGCAAGTGCTTTAACTTAGGTTGCTTCACCAGTATCTTTGGGAAGCTAGAATGGACAAGACACCTACCCTGACCTTCACTCCACAGGATGATGGCCAAGCTTTCACCTTTCCTGCAGTTCTTCCACAATGGCTCTCGAGTGCTTCAACATCTTTTAAAAATGCAAACACCAGAACAGTATTCCTGTAGCGTCTTGAAATTTCAGTGCACTCAAAACTCAACTCTCTGTTGCCAAAGGAATATTTAAACTATAGTACTCAAAGCCAAAACCAGTAATAAAGTCTAGGTTTCTTTGAAGCACGGATAAAGTTATTTTTCAGTAGCCAAATTTGAATACAAAAATGTTGAAGTATTCACACACGTACACACAGGTACGGTGAAAACTGGTTGGATAACTGAGCCTGAAGGTTACGCAGTGTTAAAATTATTTCCTCAAGATGATTATATTAGACGTGTGAAGAAAATAGAGTGCTAAATTACTGGTTTAAAAAGAAAATAGGAGGGAGGGAAGAATATTAACACAATCTCGGTCACCAGCAGAAGGCAGGTAAACTATGCACAGAGGAAATACTTATGGTGATGAAGGCAGAACTTCAACATGAAAGATCCCAACAATAGCATCCTGAGGCCAGTGTAGGAGAAGTAAAGGGAAAAGCTGAGTAAAACCAGTCACATCCACCTTTTAACTGTGTGTTCAAACAGCACAGAAGGATATCTGACAACATGAAGCTGCCTGAAAGCGACAGAGAAATGGAAGAGATCAGGAGGACCTCCCCACTGGTGCCCAGCTAGCAGCAGAAGAGGCGTTTTCTGAAGTGTGATGGCAAAGCAATCATCATTGATAATACTGCATTTTGCAGAAAGCAGATGTGTCCAATTAGGAGCTCTGCACGAATGCACACAAACAACAGAAGGGTTTTTTTCTCTCCAGATCGATATTTTAGTATATTTTTAAGTGGCTATATTTATGATTTAGTAAAATCATGATTAGTGTTGAGTATCATAAAGCCATTAGCTTGATACCAAATCCCCCCATCCACTCAAACAGGAAAATAAGGGCATAAGAGGAAAACTGCATTCCCAGTGTAAAAAGTCGGATGCTTCCTGCCAACAAATATTGCAAAGTCAAACACTGTGCCTGTAGGGAATGTCAAGAAATCATTTTTGCCCTCACTATGAACGAATGAGCAGGATTGTCCTGCATGGGAGATGCCCCTGAGGAATTTGGCTGGCGGCTCAAAAGCAGCATGAGCAGTCCCATGAAAATACACCCTGTGCACCAAAAGTGGTGGGGAGATTTATTCTTTTCATTGTTGTTACTGGTTTCCCTATGTCTTTTTCCTGTGTCTCAGTTTCTTTTCTCTTTTGAAGTATTCCTTATCCAGAACCAAATTCTGTCAGATTCTGAAGAGGATAACTCTGAAGTTTAAGAATGAGACTGAGCAAAGGCCTGTGAAGAAGTAAGTGATTAGCTCTCCTTTTATTCAGGAAGGCAGCCTGAAACCAGTGGGTGTCAGAAATGGACTTTTCTCCATATTGGTCTTGAATATTAAAAAAGTGATAGCTGTGTTCTGGAGAGATTTTTGCTTTTTCCACAACACTTTCTGACCTCTTTTAAATAGGAAAGTGCTGGAGAAAACAGGATGAAAAACTAGCACAACTGTCAACATCCTTGGTCTAGAGAGCTGATTTCCTTCACCATTTAGAATGCAATTGCAAGCCTGAATGTGATAAAAAGCAACCTGATCTCATAGTTTAGTAATCTGTGCTTAGTGACAGACAGAGATCTCTTAGGCTTGTTGCACCTAGTATATGTGTGACTTTTTAAAATCATTTTAGTAGTGTTACTGTTGGTCTGAGCTACTCTGCTCCCGAGAGTTACTTGAGCTCTACGCTTGAGGAGTGTAAAGCAACTCTTCTGTTATGGGTGGCTTTCCATCCATTGCATCCTTTCCCACAGGAAGTTCCCTTTAAACTGAATGCCATGGTTTAACTCCAGCCAGCAACTAAGCACCACACAGCCAGCTGCTCATTCCACCACCACTGATGAGATGGGGGAGAGAACTGAAAGGAAAAAAGTGAGAAAATTCATGGGTTGAGATAAAGGCAGTTTAAGAGGGAAAGCAAAAGTCACTCACATAGACAAAGGAAAACAAGGAATTAATTCACTACTTCCTGTGGGCAGGCAGGTGTTCATCAGGGCTCCATCACATGTAACAGTTACTGGGGAAGACAAATTCCAGAGCTCTGAACAACCCCTCTTCCTCCTCCTTCCTCGAGCTTTATATGCTGAGCATCATGCCATATGGCATGGGATACCCCTTTGATCAGTGGCGGTCACCTGTCCCAGCTGTGTCTCCTCCCAAATTCTTGTGCACCCACAGCCTTCTTGCTGGTGGGGCAGTATGAAAACCAGAAAAGACTGTGATGCAGTACAAGCACTGCTCTGCAATAGCAAGAAGAAATCTGTATTATCAACACCATTTTCAGCACAAATTCAAAACACAGCCCCATACTAGCTACTGTAAGGAAATCAACTCTATCCCAGCCAAAACCAGCACAGTGAGTCAGAAGCCTCCTGAAAGTTACATGAGGTGACTGGGGTCCTTCTGCCACTGCTGATACTGGTGGCACTTGAATTTTTGTCTCTTTTTTTTTAATGTCCAGTAAGTGGAATGGAGTGTCTGTTTTGCAATTCTTTGTTCATGGCAGGAATTCTGGCAAGAGTTCACTACTTGATGGCCAATATGTATGGGACCAGTCCCGTGCTCAGGGGTTGAAAGTACTGGCTGAGGAAAAGGAAACTGCACTGTCTAGGCTTTTGAAGAAAAGGCTGAGCACCATTACTAAAGCTCAGAAACTGCTGTTCCTGGTATCTTAGCTGTTCCCATCTTCTCAAGAAGCAGCAGCTATTGTGCAACTTGTGAAGGTCACTGGGTACAGCAAGAGCCAGAACCGTGCTTCTCCACAGATAGAGTTGGGCACCACCTGTTTCTGAAAGCAAAGCAAGCTCACTGTGATCCTAGAGCATCAGCTGGGCTCTAAGCAAGGGTGGAAAGCTTATTCCTATCAAATGCTAGGAGGTACAAGGGGCTGAAATTCCAAAAGTTTTGACAGACCTGACCTGCACTTGGTCAACAAGGCGGTCCAGATGGGTCATTAACCAAGACGTGCATACTGCAAGGCTGTCAGGAGCCTTTCCTAAGCCAGTGACAAGAGAATTGGGAGCATGGCAGAGTTCTGCTTCAGAAGCGATGTTTTTCATCTGTTGTAAGTTTTAAAACACATGGTGTTTGTACATACAAAGACTAACGATGGAAAAGCATTGGCAGGGACACACTCAACTTGTTCATGAAGTATCACAAAGAGGCTTGCTCATATGCTCTTTCAGAACTATTGTCCAAAACTAGAGGCAATCTGGTGACTTGTTTTAATGTCTTAGTTCCGAGTTAGCAAACATCTGTCCAGGGGCTCCCACTGAAACAGGGCTGGGCCTTTGCAAAGTCAATAGTTTATTTACTGACTAGGAATAAAGCGCCCAGGAATATGTTTGAAGATGTTAGCAATGCTTTTCATGAGCTGAAGATGGCATTTAGATCTTGATCGTGGTGTGCTTATTCATCAGTTTCAGTGAAAGTAATAGGCCTATTTGCAGGGTGAAAATAAGAGTGAGACCTGGTGGGGAAAAAGAAAGAGAAAAAGCAGAAACTGTGCATTCACCACTTTGAGGAGGAGACAAAAAAATCCAAACCAACAACTGAGGTGATTTTGTACCTTATCAAAAAGCAAGCCAAAGTAACAGAAAATACGCTGAAAGGTGCTAAGTTTCTCTTGCCCTAAAGCTGTTATCAATGGCACTTGTTAAGAAGTATCTCCTAGATGCAGCTTAACTGTTGGCAAAATTAACTATTTTCTTTGCTAAACGCACTTAAAAGTTAGATGGATTAATTTGTTTCTGTCAGGAAAAAATAATATTTTCAGTCCCACCCTATCTTCTTCACAAGACTTTATTGTAAATCTCCATAGACTACTGAATTATCTCATTATTTAATACATTCTTCTTTTTACTTGGATGAATTAAATTAAGGGGGCTGCTTTTCTCCGTGCTTGAACATGACTCTACCATCTTCCCTGCACTCCTGTTGAGATGACTTCTCTCAGCCTGCAGGAGCACCTCGTTAGCTTTTGCCAGTGCCTGGGAATCTCATCTTTCCCATTTCCTGGGTTTGGTAAAAGGCAAAGCTCACAAATCGCACATTTTGTGTGAAGAAACTCTCATCGGGTGACATTGCAGCTGATGATCAGAGAAAATCACGGCAACCTGGGACTGGGAAGGGACATCCTCCATCATTACCAGGATGTACAGTAGCTCATAAAAGCAGCAATTTAAGGAAGCCCTCGTATTTTACAGAGCCCTCCTATGACCGTGTGTGGGCTCCTGGACAGGACAGCAGCTCCAATGAGTGAGAAGCCAGGGAAGGACCCTTCCAGGTGGGATGCTGCAAACACTCGGCAAGCTGGCAGAGGGTAGATTTGTGCTGAGGAGGAGCAGTCTTGTCCCATTGTCTTTGTTTCCTTTTCTAATGACGTTATCACACTATTTCCACAGATGATCCTGCTGCATGTTTGAGTCACAAAGGGTTAAAATGGAGGGCAGCATCTGTACTTTTAGAACTACATGCGACAAAGTCCATTGCTTGAAGTCTGTGTCCTTTCTCCCCCCCGCCCCCCCCCCAGCTTCCAGTAATCATTTATTATAAAGGGGTTTTATGATACAAATTTGATAATCTCCCATACACATTGGCACTGTTCTAATTGGAGTTGTAAGCCCATAAAATTCAAGCCCTTTGTTTTCATGAAGGCCACAAGGTTTTAAAAGATGCTATTGTACCACCTAAAACCCATAAAATTGTCACTAGGGACTGATTAAACAGTCCTGAATTGAAACAGTGCGGATTTTGTCTAGGTCCTTTTCATGCACAACAATGCTCTTTTCAACCCCCAAGACAAAAGGAGGTTTAAGGAGCGATTCTCTGGGAGATTCTTCTAAGATAACCCCATCCATATGGGAGACAAGGTGGCCAGCAGCTGAGACGAAAAAAAAAAGATTTCGGATGGCAGGAGGAAAAATAAAGGGAAAGGGGCGGGGGAAAAGACAACAACAACAACAAAAAATCAAAACCCAACAAGCACCAACCAAACAATAAAACCAAACCCAGGTGACACAGAAGCTACATTTCCCCAGGTCCTTCCCGCACAGCCCAGAGGCCTGATCCGCTCTGCGCCTCCGTCTTGGCACATGGCCCCCTGTCCAAGCAGGGAAGGAGATGCAGGTGGGAGGACTGGCGTCCCTTCCTTCTCCCCGGCCTGTCCTGCGCTGCAGGTGGGTCTGATCCTCCCGCACCGAGGACAGATGCGACACTGAGCCGCCCAGGTGGAGGGTGCGTAGCCCTGGGTAAGGTAGGGCTGGGAGGAGAGCGGGGCCATTCTGGCGGGGGAGGCGGCCAAAATCACCCACGGAAACCGCTGTGTGCTTTTGGTGGCCTCCTCATCCGAGGCGGCCGCACCTCGCAGCTTTGCTCTCCGTGGGCTCCCCGGGATGTGTAGGCAGCACAGCACATCCCAGGGGCATATCTCGTCCAAAGTTATCCCCTTCCAAAAATAAATATATATAGTAAAAAATATAGGGGGAAAAAATACAGTAAAAATCCCACCCAAATCTCTTCTGCCCGTCCCTTTCCCTCGACAGCCTTTCCTCGGCGGCCAGATTGCCTGCATCAGTCCCCGCGGGGTCTTTGCCTCCAAATATTCCCTCTGTGTTCGTGATCCACAGGTGCCGTCGGAGGGATGGAAGCAGCCGGTCTAGCCCATATTTCAGGGACCTGGGTTTAGCTTTGTGGGGAGTTTTAGGGTTTCCCCCATTGGCGGTTGGCAGAAAATATATATTATTATTTTCACCCCAAAGTAATAAAATCGATAGTTTATCAAATAGGTTCAAAACATAATTTTCTTGGCTGTCCTTCCTCAGTCGAAATTTGGAACGGTTTCAGGCTAACGGAAAGATTGGCTTAATTCTGGATCCTGCCTTAGCGGCTCTATGGAAGATATCGCCGCTTAACACGCAAAGTCTCCAGAGCGGGAGACTCTGGGCTCACGCTTCCTGTAGGAATTATCACCGCCTTTACAGTGAGATGCTTGCAGCAAACTTTATTTGCCGTTTACCGGCGGGTGTGGATAAAATAAACGAACTTGAAAGTCAAATTCGACTGGCGCTATCAAGATAAGTATGTAAGCATTTATAGCACAGGAGGCAATCCTACAAAACAGTCCCAATCGTCAAAACTTCACTTCTCCGCCGGGAAAAATTTATTTGCCAAAAATCATTTTATTAGTCACTGGAAGAGTCAGCTATTTTAAAATACACTAGGTTGCTAGGATGATCATTAATTTTTAACAAGGAATCTCTCGAACGGGAGGAGGAGGAGCGGAGGTTTTACAAAATTCGCTCCTCACGCGGCATCCTCGCCCTCGGGTGAGGCCGGCAGAGGGGAGCGTGGCCCCGGCCAGCTTCGTCCCGGCCTGCCGCCGCCCTGGAG